>JAUMHL010000014.1:22755603-22782619 GCA_032362345.1 Sandelia bainsii
ACAAATAAGCTACACTTAGTACAGATACCATTATCATTAAAGGAGGCAGAGGAGAAGCTAAACATGTGACAAACTGAGCAGGACAGAGAGGGAGAGACAGAGGGAGACTGTACAGTAACAGTACAAAAACAAGCTAGCGGAGCTAAGAAAACAAAATAATACACAGTTAGCAGGAACAAGTGCTTGAGTTATACAAGCATCTGATTTAACTCTTAAACACTCTGTGTCTAACAATCAGTAAATGAGTGATCTTAGAGTTTAGAAATTAATTCGTAGTTCAAACCCAACGAGCAGGAGCAGGAGCAGCAAACAAGCCGCATCGGATACAGGAACCAGAAGTAGATGCTTTTACTGTTGGGGCTGATCACTGTATGTCTGACCTAAAGAAACAGGCAAAAGCTCAAACCAACCGAAAAACAGCGTTGAATGCCCGTGAGCTTCGATCCCTCAGGCGGCACTGCATTAAAAACCGCCATCATTCTGTAAAGGATATTACCACGTGGGCTCAGGAACACTTCAGAAAACCATTGTCAGTTAACACATTTCGTCACTACATCTACAAATGTAAGTTAAAGCTCTACCATGCAAAGCGAAAGCCATATATCAACAACACCCACCAATTTCTCTGTGCTCAAGCTCTTTTGATATGGACTGACGCAGAGTGGAAAGTTTGCTGTGATCTAATGAGTTCACATTTCAAATTGTTTTTGGAAATCATGGACGCTGTGTCCGCTAAAGAGGAAGAGGACCATCCAGGTTGTTATCAGTACAAAGTTCAAAAGCCAGCATCTGTGATGGTATAAGGGTGTTGTAACTGCTGTCAGAAACCAGTTATACAATTTCAGTTAATTTAATAATTTGTGGGTAATATGTGAATAATTTGTGTTAATAAATGAAACCTTTTTTGTGTAACATTAATCTTATTAAGAATACTGTGATGTAAATTAAGGTAGATGTATAGTGTGATAGCAGAACCAAAGTTTGTCTGTTACCATTGAGTCAGTGTCTCATTGTCGGTGACACTGCATGCTTCATGTGAGAGAGAGAGCTGTGATGTGTTCGACAGAGGACTAAGTTAAGTTACTAACGGTTATGTTGCTGTGTGAAGACTCATACAGTTTATTTCCCTCCCCGCAAGTTAAAGCGGCCAATGAGGTATGTTATGTTATTTTTTCGTTACATTATGTTCAATGCTGCTGAACGTTAGCAGACTTTGCTAATTAATTAGGTAGCGTCTATCGACATTTCAGTGAATGTGATTGTCCATTTAGCGTCTTAGAATTTTGAACAAACAAGTTATTTAAGTCATGTTTGTGTTGTGAATATTTATTTTATTGATGATTCTCTATGAGAATGCTTTTATTGTGTCACTGATTTATGATGTTTGTATGTAAATTTTTTGTAGTTAATTTTATTCTTTCTTCTATTTAGTTTTCACGGCATGTAAAAGGCATGTGAAGACAGATGTGCAATAAATGCCAGTCAAAAAGAGAACACCTTGTGTCACGATTAACTGAGGGGAGTTACAGGTGTGTTAGTGTCCATGGCATGGGTAACTTGCATATCTCCGAATGCACCAATAATCCTGAAAGTTACATACAGGTTTTGGAACAACATGCTACCATCCAAGCAATGTCTTTTTCAGGGATGTCCCTCTCATTATCTCAGCAAGACAATACCAAGACACATTCTGCACATGTTAGAACAGCGTGGCTTTGTAGTAAAAGAGTGTTGGTTCTAGACTGGCTTGTCTGCAGTCCAGACCGATCTCCCATTGAAAATGTGTGGTGCATTATGAAGCACAGAATACGAAAACCCCCAGACTGTTGAGCAACTTAAGTCTTACATCAAGCGAGAATGGGAAATAATTCCACCCACAAAGCTTCAACAATTAGTGTCCTCAGTTCATAAACACTTATTGAGTGTTGTTAAAAGGAAAGGTGATGTAATACATTGGTAAACATGCCCCTGTCCCAGCTTTTTTGGAACGTGCTGCGGGCATCAAATTCGAAATGAGTGAATATTTGCAAAAGAACAAGAAAGTTTATCAGTTTGAACATTAAATATCATGTCTTTGTAATGTATGCAATTGAATATAGGTTGAAAAAGATTTGTAAATCATTGTATTCTGCTTCCATTTACATTTTACACAATGTCCCAACTTCATTGGAATTTGGTTTGTATATAATTGAGGAAAAATAATGGACCAGATAAACAATTCATATTTAGCACTCAGACTCAATTAAAAGATGTAGCTACTGTAGTAGTGTCAAAAATAGAAACAAAAGTCACAATGACTTGTCAGTGAACATTGCTCGCTAACACTCTTCATCACCCATACTGTACACTCTGTGACACATGTAGTTTATCCAGTGTGCTACTGTTAAATAACATGAATTGCATCACTCGCTCACGATCACATTACCATTATTTAGAAGAAGCAGCAGCTGACACACAATTGTGTCCCATTGTTCCACCTTCCAAATGCACAACACAGTCTGTTCTCACAAGCTGAAGCTGATTATTAAACATAGAAGCATGAATGCGGGTTATTGAGCCATCTTTCACTACACAGCCGTGACAATCAATGATGATGAATTGAACCTAATGGATCTGTTTTGCAACCAGGTCAGCTCAATAATATTTCTTTTAAAAGGAACAATTGTGGTATTTTTTGCTGAGGGCACCACTGTCTTTTCACAGCACATCCTCCTTTACAGTTACACACATTCAGCTAGCCTTTGATCTACTGGTCACTGAGCAACCCCACTGTGGTTTGCTCAAGGGTACTTCAGTGACAGTAATTACAGTACATACAATATTTTTTAGTTTTCTCCCGATTTACTACCAAATCCATTTGCTCTGCAATTATTGTCCTCTTATATTGTTCCCAACAGTTTGGTTTAACTAATTAATTATATGAAATTTTGTGATATAAATAAACATTGCTCTTAAACCCATTAGGCTTAACTGGGTCATAACTGTCAGAAGTAAAACATTTCTCGAGGCATAAAACAGGATAAATACTCAAACAACTCAATTTTGTTAGTACAGCTCTGTATTAGGTGCAGATTTTCTTTGCTTTTGTTCTTCTGGATGTTTTAGATTAGATATCTCCCTGAAACTCATTTTTAAAAGCTGGTAAAGCCTTTTTTTTTCTCAGTATTGTGAGATAAGGCCTCTTTTAGGGATAGGAATCAGTAAACAAGACTGAGAATTCATATTAGAGGCTACGTCTGTCCAATCCAAAACAGGCGGCTGTAGATCACGAGGTGGAGCACTCCAGTTTTTCTCATTTGGTTTGACTCAGTTCTCAAATTTGAAATGCATTTTTCACAACATTAACCGCAAATCTCTGAACAATTAGTCGTTCACAACAGATTGCATTGTTTTTGTACCCATGTGCAAATGTGCACATGCATACAGTTGTCTACAAATTTGCACAAGAATCACTAGGAATCACAATCAACCAATTGTAATAAAGTCTGGACTTGCATACATATATGGTGCTTTCCCACAGCAAAATCACTATGCCTCTGGAAAACCATGGTCTTTTAGTGGACACTGGTCAGAGAGTAGTCTAATATAAGCAGGTCCACAGTGTCATTAAATGTGCAGACATTTAAAAGGGAAAACAGGTAAAAGTACACATACTTTACCAGTGTTAAAGCATTACATTCCAAACAAATCAACACAATGCAGTTATATGCAATATACCATACGTCGCATGGTTTATTTACTAATTCTACATCTATAGGACTGCACAATGACCTTATGCTAGTGGCAGAGCAGCAGTATTTAGCCATCATCAAGTACAAGAAATATGTAACATGATCATTGCCAACAATTCCATCAGGTTTAGAGAGATCCAAATTTCAATCATCAATGATAACAATATCTTTGCAAATGTCAATTCTGTTAGCCTTTGATGAGCAGGAAACAACTCCACAGAGTGCCATGTGAGAGGAATAGTGAAGAAGTAAAGGAGTTGCAATAAGTTGCATTTTTCTGTGTTACTATATAGAAAATAATGGACCTAGAGGGACAAGAACCACGCCGCATTCTTGTTTAGTGGATGAAGCTGACTTCAGTCTGTCCAACTGTAGAGGATGTGGCCACAATGGGACACAAAGGACCCTGAGCCACAATCGGAACACCAGACAAACATGGGGGTAACACAGTGGTAACATGGATATAATGTCCGATGAGTTTGAAGTGAACTATCCAGAGCTAAAAAGTATTGATTATATAATATGAGTTTTCACTTCTGAGAGAAAATCGCCCCCACCTTTGTATGCACCAGTTTAAAGAGACCCACAGAGCTGGCATGAGCACCTTTGTGTTATCTGCAGGTACAGGCAGCACAACATTCCTGTCAACCACCCACTAAAACCACAAATAGGTATTTCATCAGACACAGAGGCACATCAGTGCCTCCTTTTGTTCTTTTTCACCTAACCAAAGAGGCCTTGGCATCAAAGTTGGTGAAAAGTTCACATTTGCATTGTGCATAAGACAAGCCCCCTTCCTCTCTCAATCCACACCACGCCACTGAGGGTGGAGAGAGGCAGAAAAATGTGAGTGCAAAACAAATAGTGCTGTTTGGTACAAACACTTTTTTCTCAAAAAAAAAACCTTCTCACTATACATACGCATTATGTATTTCACTTTGTATATTGTCGGCTACAATAATGATACATTTTGACTACAACTTGTAAAATTGTGCATTTATCTCTACTGCACACTGCCACCTTCTATAGTAAGCCAATAAGATCTTTTACTATATAACAATAAATTGTGCATATTAACTGTTACTTGTTTGCCATGAGGCCTGCTGTACTTACTTAAACCAAACTCCTGCTTAACAACATAACCATAATATCATCTTCTGTCATGTTTGCTAAGTTATTTGATCATTTTTGTTGTTGCTATATCTAGGCTTTAGAAAATTATAAAAATGTCACCAAACAGATACCATGAATATATGAACAACAATGCAAACAAACTTAAGTTGAAAAACCTGACCAACACTTAATACTTTGTACCACAGTATGAATAGAGTTACCAACTACAATACAGTGAATTCATCCTTCTGTTTGTCCACTATCATTATTAAAAACCACCATGCAGTTGGATATAATAATAATATTTTATTGAAAGACACTATAGAATTCAGCTCCCATGCTCCAGCTCTAAAAACTGTGGTCTGTGCAGGTTAAGCAACTAAGGAAGAGTCTGCCACTTGTTTTTGTTCTTTTATATCACTCTGAGCATTTTATTCCCCGCGCTCCAGCAGATGAAATACTGAGTGAAATGTTGCAGGGCTACAGTAAGACAGGTGGCTCATTATCCATATCATCAACAAAGAGGGAGAGGGAAAGACGGCCACCAAGGTTTTTGACATGAAGAACACCTCATCCTCCTTAGAGCTTTCTCGCTGTATGTAATTAGCAGCAAGCACAGCGTTAGGAAATTCTAATGATGCGCTTGTCTTTATTCTCTCTCTTATTTCCTTCCCCTTTTGAAGTCAGTGCTTGTAGCTGTGCAACTCCTGACTATCTGTGAAAGTTAAAGGTTGGGAAGGTGAGAAACTCATCCTCAGAGCTTTACAGGTACTCTAAGCTTTACAGATAATATATAAGTATTTTTAAAATGCCACTATGTGAAATACTCCCCACTGGTGACCACCTTGTATCTTTATTAAGAAGCAGAAAACAAATGAGGATGGATTGCTTAGCAGAAGATGTGAAACTGTTGGGAACATTTGTGTTTCATTATGATTAATGAGCGATGATCCCTGTGTAAATGGGGAGGCACACTCATAAGAGGAATATGGTTTGTTAAGGGAAACGTGGGTTTTTCATGTCTCTGATTGGAGTTAGCCTAGATTCAGCCTGGTGCCTGACAAGCGGTATAGTTAGCATTGGCAGTGGAGACTGTTTGATAATGAGGAAACTAAAGAGCACAGGCTTGTGGTCATAAAAACATAGTTTCATGGGGGAACAGACATGAGGTTAATCAGCCGAACCTGCTCTCGCATCATACCATCTAAATCACTTTGCAACTTGTGCTTAGTAAAATTCAAAATATGTCGTACGTGAACTTTTTATTATAATATTTTAACACACTGACCTATGATACAAACCCATGTCATGCAGTTAGTGTTGTAATGAAAGAGTAGAATCTCCCTCAGATGTCTGGGTCTGCAGGTCAAGTTTTAAAACTCAACATGCAGACACAAGATGCACCATCTGCTTACTGAAGCAGTAGTTCGGCAGATTGTAACATTTTGCACAGCAGAACAGAGAAGTACAGTGCACAGTTTCGTTGAGAGTGGAAGCCGAAGCATGCAGAAGAAAGTGACCCGCACAGCCTTGTGGCACTCAGTTTCTCCTTGTTGGTCACTTCATTAACGCTCAATGCTGGCACTAAGCTTTAAATCGGATGTGTTCAGGAACACACAAAGCTGGTGCAGCATCAAGACAGAAAGATATGTTTGTCCTTCTTTTTCCATGTGAGAAAGACACTCATGATCCAGCTGGTCTGTGGACACACCAGGGAACTCCCATTTTAGACTATACATACCTTTAGCATAGTGTGTTGCACATGTGGGCAGTAGCACACACTGTACCATTTTCAACACACAGAACATGAGAGAAAAACAGCGATATTGACATTATGTGTACAGTGCAAAGAAAGGCTGAATGAGGAAGATAAAGAACATAAATTATACTCTTGGGGTATTCACATTCAATTTAAAGCTCCTTCTAAAATGTAATACCACTAGACAGCCCATAAACAAGCAGTGTTAGATAATGATGATATATCGTGCCATGGATACAGTCACTACAGTTTGAAATAGTTCTGATAATATCTTTAAAACAATATATTTTTGTCCTTACAATGGTTACACTGCCTCTTTGACCGGTATGAACATGCTCTTATATGGTTCATCAAAGTTGCTAATGAAGGCATGAGCACTGTGCTGTGTTCACGGTGCCCTCTGAAAGAAGAAAAAAAAACCCAGTAGTTATAGCGATGGCAGGAACAGAAATAATTGGGAAATTAATCTCCACCACATTCTCTAAAGCTCACTAATTACACATCACATTTGTTCAACCTACAGCATTTAAAACTGTGTTCAGTGTACAGATGGCTGTTGTTTCATTGGTTCTTTGTGCGGTGCAGTGACTTGCTGACATCTGGCTGCCCGCTTGACTACCAGTATCTCACATATGACTGTGTTTTTTTTTTTATGAGCTGTAATTTTTATGTTATCTGGCACTAGATCATTTTCCGTTTTACTTTACATCAACTTTAAGACTGTAGGATATTTTTCATCATACAATTTCAAAAATTAGCAGTAGTTAAAGATCCAAAGTGATACTACTAACTCAGGCTTAATGGGTACAGTGTTTAGTAGCATTATAGCTCAATGTACAGTATTCGTGTGTGGAACTGTTTATCGAGTACAAACCATGTTATAGTTGCACCAACATTTAGGCATTAAAGTGTTATTGTCAAGACCTGGGTTGTAATCAGTGACCAATTACGGCTTCACTATCTCCTCCAGAGCAAGTTATTGATTAATGTATGGATGGTAATGGAAAGTGGAAACTGTGTCTGTTCATTTACAGGATAGTGCACTGAAACTCCAGGTCTTGCTGCCTGTCCTAATCCACTGATCAATATGTTTCTTCTGTACTCAACTCTTGGAACATGAGAGCGAAACGTGCTCCTTCACCTGAGAGATACTGACGTCATTTGTACAGTCCAAAGACGGGCAAATTGCATTCACTGCTAAATTCATTATTACAAAGAGAGCCAGGCATCTGCAGCAGCACTGATGGAGGATGAGTTGAGCTGGAGTACACTGTTTCCCTAATTTCCCTAAATCCTTCAGTGCTCTCAGAGAGATGATGTCCATTTTAATAAGTTTTTCAAAAGGCTATAAATGGACCACACATGATGAATGACAGCGATGGGCAGCTGTGTAGCCAGAACTTCTGAGGGCCGCTGAGCAGTGCTTGTACTGAGAACAACTAGGGACATAATAATAAAAATAACATTAGGTTAGCTATAGCAAAACACAGAACTCAAGTTTATGGCTGGTGTTTTACTGCAAACATATCTGGAAGTTGAGTCGTGGCAACTGGACTTCATTAGCTTGACCTAACAAGAATAAAGTCCAGTTGCCACGGCTCAGCTTCTGAATAATCGTACCTAGATGACTGAGAATCATTTTACTGCAAACTATACTGCACTTGGCAGGTTTTAGGACCACACAAGTTAAGGTGAAGTTGAATCTGAGTATTTACAGTTTGTATCTTCAATTTATAGCTAGAGATGAAATCCATCCAGGAGAAGTCTTTGCTGCAAATGATCAAATGATGGTATGATACAGACCATGGGTCCACTCTGTCTTCACTCCACAGTCCCTAGCTGTCTCATTATTTCCTTTGGATGCAGCTCCTTGCTGTTTTTTGTCTCCGTTCTCATTAGGTGAAGCCTGTTTTGCTGCAGTGCTGTATGCACGTCGCTATCCGCTGTGAAACTGTGTCGATAATGTCTATATAAATGTTCCACTGTCTCTTCAGCACATTTCTTCTGTACTGCATAGTTTTGTGTGAAAACACACACTCAGGCTTCCTAATCAGCATTCTGTCGTTGTGTCATTTAAAACTGTATTTTTTTTCCAAGTCCAAATCAAATAACCAAAGAATTGTGTTAACTCAAACCCTGCTCATTACGTATACATGTGCCTTATATTTCACACCCAGCTGAACAGCTTAGTCTTTATGCGTACTCTTACTAACAAAAAACATAAAGAACAATTGCATTATTAGGCACTGAAAACAGAGTGAAACTACAACGAACTGACACAGAGAGACTAATTTTCACTATTATAAAGCATTATTCTATGGCTCATAAATACAAGCTGGTTCTCTTTATTTTGCAGCAATTAAAACTATTCCAGTCAGTCTTGTTTTTCAGCTTCAGAGTCGTGAGTGCATGCAGTGAGATCTGCTATTTACTGCAAAGCCACAGTTTTATCTCCCACAGTTGCTGCTGACAAAGAAGCACAGCTTTAGTTAATAATGACCCATCTTTTTTGTTAGTTGACTTGCATGCCACACAGTATTGTAATACATAAAAAAGCGTTTGTCTATGCACGAGAATCATATTTTTCAACAGTTTTTGTGGCAGCTGAAAAAAAAAGAGCCCATGTGGCTTCAATAAAACTGTTTCTTTACATAAGCGAGAAATTTCCGTGCTGCTGAACACACACACGGTAAGCAATGTGCTTTCATCTGACTGAAGGAAACACATTAGAAATCAGCTGACTGCTCTTTTCTTCCACTTCTGTCACAGAAATAACAGCTATATTTAATAGTGCCGCGTAATAACATTTGTTTTCCTGACATCCCAGTCATTACGGCGAGCTGGAGACCACTCTTTGCCGGGCCCATAACGACCGGGATGCATCACAAAATGACATTACAGTCATATTGATGCCTGCCATTACCCACTAATTCAGGCTTTGCTTGTGTGTACTTGTTGTGGCCTCTGAAGAGCAGGGGGAAAGGCAGTAAAGACCAGTCGCAAAGATCTTTGCTCACAATTTCAATAATTTTATATTTGGCCATTTTAAGTGCTCAAGGCTAAAACTTAATTTTTCTCAAAAGATATTTCAAAGTAATTTCCTTTGAGCCCCAGAATTAGTCTAAGAGCTTTTTTTGACAGTAAGTGCTGCCATTATTGATTATGTTTGTCTGGAGTGAAGTATAAAGGCTGGCATTTTAAAAATGTTTGTCCTTTTATCTGAATGTAAAAGGAAACAGACACTGTGAAGACCAAACTCTGATAGCTTGAGGTAGGTTTGAAGATTCAGATAGTGTGTAGTTCTGTCGTAAAAGAAACACAACTAGCATATCTCTGCACAGGGTTGCCAAACACAATGTGTGAATTAATCAGTTGCGACCAAGATCTGATATCATGCAACATATAGCATTACTGTGTGGGACACAGTATAGTTGGGTACCTTGCTGAGGAATCGGAGGTGTACAGCCTGTTGACCTGCAATTCTTCAACAGTTCTCTGATGCTGCTCGTACTTGTTCTATTTGCCTTAGCAGCATCTTAATACAGCTCTCATACAGGTTTAAGAGAGTTAAACAGGGAGAGTCATATTATTAAATGAAACAGTACTGCTGGATGAGATACATGTTTGTTTTTTTTCTAAGAGTGAATCCATTGTGCATGTGAGGGCAACCTGAATCCAGTATGGGAATGGTGGACTCCACTAATATGTAAAGGGGTAATTAAATAAACAGTGGAGGAGGTTTTTGCTGGCAATTTCATGAAAACTCTGAGAATTAACGTTTTACTGGAACCACTTATATTTTTAACAATAGTGAATAACAACCCTGAAGTAATGACCTCTCTCTTTTAAAGATAGTGTTTCATAATTGGTAACCCTACAACAACCCTGTCTGCTTGCAATATTTATACAGTCAGTAAAATTGCATAGAAATTCATGAGATCTTTGGTTTGTCCTGTGTTGGACACATGGGTTATGGCACTGAACCTCAAGCTGTGCCTGGTGTGAGTATGTGTTCCTCATTTTGAGAGCAAATAATTCCCTACAGAGACCAAATTAAGTTCTGTCTTATCTGCCATTTCACGCCTCTTCTCATTTATTAAACCACTGTCTCACCTAGAGGAGTGACAGCATGTAACCAGAATGCAACTGCACTTTTAGGCTTTTCTGAACCTGACTCTGGTGCTGTGTGTTTTTACGTTGTCAGATTAAAGTGTATTTATTTGATTGGTCTGTAACGTTGCACAGGTGATACGTGGTAGTTGTGTGTGAGTCAAACCAAGGACAACCAGAGTGCCCCCAAAAAACCTCCATTATTTCAAACAGCACAACAAGCTTTGACTCGGTCAGAGTTCGAGATTAATCACCATGGCAACACTAATAATGGTCGCATTACTCCATTGGTCAGCTGGGAGGTAGCATCACGCAAAGCTACGAGAGGATGGAGGGAGTTTGGGGGACTGAGGTTGATGAAAATTAAGTCTCCAGACAATGGTCTGCGATGCATTCAGGGAGTCCCAGTCACCACGCACTGTGAGACAGGGCATTAATCAAAGAGATGCCAGAGACCAGGAGAGCTCTCTCTGTTGCCACATACACCCACCTTCCCCACTAGTGATTGATCGGTGTTCATTATCCACTGATTTGAGCTGTTTCTCCGCAATCTCTTGTCTCCAGCCATATTATGGTCTCAGAGGAGATGATTGTGAACCAGGGACAGGAATCATGAGAGCAAAGTGTAAAACCTTTGGCTGAGGACACAGTGGAATGTGACAACATCCACTCTGAAAGATTAATTAATTAAAGCTACCATGAATCATTTACCTATAGACCTCTATGAAAATGAGGCTTATAAGATAATACAGATTAGGAAGTCATAAATTAATGTTTTGTTTGTTTTATGTAGTTGAAGAAGTTTGTCTTTATAATAATTAATGACCTTGTTCATGAAGGTAAACACAGTGCTTTAGCTGTTCAGGAGCGTTAAAATATGGAATAAATATTATTTCTAGTTGGGGTTGGTGATTCTTCTGTACTGTTATCTTAGATGTGACATAAAAGAGGTTGCACCAACATCAATGTCGACAAAATGCACAGACAACAGGGCATAGCAGACACAGTGACACAAATTAAAGTCATTAAGTTAGACAGAATGAATACGCAAGACATTAATACCCCCAGTCTGGAAGCACTGTATTAAAGCATAAAATGTTCAAATTTGATATAAATATAAATACACACACTCTCTCTTTTGGTCTTGAGTTGTTTCTACATCACCTGCATATATTAACACAGTCATTTACACTCATTTAGCTGCAGCTGGGCCTGGATGTCTTAAATCTCTAACGAATGTAATGAAATTATCCATCAAATACAAAGAAAATTAATCTAATTTTAACTGGAACATCACCCAAAAGGAAAAAAAAGGTTTTCTGTGACTAAAGCTGGTTAATGTAGGCACAGGCGTTTCCTCTGCACTTTCCTCTGTAATCATGATGTTTGTGCGCTTGGGGGAAATTTTAATATTAGTTCCACATCTGTCACTGTTTTGGTTCCAGTTACTGAAACAGGCTGGTAAAAAAAAAAAGTGTTTCTTTGGACATTTTACCATGATAAATATAAAGGGTAATTATTAGTATTGGTCTTCTTTTGTGTTGGTGGAGAATAAAGAAAAAAATTTCCATTATTTTCTTTACTTCTGTGAAAGAGTAGCATAGGTCAGAGGGAAACATAGGATGCATTCAGAATATATTCTTGCCTGTCAGTTGAATGTGGAGAAAATCACAAAAGCTCAGCTTTGTCTTCTTAACAGTGCTTTAAAATCCCTCTTTTGTTAAACCTAACATGTTTTTACAGATAACAACCAGGAACGTCTGAGTAGTTTTAACGAGTTTGATTTCAAGTTACTGGTGAATAATGCATCTTTCTGATGCTGGTATTTCTATCCACGAGTGCTTTAAGTTAATGAAAATGAATTTGGTACTCAAACTAGAGTGTGTTTTGATTGAAACATTAAAAAATTCTCAGTTCTTCCTCCGATGCACAATTAACACTGTTTTGCTTTTACTCTGATGCATTGACGGCAACAACACTGTTCCAGGATGATAGATCTGACTAACAGATCAACTAGATACAGGTTTGATGGGTTGATACTGCTAACATTGCCCGGATCTACTATGTTCACTGAGAGCGTGGCCAGGCTTGATCCAGGATGGGGTTGAACTGGGGTTTATTTTTCTCTGATTCCCACTTTTATAGCATCCTTTCATTTAAGATAAAATCACAACTTCAAGAGGCAGCTGTCTGGCACTTGACTCACCCCACCAGCTTTACAGTTGTTTGCTCAACGTGCGCCTCTGTCTGTCATTTGATTATCATTTTTATTGCCAAAGAACCCCCTTTAACTCCATTATATTGACAGTGATTGTCAGAGACTCACACAGAATGCAAAGCGGCAAACACACACAGGCATGAATTAAACATTAGGGATGCACACAGAGTTAACTCTGAAGCATCTATTAGTAGTTGGATTTTTACTTTTTGTTCCAGAACAACTGCTGATATACAAAAAGTTTTATATTATTAATCATGATGTTATATTGCAAATTAAATTATAATATACTGTACTTAAAATTTCTATTTCGACATTTTTAAAAGCTGCTTATATATTAGGTAAAGCTCAGCAGATTGAGTTTCAGTGTTATGCTTGCACTAGCTTAAGCTAGGTAAATGCTTTGTCCCACACTCATGACAAATATGTATGGATATGTAATGTGCACAAAAGTTAAATATTGAAAATATCCATGTCTTAAAGCTACACTAATCAATATTTTAATATTTAAAGTGAATAAAAGAAGTGGGCAACGTGGACTTAATCATGGTGACGAATCACCAGACAACTATCTGAGCACCAGGACATGTGGTTTTCTGTAGCCCTGCTCAGGTCTACAGAGCATTTTAGTGTCTTTCAGCTTGTTGTTTTGGGTGGATGTCTCTCAGGAGTGACAGGAATGCTTCCCATTACCTTATTTTGTGTCCCCTCTCTCCTCGTGTGAACTGAAAATTGCCTCACTAAGGAGTGAGGAACCAGGAGAGTTTTTAAGATATTGGGGAGTCACTGGGAAGAACCTGAATCCTTCATTGCGATGCATGGCATGCTGTGTGTGAATGGGTGAATGAGAGGCAAAACGTTGTGCACTGGGTAAAAGCACTGTATAAATACAACCATTTACCATTTGTAAGATTGTACAGACATCAACATTATTATTTTGGTTCAGTCTCACTGCTCTAATCAGCCTCATTTTCAGATGCAGCAGGGAGCAGTTTTCAGTGAAAAGGCGCTGATAAACACATTGTACGCTACTGTACCCGCTCATCACTGAAATCAGTAGCTAGTTTAACATAGTGGAGCATTTACTGTAGCAGCCGAATAGAACTTGATAGAGGCTAAAACATAGTGAAATTAGCAAATATTGAATTCACATTGATCAGGCTACCACAAACATGACTCCACATTTATGCTAAGGTTGCTCCATGTCTGCTGGATGTGTAAATAGGCCTCATTAGGCATAATGACCTAAAGAAGTAATAATCAGTGTCATGTTTACAACTTAATGATCAGGCTCTATACAGTAGTACTTTGAAGATCCCAGTACCACATTAGCTCACTAGAATACTAAGCTCTCAGAGTGCAGGTCTACTTGTGGTTCCCAGAGTTTCCAAATGTGGAATGGCAGGCAGTTTCACGGTCGTTCACACCCTGGCTCAGGTGGTCACAGTGACACACATGAAAGCCAGAGGGAACAACAACCCACAGGTGACCATCAAGTACTAACGACTTGAGGACTCCATAGGGTTTATAAACCTGCTGCTCCTACCAGTCAGAATTGAGAAAGCCCTCTGGAATGGAAGGTTTAACGTCTTCAAGGAACTAAAACAAGTCCAGTTGCCACTGAATAACCTTTTTTTGGGATAGCCATGACCTGGATGACTGAGAATCTTCACAGACACTTTGTTGTTCGTCTTTTCTCTCTCCACTTTCCACTCGCCCCAGCCGGTCGAGGCAGATGGCCGCCCACCATGAGCCTGGTTCTGTTCGATGTTTTTTCTGTTAAAGGGAGTTTTCCTCTCTACTGCAGCCTTGTGCATGCTCAAGGGGGATTTGTTGGGTTTTTCTTTATAATTCTGGATGGTCTTACCCTCACTATGTAGCATACCTTGAGATTATTGTTGTAGTGATTTGGTGCTATGTATATAAATAAATAAAATTGAATTGACTTTATACAAGTGATCAAAACAGTCACTTACTGCTGTTTCTGCTCTTTTTGTGTAGATGTAAATAGTCAGGAATAGTTCTTTGATGTTTTAGACAAATATCAGTACTGGAACTATACTCATGGAGAACTAAATCATCAGCATAGACCTAGTTGTTGTTATAAATTGCTGATCTGCAATAGCAGCAGTCCCTGTTGCTAGCCTGGAATAATCTGTGTCTGTAATTTAATACTTTCATAGATGGCAACTGATGAAATATAGCCAAGACAGAACAAACAAAGTGTATTACATGGGCCCTGGGTGGCTTAATGAAGCCATTAACCTCACACTACCAAATTTAATTCTGGCAAAATAATGGCTTCATTAGAGGAAAAAATTGCAGCCCCGTAAGGAAGAATTTCAATGCACACATGTTAGTTGTGCATATTATCTCACCACCCAAGAGAAAGCTCACAGTAACAAACACAAATCTTAGTTTCTGTTAATTATGAAACATGAATGAACACGTAGCTGTAAACAATGTTAAAAAGCAGCTGTTTCAAATGATCAGCCATGTTTTATTGAGAGAGGATTAACCCCATCATTCATAATGATTCATGCTTTTTAAAGTCAGATTTATTATTACTGGGTGATCTGCAGAGAAAACTGTATCAGATACAGCTGTGTAACTGTTGTGTGTTGTGGTTCGAGGTGCAATAAGTGATAACATCAACTGTTATTCATCATCCCCTCTCTTCCTTCTAATATGCATGGCTGATCAGTCAACTCATTATAATTAAGAGGTGTTAATTAGCAAGAGCCCAAGCTGGCCTTTGCATCCCAATGACAGCTCGCCACAGAAAAACACGTTAACACCAGAGTCCCCGCTCAGCTCAGCCAGAGGTGGTGAGGTGAGAGTGCGCCGCCTCCTTCCCTCCCTCCTTTCCTCGCACAGGTCAAGAGTTTCTCAAGTAGATTACAGGCAGTGACTTTTGTTTGTATCTCCCAGCTCGTTGCGCCGGTTCTCCAAGGTTCTCACCTCGGTTTAATTCATCATTCATTAAATTATGGAGAGCCATTAGTGTCAAGACTGAGAACTTGCAAATTCTTTGTGGCATCTCGCTTAGCATATAAAGCAGAGCGTGCCGGCTTTTATGCCCAACTAAATATTGATGACAGCCCTTGTTACAGTTGATGGATGAGCTTCATAATTAGATGGTGCCACTGCTTTCGACTATTAATGAGGGCTGTGAATCAAGTCCTCCCCCTCACACTGCTGATTTTTGAGGCGTCTCATACTTGCCAGACAGAGGGGCGACCTGCACACAATGGTCCTTCTGCAGGAGGCATGAATAAACATCACGGTGGTCTCTGTTGCAGGAAACAAAAACCCTTGCGTCGCTATCTCACATCGTCACTGGTGTTCTTTTCCTCCACTTCGTCAAAGTAATTAAGGCCCATTAAGAGACCTAATCTTTCATAAATAGCCTCTCTAATAATGATAGAGTAATTAATGAAAAATTATTTGGAGGTTAAATAATTAAATCTGATTGTACTTTATGTTAATTGGCCACAACTCTCACAAAATCTTCAAGGTGGTTGAAAGGGGATTCAGAGAATTCAGCTAATGCAAGCAGCTCACGCATGTTTATAGAAACTGAAATTTCCAGCTTCTGCCAATTTTGAATGAAGTAAAAACACTTTTATAACATAAGGGGCTGGGATGACGCTGTTTGGTGTGGATGGCACACAGTGTTTTATGAGCCTGCCAACAAATGATCCTCATTGCACAACCAATAATAAGACTCCAATCACGTACTTAAGCTTATTTGACTTAAATAACAAAGCTCAAAATCCTCTTTCCTCTGGATATGTCATAATTTTGCAGTCACAGTCCTGTTTGAAGACTCAGCTGTCGGTTTGTCAGCTTTGTAGAGCTCCATCCTCTGCTCTCCACATGAAAGATGTCTCTGTTGCTCTGAGTACATCTGATGACTACTGTATGGGCAATCAAACTTTTTTTGTTTTTTTGGCAACCAAATTTATTTGTCCTACAGGTCTGACTCAGTTTCACTCTGCTTAACAAAGTCTCAGAGTTTTAGTCTAATTTTTGTGTCAGATTTTAACAAACAAAATATTTTCATGGGTCTTAATGAGAAACAGACATCAAAGAGAACATTAGAAATGTCCACGCTTCTCATGCACTTAAAAAGGTTGCTATGAAACCACACTGAGGCTGTAATACACCTATGATCCATACTGAAAGTGATGCTGGAGACTCAGTGGGTGTAACAGAGGAGGTTGTTGATGCTTGTGCTATGTAAGACTGGATTTCCATCAACTTGACAGCAAAAGCACATGTGATTACTGCAAATTGTACAGTGTTGTGACTGGAAATTGTTTTAAAGCATCAGTGGAAGGTACAAAGTGTGGGCCACTGAGATGAAGCATTTTAACCTACTTCCTCCCATGACCAGGAAAGACTTAAGCTTTTTTCTACAAGTTCTGCAACATACTGAAATTTGATTATTAAGATCACCTGACTTCTTCCTTTGCATCAAAAAAATGGAAAACTCTCACTTTGTTTTATTTGCTGTTTTATAAGGAAGAGTTTAAAAGTATTCATTCTCAGCTTCCTTTGTTTAAAAAGGTAAAAATCTCACTGAGATTTCAAATCTAATTTTCAGCAGAGACCTGGCTAAGGCAGCATCAACAACATAGTTACAAGACAATCACACATTTACTTGAGTTCAGCAGTACTGAGAAAAGTCATTTTCTTTAGTATATATCTGACTCTGACACAGTGAATAGCAAAAGGTGCTGAGATCTTAGATCTTATCGCAAAACACAAACAGGAACACAAACAGACCCACAAATATGTTGGCAGTAACTTCAGGATGGCCGTGTATGCAAAAGACAACCAGTGAATTGAACTGCGCACAGCAAGAGAGATTTAAAACAAAGAGAGACACCAATTAACACCTATGAACCACTTCAATTGATTCTCATTTAGATGCTCAAAGCTTGTGATGATTTGAAACTTTAGTTTTACTTTTAGTACGCAACATGAGTTTATTTTTGTCAGCATTTAATGTCAGCCTATGTTCACTGAGTTCAGACTGGGCCCAATTAAATGCTTTTTGCAGCTTCTCAAGAGCACTGTCGACAGTAGGAGCTGATGAATACATTAACATCAGCATCAGCAGCATAAAAGTAAAGTGCAGTGGTTTGGCCAAGTTCATTGATATAAGTACTAAAGAAAAGAGGGCCAGTTAGGGGATTCTTACCTGTCACCTTTTATGACAAGGGACAAAAACATTCAGGCCTGAAGTTGTGTTTGAGCCTACAGAATTACCAGATGTACATACATGGGAATGTAGCTTATCATAGATTGGATGTGAATGTGGAGAAGTAGAAAAGGAATCAGTAATCATTTCCTTGCCTAAAAACTGAATCATTTACCGAATATTTCTCTGGAGCGTTGTTCTACATTTTACAAAAATCTTCCCTGCTAATGGAAACAACACCTGCTGCTGACTGGATTAAAACAATGACCACAGGTGAAACAGTTCCCCAAGCAACCATAAGGCAGAGGATCTGCTTCACATTCAATCCTTAAAGTGAGCTTAATATTAATGTTTGCTCCATTAAAAAGCTTCCTCACACCCTCAAATCTCGACACACTAAAGTGGGAACCATTTCCTCTCTACTGGGAACAATTTCATTCATTTTAATGATATTTTAGAATTGCCACTAGTCTAGTTGTTGCATTCTGAATTTTAGGTCACAGCACAGGGCTGGAGGGATAAAATATTTAGCCAGCACTGTTTTTGCTTTACTCTGTGTTGCATTACTTATTCATTTTGGCCCAAAATGCTTCCATGACTTATAATCTGCACAGAAGACAGTTACCTCCCAAAGGGCCAAAACATATTGTGGGTTAGAAAAGCATGGCTCTATTCACCAGAGACATCCTGCAGCTATTCTTTGCCAAACTTTGTTTATACATAATAAATACGGTATATCTCTATCAGGAATTACCATTTATCATGCTCGAGCAACTTGTTTCATGTTGTACTACATGACTATAGAGCTGGAGGAAGAGATGGAACACTGGGACTGTCCATTGATGGATAAGGCTACTTAAAAAATATAAAACAATTACTAATTCATTCCTTTTGAAAAAGTAGCATTACTTTAGTTCCACGTCAAGAGGAAAAGCAATTGGTTTGTATGTTACATACACACATACTTCTGTTTTTAGCCATGTTAGTGGTGTTGCAACTTAAAGCACTTAAACAAAGTGCTTTAAGTTGCTTAAATATAACCATGAAATATTAATTATGCTTTAGTTGCGAGGAAGGGATATTTAAGGGTAAACATATCACATGTTGACAGCAAAGTTTTCATAAATATTCAGTATAAATTCTTTATTGCATTGCATTTTCTACTAACACATTTGCTGGTGCAAATTACTTTTACATAAATGTAAATCAGATCAGTGAATGCCATCTTTAAACGGCGATCCTGCTTTACGTCCAATATCCAGTCAATGTGATTGGGATGACAACCTGCAAGTGCCTGCAACAACACTTGCACTAACTTGCAACATGAGGAGAATTTGATATGACGTGACAGCGTGCCAGTAAAGGTGTTGGTGACGACAGTTCATTACTACCCTGCTGATTGAAAAAGTTTCTCAAATTGTATGCAGTGATATGTCCTTATTTGCAACCATGACATTATGTACAGGGGAGAGTTGCTTTTATTCCACATTCAGATGAAACCATGTGTTTTACAGGGACAGAAAAGAGACAGTGCATGTTTGATTGAATGTTAAAGGACATTATTAGGAATTCTGTTTGGCAAGTGTGAGCTGCAGTAATACCTGAATTAAAGTGGTGTTTCAATGCTGTCTTAGCAGCATAAAGAAAGTACTTCATGAACTACCTTAAAAGAGTGTAATAGAGAAATATTCCTTTTTAAACAGTAGCACAATCATTTAATAAGAGCTCTGCTTTTATGGCAGGAGCATCGACTTGCTGTGTCACTGTCACATCTGTGTTGGAGGTGTTGCAATTTGCAACATAAGGCAGTCTCATGGTGCTGGATGACTGGTAAAAGTTCTCTGTGTTCTGATGTCAATGTTCGTGGCGGATAATGAATAGGAGAAAAAGAAGCGAGCCAGACTTGAATGTAAGACAACAACATAAAGGTGAGGGGTTATGAAAAGGTTTCTCATAAATAGACGCACATCATAAATTAGGTGTTTACTTGTTGTGAAGGGCGTGCTACTGATCCAGGGATGGCTTAAATTATTATTTTTCCTCATGATCTCTCCTTCTTTCTCTTGCCAGCAACACAACAGACTAATCAAATAGGTCACATAACATGCTCAGCTGTGTCTGCACAACATAAAGTAGACAGGTCATGAAGAAACCAGCAGAGATGCCTGAGTGCAAATAAAGGCCGTCAGCTACTTTGCTTAATATTGATCTCTTAAATGGCAAATTGTATTGATGTGGTATAAGTGGCCCAGTAATAATTTAAATAAACGTCTGTCTCTTTGTGTCTGTCTGTCATATCATGCAGTGCCTGCTTTTTTACATAACCTTTATCCAGAATACTTTATCTAATTCTTTATATAGTCTTATGATCAAATTAATTCAGGACAAAAGGAAACTTTAACATTTTGTCAAAAAAAAAAAGAAAATCCAATCACACAGCTTAAAATTCTAAAGGTGAGCAGGAGCTAACGTTACATTGTTGAGAAAACAGATTTAGAAATCTTCAGCTTATATGTAAGTATTGCATTATTTAGCGACATAATTAGACATAATTTCTGAAATAAAGTTGAAATAATTAAAAAGATATTACAGAATACTCCAGAAAGCTTGTTGACTACCTGTTTAGCTTGTTAGCATGTGTGTTAAGTACCCCAACACATAAAGTATTGGTGAGGCTGATGGCAATTTCATCAGGTGTGCAGATATTTGGTCCTAAGCATTAACATTTTGACATAATGATGACACAAATCAGGGGATCCCAAATTATTACCAGTCCTTTTGGGGCAGGCATGAATGTCTGAATCAAATCCATTCAACAGTCACTCAAAACCACAAATGTCAACCCCATGGATGTTCTAGAGGAAAAGTCACAGCATTATTAAAATCATTATAAATCATCCTCTGGGAACCATGAATGCACAAAAAAATGAAAACTTTAACCTCCACGAATGTTTGTACAGAATTCAATTGCAGTCCATGAAATAGTTGTTTGAGTCTTTTCAGTCTGGACTAAAAGCAGTAGAACAACCAACTAATCGACATTGCCATAGAGGCACATTTCACGTGTGCTTGAGCTCTGTACTGTCTAATATTACAGAAATCAACAATGTTAAATATTCAGTCCAACAGTTGTGTATAACACAAACCGGCACCAGATACATTACTTTGTTTGAAATATGGACTTTTAAAAAGCTGCTCTTTTCTTCTTCTTTTTTTTGTGCTTCAAATCACTTATTTATGAGTTTATTAAGCTCTATGCAGCTATGAACACTTAAGAATTGAGCATTTCTTTCAACTAGCAAATCAGTATTCAATTTGCTTTTAGGCTGTACAAGTATAAGGGATGTAAGCACTAAATTTCCTCCTGCTCGTCCCTTCAATGAATACCGGCACATTTTAGATTTGCCCATCAGTAATTGCCTGAGATCCACTTGACCTTTAGATGGAATAACTCCAAGTTATCTGCCTTCACTTTGTGTTTTATACTTGTATTAATGAACTCAAACAAAGAGCCCTTTGCCTCCTATCTAAATGTCATCGGACATCACGAAAGACTGGGGAAATTCCATACCATGCGTTAGGAATTTTAAAACAGCCTTTTGTTTTTTGTGTTTCCCAAATTGTGATGAAACAGACTTATCTTGGGAGGATAGTTTGGCACAGCCTGCCCAAGACATAAGCCAACTAAGCTGCTGTTCAGGCCCAGCATGCAAATTACAATGTGAACTCCCCTTGGCTTCCTCTGTTCATTTTTGGGCCTATTTCCAGGACAGGGATTAGGCCTCACACTACAATAAAGTGGCCTTTAAAACCAGATTAACAAAAATTGGCTTTCTCAGACATGGTTTAGAATAGCGCTGAGTTTAGCTTAGTCTTAAATCAACTGTACCGATTTACTGAAGGAAGATTAAAATAACTCCAGGAGTAAATGAAGGCAGGTCAGCAGGTACTCCTGCTGTACAGACTTGCATTATTAAAAACAAAGTTTGTACCCCCATCTGACACAACCTTTTATACAGAGTCGAGTAATATCATGTAATATTTCCAGTTTGTCCAATAGTCATAAATCATTTCTAATTTTTCAAGTACTTGAATAAGTAGAATTCAGTTCACCTAAGGTGGAGGTTTTACAACTGTGAGGTGTGCCTCCCCAGAGTAGGATGGGAGAGTTTAAATGGGACACAGAAAGAGACAGGTGCATGGAGATGTTGTAAAATTTGAAAATGTGTTTTTGTAGTGCTAAATTGGCCTGCTCATCAACATAGTCTAAAGTTGAAGCTGTAGAATTAAGATGATGTCCAGTGTTTAGTTGGATTTTATTGGTATACCTGTCAAAAACCTGTCTTTTGCGTCCTGTAGCTCATTTTCCATCCACCTCAGCACAATTTCCCCTCTCGTCTCACATACCATTTTTGAAATGCATTTTCTTCTGCTGAAGCACGACTTCCATGAAGTTGACCTTTAACCTTTGGAAAATCATTGGCATTCCAGTGACTTCATATCCATAGATCTCCAAGTGTCAGGTCTCATGAGGTCACCATCTGTGTTGAGGATGAGAGGGAAGATGCATCCCCTTTGCACTTTTCTCGCTGGTTCTATGACAGATGAAGAATGAAACATGGCTTCCTTATTGAATAACAGCATCGATGCTTGTGGCTAAGCGTACTTCTGATCTTTCAAATAAAACTGATGGATCATGACAGCACGTGGCAAAACGGATTTAGGATGTCAGGGTAGAGGCAAGGCATGGCCATGAAATGAACAGTTTCCATAACAAATGTGACAGAAAACTCGTAAAATTATGATAATGCTTTGGTA
Organism: Sandelia bainsii; assembly: GCA_032362345.1. Classification (NCBI taxonomy): domain Eukaryota; kingdom Metazoa; phylum Chordata; class Actinopteri; order Anabantiformes; family Anabantidae; genus Sandelia; species Sandelia bainsii. Next base: position 22,778,562 of record JAUMHL010000014.1, read on the forward strand.
GTGTAATAAAATCTGTATATATATCAAATCACCTTTTGTATTGCTATGCTTCGGTGTGGGCTGTCGGTAACTATAGAAGACTGTGGAATAAGAGTGATTGTGCATTAACAACACCACATATAGAAAGATTTGACTTTTTTTTTGAGGAAAAAAAATTACAAAAAATGAAGAATTCTCATGCAAGTGAAATAAAAATGTCAGAAATTATTTTTGTCATGGTATATGAGCTACAAGCTTTGTGATGGCTGCCATACCTGGAAGATACGACCGGCTTTCATATTGTTTTTTTTGTGACAGCACTAATACAAAGCATGTGTCTGATCACATACAATGCAATGTCATGACAAAGACCTATGTGCACACTGTGTGCAATGGTTGTGTGAAAGAAAAAAAAGAAGGGCAAATCAATATAAGAAAGATAGCAAATGAGTCGTAGATTAAGAATGACACCCACAATTAATGCTTCACCTGAGTGACAGGTCTCATACGTTTTTTTTTTTTCTTTCTTTTTTTCTGATGGTGGCTGTGTCTATTCATACAACATTTCTTCTAAAATTTATAAAAATTACTTAAATCACCACCACACCATTACTAACAGGACTACATCACATATGGTTCAACTATAATTACTGAAGATCTAGCTGCAAAATGCCTCGAAACACCCTGGAATTAAAATATGAACCTGAAATTATGTATAATATGGCCACACACCATAGATTAAAAAAAAAATTTTAAATTAAAAAACTAAAGAAGTATGTTGCCTTTCCTTTTTGTGGACTGTACTGTTGTGCAATTCTTTTTTTTACATTCATTGTGGCAGTGATCAACAATTGCAGTGAGAGAGGCAGTTTTATTTGCTTTAAAAATTGTTCTAAAAAGCAAATGATAACTCAGCCTCAGCTTTCTTAATGTTGTCTGCACTGTCAGAAGTCTCATCCAGCATCAGCAAATTGCAGGTGAAAGCCAACGCTCACCTGTCACATTTACTGTGCCTTTCTCTTATTGACCGCAGCTCGTCAACACCTCATAATGCTGGTAGTTTTATCCACATCCACAATAGTAACTATAAACCATAAACCTTACACATTGTTAGAAATGGCAAGAACAGAGCACTTTCTCTTGTAGCAGAACATAACAGACAGTAGTACAATGACAGAAAATGCTTCCCTTCATCTGTGTCATGTCATTAAAAGCAAATGAAATATATGTCTTTTGATGGCTCTGGGATGTAGACATGAGAGTTTGTGCACCTTTGAAATTATATTTCTCTGCAGGGAGCCTTTGAGCACGCCAGATTCCTTTCCTGTAAAATCACAAAAAGAAAGGAAGAACAACACATTTGTTATTGACAGGGTGAGCTGCGGCTGAATTTAAGGAAATGTCAGGGCTGTCAGGAATCAAACACACGCCTTTGTGCATGGAAAAAGACAGGCTTTGGCTTGAAAGCGTAATATTCTTGTATTGTGAACTCTTGATCTTTTACAAAAATCAGTTCCTGTCTCATGTGAAGGAGCTGCAGCAACAGTTCACATACTGTACAGTACTGTGCATTCTGTTCATGGGGTTTCTGATAATCTAAAAAAATAATAATAAACTGAAAAAGAAGGGTGCAAGAGGGCATTTGGTCAAAGTGAGGTTTTAAAGCTAAGGAAACTTACACACAGGAGTGGACACAAGCCTGCTGAAGCTGGTTTGTTTATAAATGAATAAAAATGAATATGTCATGTACGTATCCTTTCTTTACCATACAGGAGACACATCTGTGTACTATATGCTGGAGAATAAATTATCTGCATTTGTTTCTTATTTGCCTTAACCAAACCAGTACTTAAAAAAGTCTTGTTGAAGAGTTCATCAAGGTAACGGTGATGTATGCATAAGTAGATTTGGTAACATTAATGACAATATAAATAATTATTGATACATGCACAAATACATGCTGTTCTCACAAATGCAACCTCAACTCACATCATCTGAAAACAGCTAATCAAGTAATCATACATATGGAAGGTATGCAAACCATCAGTGGAAATACAAATTAAAAATGTGTGTCTAATGGCTGAAGACCAGGAAATGTTTAATTATAAGACCTGTAAGAGGTAAATGAGAAAGAACAGTGCAAGTGTACCTAGGATACAATAGCTTTAAAATTGTTTACAACCTGGTGCTCACAGTTTCAAACTGAGGTTTGAAATTACCTGCTCGATCTTCCGTAAAGCATTCACATAATACTGACCTGTTCTGACTTACTCATCTACACTGATCAGTGAGCTTTATAAGCACTTTAGACTGGGCTGCATACATTAGACAGAAAACTCAGGAACACCTTTGGACGTACACATCTATCAGTGTGGGTAAAGCTACAACTGACTTTCTTAGAAAAAGTATGTACAAAAAAAGAAAACAACTAGCTCATAGGAAGACAACACTCCATGGACATACAGACCAACTGCAAACCTAAAGGAGCTTGCTTGGGGTCTTTCCCTGGTTACATCGATCGAGGATGTGTGACTTGGAGTGTGTGGGTGTTGGTTGGCCATTAGAGGAGAATGTGTGCATTATAGCTTTGGCAAGTACAACAAACCTGAGAGGAAACAAGCAAGTGCACTCGCCTTTCTCCAACCTCTACCTGATTAAAGAGAATGAAAAATCCATGAGTGCTCATTAGGTGGGTTTACAGGTGGCTAATGAGCTGATATTTAAAACTTGTCACTTGTCTCTCTCTCTCCATCTTTCTCAGTCTCTCTCCTTCTTTCTCTCTTTTTTTCCTTTCTGTCTTTGGCTGCCCTCCAGGACACACCACCAGGGGGTCTACTGGGGTGCCAGTATTGTTCTGTATCAGCAAAATGTCAGCCAGGAAAACACACACAGGATCCAGACTGCATATCATCCCCAAAGCCTGTTTCCATCAAGTGAAAGAACACATTTAACACAGACAACCTTAATTTGACTCCTGTAATATAGGTTCATGATAGGGTGTATGACTTGAATTACCTATTGTACTGACTGTAAATATGCACATGATAGCTGTTTAAACCCATATGGCTTCAGGCTGGTGTGAAAAGTTATACTTTTCCTCATTAAGAATCACCTCACCATTTTAGCCACTGTGTGATAAAAAAGGGCAATTCTACCACGAGTCAATGCCTCGTCTTTCATAGCAGTCACCGCTCCGTGGGCAAAAGCTGCGTCAGGTAGATTGCCTGTGGCCCATAACCACTCTAGTTGCAGAGCAGGAAATATTACCTCAGTAATCTGCAGCAAGAGGCATTTCAGCAGGAAATGGCTCCCTGTGCTGGGCTGTATATATGGCCGGGGCTGTGTCGAGCTCATAATTCAATTCGGTCGTTGGCACTTTTCATCCTTTTTTCTGCTGGGGCTAGATACTGGCTAAATGACAGTGAAAGCCACAGTGGCACTTCCACCATTGCTTTACGGCTGGCAGACACCCTGGGGCACCATGACTGGAGTGCTAAGTGAGAACATGGCTGCCAATCATTTGATATTAATCTCTCTGTTATGAGGAGAGGCAGCCGACATGAGAGGAGAAACCGAGGGTGGGGAGTGGACCCAGCTGGTGCAAGGCCAACAGAAATTAGCTGTAGAAGTGCCTCATGCTCACCTACACACAAAAGTGAAGGTCAGATGTCCACAGCCTTTTCTCCACATGCAGTATGGCGAAACAAGTGATGACCTGACTGTGTCCAAATTTGCTTCCTATTTAATAGAAGCAAATTTGGCATAATGCACTTTATTTACTATTGACTATTTCAGGGACATCCAAATTCTGGGAGTATACAACATTAACATGAATTCTGTGTGTTTAATGTTTGGTTGTACAGGGGTCAGCATATTGGCCATTATCAACAGATATGCTAAGAATGGGGCTGCGTAACCTCTGTACTTTACTTGTCTAAACCCAATAACAACAGTAGTGTGTCATTCATTCACAAAAATACAGTACGTTACAGTACAATGTAACAATTAAGTTCAATATTAAAACATAATCTGGTCACAAATACGTCCTGTGACAAAACATAATCGGTATTTCAGTTTAG
>JAUMHL010000014.1:22782719-22793083 GCA_032362345.1 Sandelia bainsii
TCACATTAAGTTCACCTGTAAAGGTTATAGTGCATTTTAGGTTCATCCTGAAATTTCACCCGAAAGCCGAATATCTCACAAAAATAACTTTTTGTGAGTAGTCTAAGTTTCCCTGTGTCCCACAGTGTAATAAAAAAGTAGTGAAGTAGTGTCCAGGATATGTATAGATGTGAAATGTAAAGCCATGCATTATGTAACTTTTGAAAATACAAATAATTTCTCAACTCAATAAACTCTGGGATTTTTGCCCCTATAGGCTTAATTGGTCTGTTATCATACATAATGTTTACTTTAAATCACTATGCAAATGACAATGAATCATTTTGCTAACTTTCTCTACTTGTGCTACTGATAAGAGCAACAGACAAGTTTGCATCACACACCAACGTGTTATCTGACATGCATTATTTTAAACGTTTAGTCTACCACAAGCACACATAGACACTGACTTTACAAATGTAAAATAAAAATGATAGTGTGTGATAGACTATGTTCACTAACTTAATTTCTGAGGGGTTTCAATCACATCTTTTCCTGATGAGTGAAGACTTTTAGAGAACGTTTGAGCAAACTCCATCTGCTAAAGAAGACCATGAAATGTGGATAAACTCCACACAAATCCAGTATGTGTTAGACTTTGAGTTGATTTTTTGTGTTTGTTTTCGTTATTTCCAAGGTCATGAATTAACTGTCACACTCAAGAATGTAATCATTAAATAATCTGATCAAGGTTCATGGGAAATGAAGTGAAATTCCTTGTGTCATTATGTTGTAATTGTACGGAGCCCCCTAGGGGTCATGTAGTAGAAAAAAATATTTAGGTGAAATAAGTGGTAGAAAAAAAAATTCAGACGATGTGGTTTTGGGGATGCCAAGAATGTTAGCTGTCACAATGTTGTACGAATGATGACCCATAAGAGGAAGAGTTATTGCAGTAAGAAAAACAACTGAGACACATTTATTGTGTGCTTAATTGATAGTATAATTTGAAAAACATTACTTTATTTTTGTGCCTTTCAAGTTGGCATTAATTTTATGCAATCATGAAGCTTTAACTGAACCAGGATCATCAGGATAAAGGCAGTAGAGGCAGAATTATGAAAATATTAAGGACCTAATTCCCACAGAACAACCCTAACCCCTGATAAATGCGGACTAGTCACCAAATTACCTTAAGTGCCTAAAATGTCTTTCATTTTGTCACATTTATTTATCTATTCAACTAATTCTCATTATCTCCCAGCACTGTGGTTGCAAGGCTGTTTCCAAGGTTTCAGCACACTACAAGGAACTTAATTCTGGTCATGAAATACTAAATTAATGTAGCGTATTCAAATTTAAATAATAAATATGTCATTGGTAAGGATAAAAAGTACCTTAGCCTCGAAACGTATAATTTGTGTGTAGGTGTAGAATGTAAACCATTCCCAAGATAATTAGAACCTCCACGTTCCCAGACATAGTATGAAAAGATGCCATGATGGTAATATGGTAATTGGTAATATGGTCATAGATAAAACTGCACACAACTATTAGGAGGTTTTTGTAACATATACCAACATAATAATGGATAGAGTGCATGTTTTACAGTGGTAAAAAAGTGAACTATTTGTAATGTCCTGGTTTTCTGCATAAATTGATCATGAAATGGAATCTGACCTTCACCAAAGAGACAAATATAAACAAGCACAATGTTACTAAGCTCATACAACACAAACTGCCATGAGTTTTCAAGTCTTTAGTAACCACACCCATTAAACATACAAAGTGTTGGTTTAAAAAGTAAGTGAAACCTGAAAGTTATTAATTACTGGTAAAACCAGCAGTAAAGAAGCAAAGCAGCCCCAAGCCATGATGCTCCCTCCACTATACTTGTTGTTTGTCTTGACGTTTTCATGTTAGTGCCCGTTTTACACCATATGTACTGCTGTGAACAATTCAACCTTAGTTTCATCAGCCCACAAAACTTTTCCAGCAGCACAGTGGAGTGTCAAGGTGATCTTTGGGAAACTTTGTGTGTGGTGCAATGTTTTCTGAGGAGAGAACACTCCACACTGTGTATAGTGTAAAAAGGGAATCATGATCCAACATGACAACATCATCCCAATAGTGAAGTACAGTGGAGAGAGCATCATGATTTGCGGCTGCTTTGCTGCCTCTGTAACTGGACCTCTTGCCATTGAGGAGGGGAAAATTAATTCCTAAGTTTATTAAGGTATCCAACCAGGTGGCACCGCCCCAAATGTCTCACGTGAAGAAGAAGGAATCACATAAAATAATTTTAGAAAAACATTAAAATTGAAATAAACGATCTATACATTATACAGTCTGTGAGTATTGTGTGTGACCTGCATTCAAGTTGAGTTTAAAAATGTTCTCTCACTCGTTTACTGCGACTGAACGGTCATGTGACGTATTTCCTGTTCCTTTGGGGCACAAAATTTTGCGCCCAAAGACCACCCACAAGACTGACGTCACCGCTCCAGACCCGGAAATTCAAACGGAAATGCACTGCAGCGCTTCTGTTTTGTTTACAGTCAGTCAGAGGAGCAGTTTTTTGTCATGGATAATACAAATTCAGTTACTAAAAACTGAATCAATCCACAGAAGAACCCCACGGGAAAAGATTCGGTTTAACGATCCTGGACCAAACCAGCCGGACATCATAATCAAACAACTAACACAAGACAGAGGGAGAAACTACACTCGGTCTTTCTCCAGAAACTGGTCCTGGCTAACTGTCTGTCCTGAGGCCGGAGCTTTGTTTTGTTTCCCTGCCTCCTCTGTCAGCTGCCAGGAACAGAACAAGTCTGGATTCAAACAGGTATTAATGATTTAATACATTTTCCTGAAAAAGTGAGAAATACTGTGTATTTTTACATCAGTTTAATCTTTTAAAGTAGTGTGAAGCATGAGAATGGTGATTTGGCTTGTACAAGTGGTGATATGTAGTTAGAGCGCAACTTAGTGCGCCCCTCCAAAAAATTACCAGCCGCCACTGTATCCAACAGGATAATGTCAGGGAGGCTGAAGCTCTGAAGAAGTTAGATGATGCAATGATCCTAAACATCAAAGTAAATTTACAACAGGATGACTTTGGAAACACAAAATTCACCTTTTGGAGTGCCCCAGTCAGAGCCCAGACCTCAACTCAATATAGATGCTGTGGAATGACATGCAGAGAGATATTCACACCAGATGTCCTAAGAATATGTCTGAGCTGAAGAAAATTCATCCTGGATGTTGTGCAGGTCTAGTCCACAGCTACAGGAAGCACTTACTTGAGGTTATTGCTGCCAACTGTAGTTCAACCAGTCATTACAAAAAATATGTATGACAAAATGACATTTAATCTAGTTTCCATGCATGTCATGTACAGTATATTTGTGGAAATGACAAGCAAGCTCTTAAAAGAAAAACCTCTCCAGACCTTCAAAATGTTTAATGCTTTTATTCAGTTGTCATTGTTACTCTTTACTACTTATTATGCCAATTTATCAGTACTCGGTACAGGTCCTGATTAACCACCAATTATTACAATCTCTTAATTAATGACATCAATCCATAAAGCTGGTTATGTGTTTCTAACTGTATAATATTGAAGGTGGATGGGGGTGACACTTGATTTGTCCTCACCACGTCTGACTCCACTCTTCTTCTGGGTCTCCCTCAAATCCACGTCCTTCATTGTTTCATTCAGGTACAGCTTTTTGAGCGTTTCTGCCTTGTCCGCCAGTTTCTCCTTGTCCTTCTTGTACTCTTCAGCTTTGGCTTGGTACATGTTCATTGCACCAGTCAATGCCTGGATCTTTTTACGCTGATCTCTAATTGTCCACTTGCATGTCACAATGTCCTTGAATTTCTCTGGAGGCAGCGTCTGTGACTTACTGTGTTTCAGATCCTCACAGACCTTTTCCTCTTTTCTATAATCTTTCTTCTCCAATTGTTGCTGGATTTTGACCAGCTGTTGCCTTGAGGTAATTAAGTTTTTTCTCAACTTCACGTTCTTCTTAACCTCATTGGCTACTTTATCTTCAGCCACCATGTACTCATTGACAATTATATTTGGTGGGAGCTGGATGGATTCTCTCTCCTTGGTCAACTTGTCTATTTGGTCTTTGAGATCAGAGCACCTTATTCTCTCTTTAAGGAGCTCTTTACCTCTTTGGGCAAGTTCCCCCCTGTGATATTTTGTAGGCACTGCATCGTCTTTAAGGATGCTCTTTTCTTTGTGAAGTTTGTCCACCTCAATTTCAAGGACATGAATTTTCCCCTGCAGGTCTTTCGTCCTCCTGTTGCAAGTCGCTCCCAGGTCCTTGTTACTTTGTCTCAGCATCAGGCATTCTTGTTTGTAATGCAGCAGCTCTGCAGCCATAATCTCTTGTCCTTTCATCATCTGCTGCATTTGCCTCTTAAGTTTAAAGTAGTCTTCCTGCTGCTGCTTCCAGTTCCTGTAAAATGATGTTTTTACCTGGAGCTCCTTCTTGACTTCTTTCAGTTCCTTCTTTAAGGATCTAATATTTTCCTTGCTTACTGGGGTGGTTGTATCAAGAAGCAAATTGTGTCCTTCCATAATGGCTGGGCTAAATTAGTGTTCTTTCAAGGTGCTGAATCACGATCAAATCACTTCAAATAAATGGATGTTGGTTTGATAAGGTCTAACCTGTGTTCCACTTTGTTAATGTTAAAACATTAGAACATTCAGTGATGACATCACTTCCAGCTGGCCTTTGTTGCGTCATCAGTTTTGCTTTGATGTGTAAAATGCTGAGTCATATGACAGGAAACAGCTCTATTTAACCCCGCCCACATAACAAAATGGCCGAACTCTCAGGCACAAGTTACACTGGCTTTATTTTCTGTCAACAACAGAAGCTGTGGTAGCATTCAAGTTGTTCAAATTGATAAATGAAATTTCAAGGAATATATTAGTTGGGAACATTTTAGGATTTTTTTATTGGCTTTCTTTTACAGATTCAAACCACATGTCTGTGCATCAAGTCTAGAGCCTCATTCAGGCTCTCACCAAACTTCAAATACCAGTCCCCTATAAACAACCCATTTATTATTTCTAATTAAGTACAAATATAACACTACAGCCTTGAAGGATAGACTTACATTTTTCAACTCTGTTGGAGATGGATAATCACGTCCATTCACATGTGAACGGTAATGTTTTTGCTTGCTGTAATCATTGTGTCCTTCTAACCGTCTAACCACAACAACAAGTGTTAGGGTACAGTTCTTGTTCTCTGCTAAATAAAATATTCTAAAAATAAAATAAGTTTATCTGAACTTGTAAAAGGCAAAGTTCATCAAGTCAAATTAATATTTTTCTGTAGTTACTGTATTTGTATGACCTAATTCTCTTTGTTTACTCATCATTGTTTTCCTTTTGAGCTGCAGTGGAGGTTTAGTAACAAGGAGATGGGATTTCGTACTAAAACAGTTTGGATTTGATTGACTCAGACTGGTGGAGTGTCATTTTAACTTTGCAACATTCTACATAATGACAACTGTGCATCTTATTAACCACTTCCACTGGAACTTTGCCAGCTGGGGTTGCTACCAGCAACAGAACACACTTGAAACAAAATACTGGGGGTAGAATGGAGCGCCACATTCCTGACATCCATCACGGATGCTGAGATTGGCCAGAGATGTAACAGGCTTTCCACTAAAAAGGACAATGTGTCAGGATTCTAACTTTACTTCCTGGTTTCTGCCCTTATTTTGATAGTTCTGTTTCCTATTCCTCCTTACCCTTAGTTTCTCCAGCTTCATTACTCATTATCCCTTAATTGATTTCACCTGTGCTCCCCTCTCCCTTTATAAGCACCATCTCACTATCCAGTTGCCAGATTGTTGTACACTCTCAGACTGTCTACTCTCCACCTGTCCTTGGTTCCTGATTTGTCTACTCTCCTGGACTCTGACCTGATCTGTACCTAGACCTCTAGCTCTTGTTTTCCCCTCATTAACCTGTGCCTCTGTTTTCTCCCTCCTAGTATTGTCTCGCTTCCTCTAAACAATTGCCCTGGACTTCATTACCCATCAGCCCCGGTACTTTGTCACTTCCTGTATCCTGCCTAGCCTTGACTACATTACCCATCATCCTCAGATCCCATCCTCTTCCTGTTTTGATTCTCCCTGTAACCATTATTCAAGTAAGTCAGACAGTTCATGATAGTGCTTCCCCGCATCCAGTCAGTCAACCTTACCCACACCACCTACACCTTCCTTCAGTACTTCTACTTTGTACAAAAAAACATCTTTTAACTCTATACTCCTGTGTCTGGCATTTTAATCGGGTCTCACAACTATAACCGTCACACAATGACCCAGTTTTTGTCAGCCTGGTGTTAAATTGAAGAGTTATCCAACTCCTAATACCTCACTATGTCCTGTAAAATAGCTTCAAGTGAACAAACCGAAGGATTAACATTAAATTTCACTTCTAACATATCTGATAGCCACTCTTCTGTATCAAACCAAATGTTCTGAAGTTTATCTCATACCCAGAAGGGGAACAGTCAATATGTAAGATTTCTGCAATATTATTTCCACCTCGATAGTTTGTTTCTGAATTACTATCATTTCCTCAAACAAAAAGGAATTTACATTGACATTTGGATTAAACTTTCAAGTTGCATGTACGTAAAAATTCTGCTTTCCATAGTCATAAGTCCACCCAAGAAATAAATTCCCTTTGTGACCCAACTTTCTCTGTTTAGTGGCATATATTTAAGAGCGATCGAAGATGTTGTTATTCCACAATATTTTCCATGGAATTAACACAGATTCAGCAAAAATATTCATTTTCTGCAGTAATGTTTGCACTTTAAATAATTTACAGTATATTGATGTCCTTTGAAAATATATGTGTAAAAGTTTTCAAGATATACATCTTCACTATCAACATGAATCAGTCCATGATTAAATGTATGTAAGTGGAAAAATTTAAAGGTGAAAACCTCCAGAGGGGGGTGAATTCTTACTTATATAGGCACTATTACTGTATACTGTCGGCACTGTATAATATTCTGAATTAGCACTCTGTCTTTCTGCTGCTGTGAAATGTGGGCACATCATGACTGTCTAAATGAAAATGAAAATTGTGTTTGTGAAATGCAAAGGTTAGATAAGATGTTGTAACACTATTATAACTTTGATCTGTTATCATGTCAAACTGATCACACTGTGATTTTAATTCTTGTAAATATTGTAGTACTACATTGTTGCAGGCTACTTGCTAAATGTACTGTTCATGAGCCAAAACAAACAAACAAACGTGATAGCTTAAATCTTGAGGAACCTGCAGAACAAAAAAGACAGATTCAGCTGGTTTCGACTGCATATTCAGCTCCTCTCTCTTTACCATGTTTGATGGACTGCAGCGCTTATTGCCTGTTTATATCTTTATAAGGTATGTTTGTCTGTATTTTTGGTGTGGTGAAGACTAGACTGAACTAAAATTGCCAAAGCTACAGTTTTTATTCTGGGTAAAGTGTTACTTAACAAAGATAAATCTTATCTACTTGTAGAAACATTTGATGAACTGATAACTCATAACTTTATAAGACAATGCAATGGAATTGTTTTAATCAACATGACCTCATATTACTGTACTGATGAGCTGTGTGACCGGCAAAAGACAGACAGGATATGAGTTACGATGACAGCTTTGTTCATTCTAATGTTGTGTTGTTGTTGTTTTTTTTATTATTAACAATTCAAACACAGTACAATACAAACTCTCGCAGAGGATATAAATCAACATAAAAAAAGTATAAACAACAACAAGGTACAAGGGGGCTAATGTTGTGTTATGTTACTCATTGCCGTCTCAACACCATTTCCTCACTCAGTCATATGACAGCCCAGACAGTCTGGCGGAAAAAGACGTCAGCGTTTTCTTCAGGGCACTGCGCAGATACCGCAGACATCTCTTCTGCTCACGTCGCGGGCTACGTAAAGTCTGCAGGAAGCGTTGGTGAATGTGTTGGTCTGTGCTGCGTTGACGTAAAACTGACGGATTTTTTGGTACCGAGCGGAGAGGAGATGCACACGGCACTCGAGTGAGGTAACTATATAAAAACCCATTCACTATCACTCACTCCCACAACATGGACTCGGGCAGCGTTTGTTGGGACGTGTAGATGTTACTAACCACTGCTTACATTTGTTACGGAATCTCAGGCGGCATATGATAGCGTTGCTCTTTGTAGGCTAAAGGCTAATTTCCTGTGAGTCGTCCGCTAGCTAACGTTAGCTTGTTGAATTGTCCCCTCCTTTTCAACCTAGCCTTAGTCTTTCAGTAAGGGGCGACTCTGACAAAACAAACGGGCTGGTTAGCTTTGAACTTGTGTTTGTGGCTGGTTTCCGGGGCTCGCTGTGTATTTTACTGACTAGTTACATGTTGGTTATTGTAGAGTTTCACCAGCTATTTATAGGTACTGAGGCAGACTGGCGAGCTCGCGAAACGTTGCATTCTGCGCACCACGTGCAGTGTCCGAGCCCCCTCGATGAGTGGTGGTGGGCGGTATCGGTGCTCACAGCGTGGCCGTCCTAAGCCAACACAACACATGTGACTACTTGTTTGATTTAGTTTAACTTTAAACACTAAATTTCATTCTTTATCCAGCTCACTGTGAGTCGTGTATGTAGGACCCTCTGCTGTCTGATGACATATGCAAATTTGACTTTTTGGTCTAGTTGTTGACATAAATCTGACGTCTCCTAATTACTATACCACGGTTATATATGAATATAGTAAAATGTTTATATGATGATGACGGCTTTAGAGTTAGCATGAGCGTTTTGTAATTAAAGATATATTTTTTGTTCTTGTTTTTAAGGAAACAAATGAAGCGCAACTGCAATAACCTAAAATATAGAGAAAACAGATGTGCATAGGTCATGCTTTTCTGTCACAATCTACTTAATTTAATTGAGAGTTTTACTGTCGCATATTTCCAGTAACATCTCCCAGTTTTGAGGATTAGCTCCGGAGTAAAAAGCCAGCAAACTGATGAGAAAATGTGATTTAGTGTGTGACTTGTTCACATGAAAAACTTTACAAAACATCTTTTTGTAAGGGTGTTTTTTTGTTGTTGCTGGCATGTAATGAAACTACTAAAGTAATATTGCCAGTGTGATTTAGAGACACCAGACCTTGAATTGTAATAATGTGTGTTTTCTGCCTTAGACAGTATCAAAGTAGTTTTTCAGTGATTAAAGCTTAAAGCAGAGCATTATGTAAACACTTAATGAAAAGACCTAATTACTCCCAGAGATGTGTGATGTCAGGTAGATTACAGCGTACGACAACTAACAGAACTTAAAATCATAGGTGTACTGATTCAATGTACATTTTGCCTGGATGATTTAATGAAACGAGCAGAACTGTATGTAGATTTCTACTTTGGGAACAGTGTTAATTTTAGTTGTGGAACATACTGTTGTTGTCTGTTCTCTCTCATAACCCTGGTCGAATACAGAGGACAAAGAACTGTTAAGCTACCAGCATTAGATGTTTGACCTGAAATAACACAATTAGCTTCAATGTTGACATGTAAATTTATGTAGGTACAGTAACCTGCACCTTCATATCCATCAAGTAGATGAATATTGAATAACCTTTATTGTGTTTTGAGGACTGAAGAGATGGCACTCAGCATGCACAGTTTTAAGTGGCATGGATTTGAAAATGATACTTAAACAAATGAAAAAATGCATTTATATAAACCTGTGCAATCACAGATTAAGACATATTAGTTACTGGTCACAATTTAAGCACCATAGGCTGGGACATCCTGACTGTGTTATTCTCTCAGACTTCACAATAAAATCCATAGAAAATAGAATGTTTCAACCGGCTGAGGAGTAGGTTACATGACTAGTAATCTGACATTTATGTACAGTGCTGTAATAAAGTATTTGCCCCTTCATGATTTTTTTTTTGCACTTAAATGATTGAGACCATCAAACAAATTTTAATATCACCCCTTAACCTAACTGGTGGTGCCATCCTTGGCAGCAACAACTACAGTCAAGCCTTTGTGATAACTGGCAGTGAGTCTTTCACATTGCTGTGGAGGAATTTTGGATTTTTTAGAATTTATAATGGCAAAAAGTGAGCATCCTTATTTCTATCCATTAAACAAGCTCGTTTTCGTGGTGAATGAACTGAATTTATCTGTGTGCAACTAAAAAACACAAACATCGATAACATGCATTAATATTTGTTTGATTATATGAATCATTAAAGTGACACATATGCTAAATATATACACTACTCACAGAAAGTTAGGGATATTTGGCTTTCGGGTGAAATTTATGGAAAATGTAAAAAGTTCACACTA
>JAUMHL010000014.1:22793183-22819842 GCA_032362345.1 Sandelia bainsii
AAGGTTATAGTGCATTTTAGGTTCATCCTGAAATTTCACCTGAAAGCCAAATATCCCTAACTTTTTGTGAGTAGTGTGTGTAATATATATATATATACATGTTTATATCAGGAAGGGGGCAAATACTTTTCACAGCCTTGTACGATTGGTGGAATTCCCCTTTAAGTGTTATGCTGCTTTCGCAAACCTTATTTACAACACAAGAATTTATGAGTAAAGCATGCAGCTTGAAGCTATAGCTTAAGGCTATGATGTAAAAACTTACATCATAAAACTCTTAACACTGCAGTGGCACAGTAGTTGAATAAGTGTTGCTTTTGTAATGCGGTAAACACGTCCAAAATGCTCAAGGTTTACATTCTAAGATGTATAGTTGTGTGATTGAGATGCAGAGCTATGCTGGAAATGAGCATATAGACTCAGCTAACATCTACAGCTGGGACTGTAACTGAACTGACTTTGTCTCCATACCACATACACGTACTGCCTTGAATGTTGCTGCTGAGATTGTGTTTTGGTCCTTGCTTTGCTTGCTAAACAACTAAAGCAGGCTTACTACATGTGGACACAAGGGTTTGGCACTTATTTTTGGATTACACCGGGATACAAAGAAAGCAAACACAATGAACACAGGATTGCACTGGTCATGTCCTGGCTCTGAGTTTTTGTACAAACTGGAGACAGAGGACAAAGCTTCAGTAGAAGGACATTTTACAGAAAAATAAATGAAAATGAAAATGTGTCTCTTGGTTCACTAACATTGTCCTCAAGGTCTTACAGATAAACACACAGTTAAAGTCAGTCCAAGACTACAGATCCATTCAATCGTCCCTTAAAAACCAAACATTTGTTACCATGGGGGGGGGTTTAAACTGTTTTTAATTGTAACCCCACCTCAGTAACTCACAGAACAGATCCTCAGTGAAAGTCAGTGTTGCTGCCAGCTGCAGGTTTATAACAGGAATTTTATAAACATAGGCCTGGCTGTTTGTTTTAGTGCTCATAGTGTCCACAATCTGCTCCACATGCAACACCATTCCCACACTCCTGCTGCTTATGACATGATTCTTTATGCATAGAGACTTTTGCACTGTACCATCAGGCTGTCTTCTTATATATGAATTTCCTGGGAGCGTTTCACTGACTATTGCGTTTTCTAACCTTGATAAACCTCATGAGTATAATGTTTGAAGCCAACTAGTTGAAAAGTATTTCAGGTGATAAACAGCCTGTTAGAGCTCTGGTACATTTGCAGTCTGGAATAGATCCAACATTAGAGATCTTTTAATTGAGAGCATTTTAATTGTGGTAAAATAACTAAAATAACAATTTTAAAGTGTCCATTGTGGTGAGTCTGCAGTTGTTCTAATTAACATCTGTAAAGCAGTTTCACAAGTACTGTCTACATTAGGCATCGGTTTATAGCACAAATGAATTGTTCCCACTAAGATTTACGCCTAGACAGTAAATTCGTCAGTGTCTCCGACTAATTCTGCAAGACAGGTTTGTGCTAACAGGTGGATCAGTTTCAAATCTTGCTGCAAAGTTAGGATGTGTTTTGAGGGCAACACTGTGGTTGAGTTTTTTCAGGTTGCTGATTTACATGTTGCTAAAGTAGTAAATTGAACAGAATGTCCAGGAGATAATACACATGTAGCCACACACGTACAGACCATGAGTAGCTGGTCAGGTGGTTGATCTTAGACACAGCTCCCTGACTGCTCAAACATGCAGACACACATTCCCTCCCTTTGCCTCCCCTCCTCCCTGTACAAATTAGTTAAGTCACTGGACTCAAAACATTCAGCCAGTTATTTATATTAGTGCTGGTGTGAATGTGTTGGTGTGAACGCTTGTCCATTTTGGCTTATTTTTGACTAGAGGTAAGCGTCTCCCTGTGTTTTGCCAGGGTGTTATTTCTTTGAGATCTGCACGGTGTGTTCCTCAGCTGATTGTTCTGTTTACTTGCCAGTGCCTTGCGGTCTTATTTGCACTGTGATGAACATGCTTCCAGGCCACAGAGCATTAGCTGTGCACCTGCGTCTCACCGCACTGATTGCTCGCTGTCTTCTGTTGCAGCTCCTTGATTCTGCATGTGGAATTCAGGACTATATACAGCGTCTTCCATCAGTGATATGGGCGAAGTGACTCAGTGGCTTCAACCCGGAAAACCTGATATTGATGTAGGATTTGTTGTCGTGTAACAGGGTGTTTGAGTCTGTAAGAAATTCAGGGAAGTTGCGACCAGTTTTATTTGAAGCTGCATGTGTCATTCTATCCCACAGCATAATTTGATACCACAGAGGGATGAAGGGTATTTGCTGAATGATTCAATGTGCGTATTTAAAACTTTCTTTTACAAGTAGCCAACTACTAACAGGCAGCTTATTTAAATATAAAGTCTTCTATAGGACTGTGACTATGTCAGGAACTTGCCTACCACATAACTTATGACAAACTTCACTTAATAGCTGTTTTTGATATTATTAGTATTGCTTGTTTTATCTGTCAAAATGACTACCTTGGGTGGTTGACCATGCTATGCCCATACCTGTGGTCTGTAAACAAGAACCGTATACATGCTCATGTTTCTTGCGGACAGTTAAGCTTAGCTGTAATGGCTTCACATTTCGTCCATCAGCGTTGTCTCACTGTGCTGCATCACCGCTGCTGAGAGCGCACACAAGAAACAGTTATGGGTTCGCTGAAAACAGTTCACAAGCCATTATTTCTGTAGCTGCCTTCAGTGATTGTCAGCAGAGATGTGTCACTTGAATTTGAGTCACAGCTGTCTTTTACTTTTTTGAGTCTCATGAAACGACAGCAGATTATGGTGCTCCAACATTCTCACAGACCATCTGCTGTGAGTTGGGTCCATGTGGCAGCTGACATCTGCCCTCTCTTGCTTGCCTCAAGCCTTACTAAGAAAAACCCATCTTTCATATATTTTTATTTTTGTCTGAAGAACAAATAGTTTTCTCACTCTGCACTCAATGCAAGCTTTTGGTTGTACAGCTACCTGGGTATGGATTGAAAGTGGAAGCTTATGATAATGATAGGTTCATTCAGACACAAAAAATATCCTTACATCAGATGTTTTACGTCTTAGGCATCTGAATCTAATCCGACCATCACTTTGGTCAGATAAAATTACAATCGTAGCAAGTGGCAACCAAATGTGTTTTATTTTGAACACACTTTGTTTATTATAGGAGTGCACATGCCATTGTGTTGTACATGTGGAGAGTGAAACACAATCTAAAATGATCACCCTTTATTCAACTTTATTTGTTGAAAACCTCATTGAAGTGTCTTTTATTTTGTTTATGCAAAAGATGAACCTTTGTGCTGCTGCAGACACACACAGACACTGTCCAAGTTGAACATTATATCTAAAATTGATTAAAATGGATCATTACTTTCTTTACTAGTTATTAGATCAGGATCAGTGGCAAATACTAAACTTAAATTATTCATTTCATGTTTCTTAACAGTTAACACGAGCCATTTGATGCCACTTCTTGAATACCAGAATAGATGTTTGTGCTTCATTCCTCTTTCTGCTTCCTTGCAGACATCGTCTTGATACTGTCATGAGAAGGATGTGTACGGTCGTGTGAGAATCATATGAGACAGCTTAAGGGCTAAGTCGTGTGTTTTTTCTTTCTTTCCCTGAGAAATAAAAAGATTCCTGTTGTCAACCTGAAAAAGACAGAAAATATTTTTATGGCATGGAGTAATGTATGGGAAAGGTTTTCAGATATGAAAGATATAATATTGATTTAAAAGTTTCATATAGTTTAGTTTGCTAGCTGTTCAGCTTGGCAGTGACATACCACATTAATGCCCCTGTGGTAGCTGTGCTTTGCAAAATGAAACTGCAGATATTCAGATCAGCTAATAGTAAGTGTGAAAGTGTACTAGCTCACAATTATGTATCATGCTGCACTTCCAAGGTGTGTGTTTTTTCTTCACTGGCATGTTTTATTTAAAGGAATTCAGCTGATTGTCTGCTATTGCAAGACAATTACTATTTTCACTTTCAAAGCTGGCTGCAGGGTAGTAAAAACCATAACCATCAATTTTACAGTAATCTCTTTGTAGCTCTGCATGAAACAGATGAAAAAATAGTTAATTGTTGTTCTTCAAAACAGAGCAGTCATAAACCTCATACACTTTGATTTATGTTGAAATTTGTCCTAAAAGTTGGGGAAAACATTTCCACACTCCTCGTCTGTATTATAGATAGAAATTCCTAAGTTATGTCATGCTGTCATGCTAAAAATGAAAACTAAAAAAGAGACTCAACGTCACAGCATTTTACAAATGGAAATATTCAACATAACCTGTGCATTTGTTTACACCACGTTTCCCACGATTCAACCAACTGTTGATGATAAATTACTTTCACATCTCACCAGTAACTGCTGCGGAGGTGGACTTCTTCTGTTGACGCAATCAGCACCCCTGTTAGATCAGAGTAGCTCATCGTATCACTTAATCAGAGAAATATAGATTATAATGTCTGGTGGCAACAGAAATGATTTTTTTTAGTCAGAAAATGTTGCTGCTGGTTTATTATTAGTAAAGCATTGTGTTACTTTACAATAGAAATTGAACAGTTTTAGCATAGGACTGATTGTAGGGGTGATATGGAAAAAAATGTATCACAATAATTTTTTTGTCTTGCTGGTCGATATTAATGTATATCGCCATATAAATCACTGTTTCTGTTTAGCTTAAAGGTTCCTTTTTATTTCTAAGTGAGATGTGAAGATATCATAAGGTTAATTCAGCTGCTTAAATCCAACACTTTCAACCGTGTCTACTGACATTATGTCTTTTGCGATAGAGTTGGCTTTTGCATTTGTGATGTCACTGTGTCTCTTTATTTGCCTTAAGGCATAGTGCTGGAGAAAGTGGACACTATGGTCTGGTTGGGCTTGGGTACGGGACTTTAAAGTCTCGATTTGCACGTGCTCTGAAGGATGGCATTGCTTCAGATGGTAAAAAAGATTGGTGGGGTTACCTGTCTTTGTGGGAACATGCTTTTGACACAGACAAATTAGCCAAAATATCTCCATGCTACCAAATTCCTTTGGACACTTTTTTTAAACACTGTCCTCGTCCTTTGAATGTTGGGCTGTGTCCGCTGGGATGTCTCCTTCTGTAACGCTGAAGCATAACAACGTATATAACATTATCTGTTGCCATTTTCTCTTTTATCTCACTTCCACTCATGCTGACCTACTGGTGTGCACAGCTGCAGTAGCACAAACATTAGCGTGTGTTTTCTGCTGGCTGCTCCTCCTACGGTCTGTGATTGCTGCGGCAACCTAACCTGACATGGCTGTAGATCTATTCCAGCAACATGATTAGTTTGGTGTGACATTATTCTCGTTATCATTGGCTTTTTTTCTGTTGTGGTTTCCAGTAGGTGTGTTGTTTTTTTCCAGAACAGACATTTTGATTTGTCATAGTAAGAAAAACACAGGTGTTACAACACTAATAAAGCCAGTTTCTATTCAAGTAAGTCATGACAGTAGTGCAACAGCATCCACAACAACAGGACTAAAAAAAGATTAAAGCAGGTAAATGGAATTTAGCTATTGGGTTTTTTTTCTACTGTGACATATCAGTATGTTGTGAAAGGGGTCTGTTAAGGCTCTACTGATGGTTCGGCAGTTATAATAGGTCACACACATACAGTAAAAAACAAAACAGGAAACATCTTTGTGCTGTTTTAAACTCATTTTGTACATACTGTGCTTTGTGCAGTTCAGTTATCAATGGACACTGCTCAGCATTCAAGCAAAGGCGAATCACCGTGTCTGAAATAATGACGTCTAGAGCTTGCCACATCTGCTAACCAATTTCCTGGGAGAAACCACCCACTTACAAAACACAGAAATAGTAATACTCAAACATAGATTTGGTGTATTCCTTGATGATTCCTTGTGATTTTGATAATGATGATGAAATTCTGTTTTGATATCTGCCCAAGATACAGGGTTTGTACTGTTCCACTAGGACTAATAACAACAATGCTTCTGGCTTGAATACTGCAAAACAAAAACATCCCCACAAAAACAACATCCTCACAAGTAATTGTGTGAATGAACCACAGGTCAGTCAGTAGCCAGGCCTGGCTAATGAATGAGCATCAGCCAGTGAGTGAGCTCACATTTGACACATTGTTGGCTCATTCACATTGAATCCTGATTTCTAAATTGATTTGTTCAGGAGAGCATTTGAAGGCAGCACAACAGCGCTGTCAGCAGGAGGTTGTTAAAGTGAAAAGTAAATGGAAAGCATTGATTGTAAAACACAATGATAGATGCAGTGCATAATCTCCTGATGAAGTCAGATTTTACCTGTTTCAACTACTGACAAAAAAAAGGTCACATTGTTTATGTTTTATGACAACATGAGCACTGCTTCAGGTAACTGTGTAACTGTCTTTAATATTTTCCTACAGTGCATGTTTCAGAAGAATTAGAAAACCCCCACATATAGTAGCACCAGGACTGGGGGCCAAGAAGGAGGACACGTACGGTGAGTTACCAAGTTGTTGCATTTCACGGTGTAATGACAGGATTATTTACTTATCTTGTGTTGAGACAAATTGTGATTAGATCACAGTAACCTTAGGGAAATCGGTTTGGATAATGTTCTGTTTTCCTGCATTAAACAGACAGATTAGCTGCAGCGCATATTAATGTCGAGCTTACTCAAGTTTAGTCATTTATTCAAATTTTAAGTTGTAAACAAAAAAAGTTTATAAGTCCAGTTCAGTAAAAAAAAAAAAAAGTTGTGTGCACTAAAGTAAATTAGTAAAGCTAACATTTTAGATTGGGGTTTGTGTAACACAATTAAAATTTCATATTTAATAGAGATTCTCTTGTTTACTTTAAAGGCCAATCACAACAAAGATTCTAATCAGGGAAAACACAGCAAGCTCTGTTGCTGCGTAGAGGGTGTGCTCTTAAAGTATGTCCTGGTTTTGCCCCAACCTATCTGCTGCGAGGTTCATAGGTCACTGCTGCCTCATGTTTATAAACAGTGTCTTGTCAACAGACCGTAAAGTAAGCTTGTAACCACACTTGCTGTCTGCAGCCTTGAGTCAGAGCGCCATCACTCACTGTTAGGCCGACTGTAATTTCACACACCGCTCATTCAGACGCGCACAGTGGTAAGTAACCTCGCTTCCAGTTTCTGGAGGTAATTTGAAATGAGAATTAAGTCAGTGTTAAGTGACTGATTTTATTGGGTATGGTTTTGAAGTGGCCCCTTTTGTCACCTGGATGACTGAGTAGGTTTATTGTAGCTGCAAATTGTTCTTTAATGTCATTTGTGCAGAAGTGTTAAAGGACAACAATAATCAATTAGACAAAAATGCTTGAATCACACAGTATTTTAAAAATACTGATATAGTCTACTACATAAGTATAAAGTACTGGTTTTACACAAGCTTTTGTTATGTGGGGAGAAGGAAAGAGCTAATAGTCATTAGCTGATAAGCTAGTGTTGTCATCTGGACAATGATCAAGTCGCTGCAGTATAAACAAGGGCTTTGTATAAGCTATATTTAATCTTTATAATTGTATTCTCTGTAAAATACTTTAATGGGATGGAATATAAATATTGTATAGTTGTGAATTTCTGACAGTTGGAGTTATAGCTTTTTGCTTGTGTAATAATATTTTAAATATCTTACTCTTATTTCTTAGTTTCCTCTGAGTTTTTGTTTTGCAATGTTTTGGTTGTTGTGGGTGTCCAGACAGAAATCAATGTGGTTATATTGTGCTCTTTTCTTGCTGTTGTTGTTCCCACAAGTCCACAGTGTGCAATCTGTTGTTACTAGCCTCCAAAACTTATCTCACCGTCTTTGCTCTGGACATTTAGCCCATTATTTGTGGTCTGCACAACACAAATCTATTCCCTCATGATGTGCATGCTGTAAACCCAGTAAAAACTTTGTTAACAAACAGGCTGCCAAAGATGAGTGTGTATGTGTGTGTGTGTGTGTCTGGTCTCTGCTGTGTGCCATCTTACCATTATCCAGCAGTGTTCCTCATCTGACCTCTCTTTACTCCTCTCCACCCCCCACCCCTCACACATCAACCACCCACAGGCTTCACAAGAGACCTTATGAGGATCATTTGACTGGAGTGATATTGCTGCTTCAGGGTTTTTAGAGTGGAGGAAAACAAGCGATTTGTTACACAAATCTCAGAAGAGAGTTTATTGTGCTCCAGAAGGCTCCTTGTTTCAGTTATTAGATCTGTAATTCTCAGCTAAAGGTAGCAGCTTAGATGGTTTCAGTGCTGTATCTATGTGCGATGTGGATGATTATTTTCCTTCTTTCTGTGTTTCTTTATTGTTATATGTAAACTACTGTTGACCTCCCTACTCTACAATATGTCAGTGTGTTAGTGCATTTTGATGAACTCTTAATTGGGCTTTTTAGGGCCTATATTGAACAGTGATTTAATGACATCAGGATTGATTGATCTGATACAGATTCCTATTCATATTCTTATACAATGCCCCTAGCTAAAAGCTACTCACTTCATCCTGTCTTTTGCCAGTAATACTTTTGAGTTTGGCCTCTTCTCCAAAATACTTCATTAACATGATTAATTAATTTTAACATGAATGTGTGAAAATAGATTGTTTTATTCTTCAGCTGTGTCCTTTTTACTTTTATTTGGTGAAAAGGTTAATTTGATATATTATTGTGTTGATTTAATTATTATTAATTGGTCAAATTATTAAGTGTAAAGATATGATTTCAATGAGATTTGTTTTACACAAATAGTAAATTTTCTTATGTAATGTGTAACAGTAACATAGTTCCTTGCGTAAGATATCAAATTGAATATTTTATGTGATGTTTGCACACATTTGGTCCCCTCCTTTTATTGCCTTGATTCATGTCAAGGCATTTCTTCTGGTAGAATCAATTTTGATAGATTTTTCATATTGAGATTTACTGTATATTGGTATGCATTGATGTTGTGATATTTCAGTCTAACATTAAATATGCTCATGCATACCTCACGCATGATGAAAAAAACTATGAGTTACAGTTGCCGTTGTCATGTAATGTCACGTAATGGTCTAATCATCTCAAAATAGCACATCTATTATGGTCTTTCATCACTGTGGTCTTAGCACTGGGTGTGGAGACGTGGAGCAAATGTTCAATATGTGACTGTGATTATGACAGTAAGGGCATATACATATTTAAGTCAAAACAAAACTGCCATCCATAAACCAGTTTTATGTACAAGATTTTTCATTTTAATAAAGGTTTTCAGTTAGCTTACTGTCGGGTGTGTGTGTGTGTGTAGTCTTTCGGCTTATCCCACACTACATGTGATGCATCTAAAAAGAATTCTCAGAGTTTACAACCTCAAATGAAGAAATGAATTAAGTTCACTTAGTTGCTTACGAGAAAAGTGGTCAAATTCTGATACTGTCAGTGTCCTGTTTTTGCAGGGGATCAGAAGTGAGGGGACAATGCGAGTCCACATGCACACCAAGTTCTGCTTCTTGTGTGTGCTCACCTTCCTCTTCCACCAGTGCAACCACTGCCATGCAGAGGGACACAGCCATCAGCACAGTGGGCATCAGCATGCCGACCACAAACACGCCCACAGTGACTTGCAGATTTCTGAAGCTCCGTATGTGAGAGGAGCCACTGTGTCCCCAGAGTCCACGAGACATCAGGGGGATGCTCTTGAGGAGGAACAGCATTTCTACATCCAGCAGCTGTTCAGGCGCTACGGCCAAAAGGACCGGCTAGATTTCCAGGGATTTCAGAGTCTGCTGTTAAGCTTGGGTTTGGGTGAAGTGAAGGTGGTAGGTGTGGAACATGAGGATCTAGGCCACGACCATGTCGCCCACCTCGACTTGCTGGATATGCAGAAGGGGCTTCACTCACATTCATCTGACCATGAAGACTATGGTCAGGGACACAGACATGGTCATCCACACCACAAATCCAGCTCCCACCACCCACAAACAGAACAAGTTCCCACCCCATGCAGCCAACAGACTACTGCTGCCAGTCCAGCTGCTGCTGCTGGTGCACCTAGAGGCCATGAACATAAACATGATCATGATTCTGACCACGATCACGGACATGATGCAGAACATAATCATGACCATATCCAGGTAGAGAATAGTGACCATAGTGAACATAGTCATGATCACAGCCATTCTCATAAAGATAAGAGAGAAGCTCCAGGTGGGCTTCCCACACCCACTTTACCAGTCCCCCTTCTCTCTGGACATCCAGGTGGATTGTCACATCAGCATGAGGAGGTACTACACTCATAACTAACAAGTTAATTTTGATGTGTTGACTTTCTTGGGAATTAGCATTTTAGCAACATACCTTAATGGTCGCTAGTGAAGCCAGTCTTAATCATTTTTTCATTTTGATTACATCTGAATCATACTGTCCAGTCATACTGTCAGTCCATACTGTTCTTGTCAAGAAATACCGAGCTCTATCTTAAAAGTGATAAATTGAACAAAATATCTTGTAACTGTCAAACACTCAGTACGCAGGGAGAAATTCAGAGAAAACGTCTTAACTACCACTGGAATGTCATAGTCCATTTCTCACCATCTATAAGTACTAAAACAGTCAACTGTATGTTTTTCATGTTTATGGGGGTTTAAAGTGTATGATATGCCACAAATGTTTTGTGGCATATCACTGTATATGTGAGTAACTTTGTTGTTATATAGTCGGTGTTTCTTCACTTCTCACATACTTTTCTGCTGTTCCTTCGCCCAGTGTTTGAACCTGACTCAGCTACTGACCTACTATGGCCTCACTCCCGAATCAGCCATCTCCCGCAGCCAGTTCACCTACCTGTGTCCAGCCCTGCTCTACCAGATAGACAGTCGCGTCTGCATCCGCCATTACCACCAGATGGATGTTGAGCAGGAGGCCTTGGAGCCCGTCAGTTCTGGTAAGAGTCCATCATCTTATTCAGTTGTGTGTTGAAGGCAAGAAACAGAAACATCAGCAAGTGTCAGCCTAAACGCTGCTGAGAGCCCAGTCTAAAGTACTAAAGACCTCTGTCAAGGTTTTCTTCAAGCAGTCAGATAAAAAAAAAAAAAACAGTTTCTATTAGGTTGTTGTTTTGGGTATTCTTTCAGTTTTCTGCATGATATTTTGTACAGTGAAAATTTGAAGGGTAGGGAAAAAACACTTATTCTCATTATGCATGTTAAGGGGTTGATGTTTGCCCAAAGTGCAGAAAGAGCTGCAGCTCTTGACCTAACCAGTGCACTATACACAAAATGCTGAATAAAGAAGGGGTTTGTGGTCTCTCATGCTTGCTGTCAGTTGATCTCTAGAAGTAAAATTTTCCAGTAATATCTGTACACAGTTTTGTTTTACTTTTCACACTGACTGTAGATTGACTGTCTTACATTTAGATACAGGGCTTAGATATTTGTGAAAAGAACTCCACTCTAAGTTATTGTTTTATTTTATCTGGTGCCGTTAGCCAGAGGATACAACCATCTTCATAAGCAGGAAACCACAAGGAGATCACCATAAACCACTGAGTAATGTGATGTTTGTAATGTGATGCTATCAGAATGTATAACCTGGAGCAGCTGTCTTTGTGAGGAGTGGGAGCCCTGAATAACACAATGTTTATTTGAACTAATGTAACTGTGTTTTATAGTGATGACAATAATTGAGGTGAGTGGGGAATTGTAACCATTTTCCTCTGGGTATACCCATTATTGTTTGCTCCATCGTTTCTCATTTTCAGTACACTGATAAGGTAGTCCCTCTGTAGGTGAGGATGACTTTTTTCCTCATTTTCTGCTCTTCAGAGTTGCAGTGAACACTCATCAGAGAGTAATTTGAACACTTCCATAAGCTTAAAAACTGATGGAAGTAATAAAAAAACAGGACATTGACAGGTACTGCCAGTAACATATTTGACCCCCAGTGTATAGGCTAGTCCCCTCTAATCTAAAGCTGTGTGTAGGTCACCCATGAAGAGAGAGAGTCTTTTGGCACATTCACTGGGAGGAAGGTAATGTTTGCATAAATAGATGGCCAGTTTGCCATATCACATCTAGCTGTCCTTGATATGGTACATCATGTGATAGATGCTCTGAATCAGGATCATTCACTCGACTAACTGCAGCACTCATGATTTGTGTAGGGAGCTTGGCCTCCATGGCATTGTGTTCCCTTGTTATTAAATCATTTCAATTGCCATGGCAGTGAACCGTTTTGAAATCACAAAAAGAGTTTCTTTATGTCCTATTCATGGCCCCAATTCTCTTTTGTTGAAAAAGACGTCTTTCTTCAGCTGATGTCTTTTTCTTTCAGTTTGTGTTCGATATCTCTGGATTAACAGTATTTAAAAAGAAAACCTTGAAATAAGTGAGGCTGAGAGATGAGATACAAAGAATGGAGGTCAGTGATTTGCCCTGCTCACAGACTCTGCAGGTGCAGAAGAATGCAAATGATAAAATCATAGTGTTCTATCGTTAATGAGTTACAGATTGTAAAATAAAGCTTGTAAAGCCACAAAAGGTTGTTACAAAAACCAGGAACAGCAGTGTCACTTCCTGCACACAGAAATAGCAAAACATTTAACATGCTGCAAATCAGGGAAACTTTTTCCTGGGATTTATGTTCACACCTGGAATGCAAATCATGTTGAACCTCTAGAATAAATTAATCTGAGTGTGCTGCATTTACTGCATTGTTACATTTATTTATTTTGGTGTTTTGTTTATGACGCCTGCAATGTAACTGGACTTTTAGTTAAAGTTGTGTAAAGTAGGTGAGAAGTTGAGGAACTATCATTGCAAAGGATGGGCAACATGGTAAGTGAGGGGGAACAACATATTCTGTACAACCTGAATTCATTTTCATTAGAAGTGGAAAATGTTTTTATGACATAAACAATATTCTTAGCTACAAAAATGTTTGTTGCTTTTTTTGAGCAGGATGGAAAAAACAGTGTCGAAGCCACAGACACTTAAGTTCAACTGTGAGATTGGAGAAATTCCATAAATGTACACTCTCTTAAGTCTTCAATTATTAAACACACGCGCCCCTTTGGAAACACCTGTACCGCATGTGCCTCAGGCAGCAGTGTGCACCACTAAAAACAGTCATAAAAATGGTAATAACCACGAGGAAGATGGCATGAGCAAGTCAAAAGGGCAGGAACGGTCCTCATTAGTAGAAAACTCGAGGCGCTGGATCCTCTGCAGTGGTGCACCAAGATCCAACCACACCACACAGAGCTGCCTCTCATTTACCTCCTGCTGGCATCCATGGGGAAGCTCAGAAAATTTGTAGTTTGTTTCTCTCTGGTCCCCACTCCCCTCTCCTTTTGCACTGTGCCAATTAGGAAAGCCTAAGCGACACCCTGGGCCATTTTTTGTGAGCCATGGCTCACAGGAGATGGGTAATTGGAGAGAAGACAGAGCAGTGGGTCTCCTTCTCTTCCTTTATCACCACCTTCTATCTCTCTGCTGCAGCCCCCTGCCCACCTCCACCTCCAAAACCACAACAGCATAAAGGTAATGAGATAGAGAAGTAGATGAGCTTCGTGAGAGTGAAGGATCTTCAGTGATGTACTCTCTGGCTGATATACAGGTGCCTCTCAGGGTTACACGATGTCCCGCCTGATGCAACTAATAAGAAAGCAGTCAACTGTAGCACTTGTACTTGTGTAAGGCACATTGAAAATGGCTGTTGGCAGTGAAACGAGAAAGTGAGGGTTGTTAAAGATTTCAACTCTCAGGAGAATGATCTCATCAAGTACAATTTGTCCTTCTTGATGATGAAGTTCTCTCCATAATACAAAATTGTAGCAGACCCTACTGGGTGTTGTCTGGTGCTCTTATCCTCCAGCCAGGGATGCATAATATAACAACAGACGGGTTGCATGTCTATTTTGACTTAAAACTAAAACAGATATACACAGCTTCAATAAATGTCAGACAGTTCTGTACATAAAAAATATAAAAATACAGCCTTGTTTGGATAAATGTCAAAGATTCCAATATGTTTCTAATCTAGATTTTATTATTCAGATGTGCTTGAGTGCTCTGTGCTTATAACATTACTTCAAAGTAACCTTTTTGAATTAATATGCATGTGAGAAAAATACTCAACACCTTATAGTGTCGCAGGAGGTGAGTAAACCTGCAATGACAGCCAGAGTTTTGCAAGGAAGCATCCCAAAAGCTAATGACAAATGGCTACGTAATCAGCACTTAAGCATCAGTGTCTGTCTCTTCAGTTAAAATATTTCCCCCAGGAGGAACTCCAGCCTCCTGTTTTCTGAGATCTGCAACTGCTGCCTGGGGAGAGACAGTATTTTTGTAATGTTTTTTAATGCTACAGCTGGGTAATGGGACAATAACAGCTTGATCTAGTCTCTCTAAAGACCACTCTGTCAGGAAGACGTGTTTCAGATCATCTCTTCACAAGAGATGCCACCTGGGGCCGATTAGATGAGGAGAGGAAGTGTGTCTGCCAATGTGATTTTACTGTTATTGGTAATTTTCCCCTCTGGGTTGGTCTCAGCTCCGTTTTTTGTTTGTATGAATTAACCTCTATCAATGATCAGTAGAATTTAATATGTTGACCAGTCGGAAGGTAATCAAATGCTTTGCATTTACTCTGGGGGAAAAAAAAAGCTTAATTATATAGGGTGGGTATTTTCTATACTGTTTCTTTCAGTACTATATTTACAGATCACTAGTTGAGTGTGTTGTGACATGCTTCAGAAATATCTCACTGCAGTCAGTTGACTGTAAGATGTGCATTACATGCATGCTGTGCTTCACTCAATAGATGTCCTACAGTATGGCAGCAGTGAGCGACCCAGCATCACTTTAGTAAACACACCACCAGCTTTGGTGTGACATTGAATTTCATACTACATTAAACATTTTGTCCTCGGTGACGAAAGAATCATAAACTTTTTCTCACTCGCTGTCTGCGAACGCAGCCTGCACTGACAGCCAGACTGACACTTTAAATGATAGTGTACCTTTCTGACTTCTCTCCTGTTTCATGTCTCATGTCTGCGGCCTTGGATGAAAAATGAGGCGAGTAGAATTCTGCTGAAGTGTCACTTCACGTTTCTTGCTGTAGGCATCATGTGTCATCACAAGGGCACGTGGATTGAAAACCTCTGGAGGATAGTTTGCTTCACACGTGAAGTGAATGGGGGAAAAAATGCATTCAGCCAGCAACTGAATGATGGTGAAGCTACTCCTGTTAGTGTGGAGTTGGCTGGCATTTAAGTCAACCATACAGTTCCTGTTTATAAGAAATGTGAAAGTACATCCTGGAAACATCTCTGGACTCCTGACACATGTGGTAAACTGCACGGGAAGTAAAATCTTGTCTTTGTCTCTTTCTACAGTGTGGGTCTGGGTCTGGGGTTTCGTGTCCATCACCATCATCAGTCTGCTGTCTCTGCTGGGGGTGGTACTCGTACCCATCCTCAACCAATCCTGCTTCAAGTTCCTGCTTACCTTCCTGGTGGCGCTAGCAGTGGGCACGCTCAGTGGCGATGCTCTCCTTCACCTGCTGCCTCATGTGAGTACACCACAGACAGCTTCGGAGCCCATAGAGTGCATTAGTCTTTGTGCTTGAAATAGTTTTATATCATTTTTCTATTTTCATATTTGAAGAAGGCCTCAGTAAATGACTGAAAATGAATAACATGGACGGGCCAACTACAGGCTTGGACCCTCTAGCTTAAGAGGGCGTTCAGATGGAGCCACACTCACACAGGCTATGTCCAGATAAATGTGTTCTTCTTTATCCACCTCACGTTTGTCTCTTGGTTTTCAGTCTCAAGGGCAGCACGACCACAGCGAGCCAGAGACCAGCCATGACACTGATCTGGTAACAGCCTTTGATGGAGTGTGGAAGGGGCTAACGGCGCTGGCCGGCATCTACCTCCTCTTCATCATTGAACACTGTATTGGCATATTTAAGCACTACAAAGACCAGAGGGTAAGATAAACATGACCCAGCTGTAGACAGTGGGTGAGGATGGACCTCACAGTTACAAGGCTTTAATCAGATGTTTATTCTCATAAGCAGACACTTTTGTTTTCTGTGGATAGAACATTTAATTGTGTTTCTGCTCACAGGGCTTGAAGAAGGTGAGTGAGGAGGGTAAGATTGGCAGGAAGTTGTCAGATCACAAGTTAAATCGGCGCTCAGATGCAGAGTGGCTGCACCTGAAGCCCATCAGTGAAGGTAAGTGCTCAGTCATGTCTTTAAATCAGGTTACGGCTCTGTCTCTCTGGCTATCATTCTAACGCCTCTCGTCTGCTCCAGACCCCGACAGCACGACCATCTCCTGTGACAACGGTCACAACGATACGCAGCTCACAGAGCTCCAAACACCCGAGTCTCCCACCAACAAGACGCCGCTAGCACCCACAAACCCCCAACAGGTCCACCAGTCACCCACCAAGGAGAACGGACGCAAGGCCAAGCACCACAGCCATGGACACTCTCATGGTGGAAACTGCCACTCAGACCAGGAAATGAAGGACGCTGGTATCGCCAGCATCGCCTGGATGGTCATCATGGGAGACGGCATGCATAACTTCAGTGACGGCCTGGCTATAGGTAACAAGTTTTGAGTTAGTCCACGAATAAATGTCAAAATTAATGAAAAATTCTTAGCACAAAATTGAGCCATCATTAGCAAATAAAGCTATTTTTCTCAAAGCCATTATCTTTAGCTCTCACTAGCTGTATGGTATTAACATGACAGTATTTTATGTTTGATAGTTTAATTTTTAGTTGTTTTTTTAACCATCTCCAGACTGTACACCACTGTCTGTAGTGGACAGAGACACACTGAGTGGTGTACTATATCATTTCTTCTAACTCTCGGAACAGACAATACGCTTATTTCCTAAGCTATCAAACTATTCCACTAACAGTTTCCAGACTTTTCTCTGACACTGTGATCTTGTCTCTGCAGGAGCAGCGTTCAGTGCAAACCTGACAGGAGGCATCAGTACGTCAGTGGCTGTTTTCTGCCACGAATTACCTCATGAACTTGGTAAGTGCAGTGCACCAAGAGGAAGTGTGGAAAGAAAAGAAAAAAAGAAACTGAACAAAACAAGTCATTTAGTCAGCACACACTAGATACCACACACGTCCTTTATACAACAAGCACAACAAAGCAGTTCTGTGAAGGCAGTGCAGTTAGTTCACATTGTGGTAATCACTATGTAAATCAGTGCTTTTCTCACTTTAATCTCACTCGCGTCCCACGATCCTCTGTCCCTTGAAACCTGTTAAAAACCCAGCGATGTCAATAATCATCACTCTTCACTTCGCTCCAGAAAAATGTACATTTTTTGCCAGATTAATGGCTTTTGTCTGACAGCAATGAAATGGCTTGTCAGAGTGTCTGTCAGCGAAGATGATGCACACATGGCACACATTGTTCAATACAGTCAGACTCAAAGACGGTACAGCTGCCGGTGCGTTCATTAGCATACAGATCCGTTCTCTCCGAGGACCCTTTTGATTCAGTTTGATTCAGCAACAGTGAGCAGTTTTGTTCGAAGTCGTGCTTTTTTCCCCCTTTACTCCACTGTTCTCTCCTCTGCCTGTTTGTTTATAGTGAGAGGAAGAGGTGGTGAGAATGGGACAAAAAAAAAAAAAAGATGGGGCCATCCACAGCAGATCAGTACTAATAATGTGCGGTGCAGTTTCCATGCCTCGTTTGTGTGCTTGATGAATAGAGCTGTGTCGATTATTGGCAGAGTGTGAACTGGTGAATAGTAGGCTATGTTTGTCTGCCCTCAAGTGCCAAAAAATCTGCTATTATTGGCTGTATCTGCGAGGCTTCAGGATCATATAGAATAAGAACCTGAGCTTTGATTCTGCTCCAGCATTTTGGTCCTTTTATCGCTATTTTTACTCACCTGAACTCAAGCTTCCAGATGGTTAACCGCAGCACGACTCCTGTCTGAAGCGCAACGGTAAAGAAGTGCGAGATCAGTCACTTTCCCGCCATGTAATTTCACATTTCCTGTTTATTCGAACGCTCATCAGAAGCACTAGTTGTTGTGCCTTCACCCCCGTCGGGCTGCTTGTCAGGCAGACCCAGCAGTTTGACAAGTGAACCTCTCAGCTCCCCCTGAACACAAAAGCCATCCCCCGACTGGCAGCTGGATGGCAAAGATGACGATTATGAGGGTTCTTTAACCACCCAGAGTGAAGCTAATTGGCAGTGATGGGTGTGTTAATTGCTGTAGATGAGGCGGCGGCAGGCGTGTCTGAACGATTGGAACTGGGAAGCCAGGAAACGCCACAGTGAGTTGAAGAGGGATAGGGGAAAAAAAGCCACTGAAGTGAGGTGTGTGCGGACTGTCTCTCTTTAATGCCAACCCCCTTCTTTGGCTTTGATTGATGGATGAGAGCAGAGTGGTAATATATTCATTGTGGTAATTAGCGAGGAAAAGAGGCCGCTTGTTACACTGTGCAGGAAATGTAGGCCACCCTCCTTCTCAGTATTCATCTCTCTTTCCAAATCCAGGGCGTTTCCGCTGAGACTTGGGACTCTTCCCGCATTTGGCCCGGCAATGATTGAAGAGGCTACGGCATGCATATGTAATCATAAGTGTATCAGAGGGGAGTTAAAGACATATTTCTTAGAAAGAGCAGCTCCTGGTCTGTTTTTTTCACCTACTTGGAGACGGATAGCGGCGGCAGATGTGTGGAGGGAGTTTGTTTTGAACACGTTCACCTCATCACTGATAGCAGAGTCAGAATAGACTGGGGAAAAAAGAAACACACACATACACACACACAGCGTGACATGTGCCAAGCAGAAAAGTGCATGTCACTTTGCAAACTGTGAACAGAAATTGGACACACTCCTGTCACTGCTGCAACATCACACTTTACGTGACTTTCATCTTTCATAAACAACTTGTGAACAGAATGATTCAACACCGGCACGTTGGGATATGCTGTAATGAGAGTCGGATGCATGGGAATTGCTGTAATGGTGTTTAAATGAGCGTGTATCTCCTGGCTGACAGGTGACTTTGCGGTGCTGCTGAAAGCTGGGATGACAGTGAAGCAGGCCATTGTCTACAATCTGCTGTCCGCCCTCATGGCCTACGTTGGCATGCTGATTGGCACAGCTGTGGGACAGTACACACACAATGTCACCAGCTGGATCTTCGCCATCACAGCTGGCATGTTCCTTTATGTGGCTCTGGTAGATATGGTAAGTTGGCACAGTGCACTCGACAGGCCCACAGTGATTATTGTCCCTCTCCAACAGCATCAGCTTAACTTTCACTGTCTCCTCTCCCACACGGGCAGTCAGTCCTCTGCTCTCTGCCTCATGATCTGCAATGCTAATTCCTGGAAGCCTGTCTGTGATCCCAACTGGTTACTTTGTCTCTTTCCTAGCTGCCAGAAATGCTTCACGGGGACAGTGAGGACCACAAGCGCTGCCAGCTGGGACACTTTATCCTGCAAAACCTGGGAATGCTGACCGGGTTCGGCATCATGCTGCTCATCGCCATCTTCGAAGACCGCATCGTTTTCGACTTTGGCTTTTAGTGGAGGACGGAGGCAGGGGAGAGCTGGATGTTTCAGTGTTGTTCATCTTGGCCTTAACACGCTTTATTTGCAGTGTGACGGCCCAGTCTTGCATGCAGTGTGAGTCTTACTCATAGCCTGTGCCTCCATTCCAAACGTGCAGCGGCCACTTATGCGTATCTCATGACTCTGCTATTGATGTCTACACTGTGTTCCTCCATCACCTGTCCTCTGTCAGTTTCAATCTCTCTGCTCCCCGAGAAACAAAAACGAAGCCGCATGAAAGAAGAATCGAGACTGCATGCCAAGAGAAAACACCTCCTCTCCTCTGAACCAGTGAACTCCAACAAAAAAAAGAAAGAAAAGAAAAGCTGTAGATATTAAGGTGGTGCAGGACCTGCGTTCCCACAGAGACGCAGCTGTCACGGCCCAGCAGCTCATTGCCTATCCATCATCACCTGTTGTTAGCGTGTTGTCGTCGCACCCCTCCCACGTCCTTGTCTCTCACCCACCCTGTGCTGTGTTTGTGTCCCATCATCCCTGCCTCTTACATCTGTGGTGTGTGTTCCACCCGCCATCCATCATCAACTCTGGATGTCACCACGCTGTGTATCAAATATCTTGTGTCTCTGTGTGCCAAACTCTGGCCACTGGAGCAGCACCACAGCTGCACTGCACACGTCACCAGCGTGTCCTCAAAGAGACACAGAGCTCGGTTTAACTAACTACTCCATCTGGAACAAACTCTTTAGCTCACATAGCTTCATGGGCAAAGTGTGTGGACAGGTTCTAAGCTGCAGTGTTGCCCTGATTGTACCTGGGAGATTGTCAGAATGGCTCAGTGTAATCTTGTTTTGCTGCAGTTGTCTTCAATCATTACTTTAGAATTAGGTTTCATTGTCTATGATTGATTATTAAACCTTTGCAGTTCATAGTGATAGATTTCTTTAGTTGTCAAGTGTCCGACGAATTTTTCAAGGGTTTGACAATCTGCAGCCAAAATTTGAAAAAAACAACAACTAGTTATTCTCTTCGTCAGTGTCGTAATTAACTAGTTTTAGTTAATGTGCCTCTTTGAGTTCCTAAATGGTGCTTTCCAACTGGACCCACCTGAATTGAGTCATTTAATTACAGTAGGAGGTTGAGTTATCACATTAATCCAGATTTATTGATGTACTGTAAATACATGAGGTCTTTAGTGTCAGTAGTTGAGCAGCTAATAACAAAAATTTGTTTCTGCTAATAGTTTTGAAAGTACTTCTGAAAAAGAATCAATTAACGTCCTGACAATCAAGCAGACCAAGCAGACAATACTCTCTCACAATAGAACATATAGTGTTCTCTCAAATCACAGCGTTCCCTGCACTTGTTATGAATGATTAAGCCAGGCTGTCAAACCATATGAGAAAATATAATTATTGTTTTAAATATTTTATATGAGCATTCCTCATGTTCCTGGGGTGTGTATATTGTAGTGACTGTGCCAAAACTGGCCCGACTTTGGGATTTCAGTGGCTGGTGCTCGACACTGCCCCCTCCCCGACATTCCATTGGCTGTACTGCAGCTCACGTGACAAGCTAGCCCACCTAGCTTCGGATGCTGGAGCACACAGATGCTGTGTGTGACATCATTTATCCTGTCACTGTGTGACATCCATCGCCTATGTCTTAACTGGCTGTTAATCACTGTCAGTCACATTGAACTCATGTTATCAGTCTGACTGAATCATGCATGATGCATGAACTGAAACAGTTCAGACATTGTGTCGAGTGTAAATTTGTTGTCATTCTTTGTACAACAAAGATAAAAAATTGACAACTTTTGTTACTTTTTAAATTAACTGTGTTTGAAGATCATGGTTCTTTGGGGTGTAGTGGACCTGGTGTTCGGAGCCTTCTTTTGTTAGCTGAAAGCAAATGATGCAGGTGTCAGAATACAACTTATGATCTGAATCGTCATTTTTTTTACAGGCATTTTATTATTTCATCTTGTGTTAATGTTTAATTTTAGTGCAAACAATGTTAAACAGGACCTGGATGTGAATGTGAAATGGGAAAATAAGCTCAACATTTGCAGTCCTCTAACTCGGTTCACATTGTTCAGTCATTTCTCAATATTCATTTTGATTGCTTTTTAAAAGATTAAAGGACCATTTTTTGAGACAGTATTTGTCCTGTATTACTTGTATAATTTAATTCTGTGCTGTGAGGTGTTTGATAAGTTTGACACTTAGGTATCTACACCCCAAAGACAACATTTCTTCACTGTTTAAAATCAAAACCCATTGTTCCCATTTTTGCTTTGTCATATGTATATTTGTTTAGTAGCCTGGGTAGAAAATGTAAAATGTGACATCTGTGCTGTTTGCCTGTCTGTGCATTCTTCTTATTATGAAATAAACTCCCCTGAAATAAAACATCCCTGTCTCTGGATCTTTGACAGAGAGACAACTGCAGATCCACCACAGAATAACAAAGTAGTGTACATGTAGAAACCAGGTGTAGCTGGGTGCAGCTGAGACACAGCTGTGGCCTGGATGCTGCAATCAAGCTTGTTCGAATAAAATTTCAATGGTAAAAAAAAAAAGGCTGGTAACAATGGTTATTTCAGTCAACTGAAGTAGAAAGAAAGTGGACTCACTGTTCACGTAGAAGTCCTTTTAGTACAACTTAAATATCAAATGTATTTGATACTTGATTTGGTGAAACTTGTACCAAGCCAGCAGTGCTAATATAGCACTAAACAGTACTGCATTACAAAGTACAGAGAATGATTGTTACGTAATTATTAGCTGCCACAGCTGTATTCATGTAGACAGCTGATGTACTACATAAAAGGTAGGAGAACCTTGTTTCACTCTTTAATTACATTTCAGAGTATGTAATGAACAAACGTGTAATTGAGGCGGACTAGGAGCTGAGTTGGCAGAGCAGCGCGACCCCTCGTCTGATCCAGTGCTCAGCAGGTACATCCGAGTTCAGCGTCATGGCGATGACGTAATTGGTGGAGTGGCCGGTGGTGGACAGGGTGCCGCGCCGCTCGCTTGTCTTGTAGACGGGCGCCATGTAGCACATCCTCTGGAGAATGTCCTGTCGCTTGGCAGGTTTCAACCACATCTGACAAAGGTAGCGATGAAAAGGGAGGTCAGAACAGAGAGCTCCACGTTGTTTAACAGTGAAAACTAACCTGGATCTCAATTTGTTATCTAAACATTAACTTTCAAAATGGAACTTTGGAGACATAAACTTATAAAACAATAGCATTAATAAGGACTCCCTCTGGGCTATTAAGAACTCTTGGTTATGCAAAAGGGATAAACTGGGCCACTCAAAAAACATCTTTAAAAAACAGTTTGTTGAGTTGCAGCCAGAAAAGTAGTCATCTGGTTCTATACAGGCGCCTCT
Source organism: Sandelia bainsii (assembly GCA_032362345.1). Taxonomy (NCBI): domain Eukaryota; kingdom Metazoa; phylum Chordata; class Actinopteri; order Anabantiformes; family Anabantidae; genus Sandelia; species Sandelia bainsii. Next base: position 22,816,210 of record JAUMHL010000014.1, read on the forward strand.
CTGAAGATTTGCATTTCAAAGCCAGCACGGCTGTTGTGTTTTTTTCCCCCTCCACAAATAATAAACACATTTTTAATTAAGTTCCGGTCTTGTCATAAACTGATTCTGTTAATAACTTGCCCTGAAATGTCTGAATATTAAAAAAGTCAGTCTTGTGCATTATTCATAATCACTGAAAGCGCTGTGAAGAGGACAGAGAACAGAGGAGGAGAAGAAGAATAACAAAAGAAGGAAAACTTGATCAGTCCTCGCTCTTTGCAACCGGCACTCTGTTTCCATCACTGTCAGTCTGCTTTCATAAACCACATCAAGCTCTGGTAATTAATAAAAGCATGAGAGAGCAAAGCAGTTGGGCTTCCTAGAGGTGCAATGTAAAAAAAAAAAGTGCTCAAGCTGCAGATCTGTGTTGAGTCCAGAGAAGGAGCTGCAGCGTCTTACTGGTGCCTGTTCACATTCTCTTTAGAGAGCTGCAATATTGGTCCCAGATAAAAAATAAATAGGGGGTTACAAGCTGAATAATGATGGAATCTGACCCATTTTCACAATTTGAAAAGATAATTTCACTCCACTGCGCCTGACACACTTGGGGGAGGGGGGAATTCATAGGCTCAGAATCAATAAGCCTCCTCCCCTCAAACTTTATGTAAGAATGCATTATGAAACAAGGACTTATTCCTTTCATCTTCCACTAAGACTTTATAGTTGCCTACGCTGAGATGTCAACACCCTAACAGTCTATGTTAACCAACACATTTCTACCTGCATAGTTGTACTTTGAGTTTAGGCTATGATCACTGTAGAAGAGATACTGGGATACTTGAATACCAAAATCTGACCATCAAACCTCACATCGAGAGATTCTTGATTTCTTGAAGGATAAAACTGAATCTCAGATTTAAGCTCAAAGTTCATTTTTGACCTTGACATGACATAACAATCTCACCTCTAGGGCCATTTAGCAGCTGTTCCCGGAGCTTTTGATCATATCTCACAGTCCTTACCAGTGGACCATGTTTGCGGACTTGTCTTGCATTTGCAGATGTTTAAATAACATGAAAACTGAGAAATAAAACAGCAGTGCAGCCTCATCATCATGTGCAGTACATGTGTATGTGTGTGTGTGTGCTGCTCACCACAGGCATTTGGTCATGCAGCACTTTGGGGTAGGACTCAGCAAGATGTTTGGTTTTCCTGTCCCAGCGAGCACCGTCAAGGAACAGACCTCTGATGTACACACCTGAGTGTCGCACACAAACACAAACAGTTCAGGGATACAAGAGAAGCAATTTATGTGACTATGGTATTAGAGTCATTAACTGAAGGAACCAACAAGCATAAAACATCATGAATCCAGCTGAACTCTGTGACCACTGTGAATAAATATAAACCCTGTGAGCTCTGTTACTAACAGGATGGGAAAATGATAACTGACTGTTAGCATCCTGCCAGTATCACACACACAAATGCACAAACACATTGTCAGATCTTTAGCTTGGCAGTGTGGGCTGTGTTAGCGCGATGGGGCCCCAGCTGGAGGCAGAGTGAAGATGTGGCTTTATGAAAGATTTCTGACTGAGAATTTTGCAGCAGAGCTGGAAGCGCAGCGAGGTGCTGACGCAGGCCTGAACGTAGATGAGAGCGAGTGAGGCTTTGCTTGAACTTGTTTTCTCACTTTACTCTCTGTAATATATATTCAGCTAATGACAGTTTTTATCTGCTTGTTTCTTCTCTTCCACCCACTGCTTATGTTCCTCTTAGCATCCTCTTGTCCCTTTTTCATCTCTCTCCCAATCCTCACCTCTTCAACTGCTCTCTATTCTCTCTACCTTCAATTATCAATCAGACCACTTTTAACATTTTTAGCAATAATCTGCTTTTAGTGTTCAACGACCAGCCATTCTTCTCTCTACAACTAACCTTCCTAATCCCATCCCCTTCTCTCCCACCAGTAGTGTCCTACCATCCTCTGGGGCCCGTTTGTATTGAATGTCATCCAGGACCTCGAAGTCAAAACCGAGCAGGTCAATAGGGATGGTGTGTTTCCTGGCATAGTTCTGCTGGCTGCCTGTGAGGAAGGCCTGGGTGAAGAAGAATCCTGATATCCAGAAAACAGCGGGCATGCCCTGGTCGTACCAGTCCTGAACACACAACAGAGCAACATAATGTACAGTTAGCAACACACTGATCTGATCGTTTGTCACTTAAATCCAAAATTGCAGTTCCAAAAGGCAACTCTTCACTTGCTACAATGACAGCTATTGTAACTAAGACTACATGGAGTGTAAAGTCCAGGAATACAGCTGGGCTGTGAAGCCATTTTCACCAAGTTGCTTTTTTCTGGCCACTGTGCATTGAGTTTTAGTTCAGAATTTTTAGAACATGCTCATTAGTATCAGTGGCCAATGTCTCATTTTTAAATGGGTGTTAACTATCAAATATCGCATTATATTTTCACGATGTCTGTATGTACATAAGTCCCATCACATCTCAGGAACACCTTGAGGGAACTTCTTCAAATTTGGCACAAATGTGTCAAGTTGGACTCAAAGATGAACTGAATAGAGTTTAGTGGTCAAAGTTCACTGTGACCTCACGTCCATCCTGTTCTCATTCACTCAATTCATTGACTGGTCGGTGGAGGCATACAACTGTGAGGCAGTAATTCTAGTTTCTTTAGGCATAAATAAAAAAATCTTTTGGGCTTTAAGGGTTTTAAAGCTGCTACAGGAAACACATGAAAACACATGATCTTGCCATGTGGGTTTGGCAGTAATGCAAAAGGTTATTTTCCATGTTTCCCTTTCTGTATCCACATCAGGAATATTCCTAGTTACTGAGTCAAAAGAATGCACACTCTGTGTGTGTGTGTGTGTGTGTGTGTGTGTGTGTGTTGTCCAACAAGAATGTCCACCCATGATTCAACATGGGGTGAACTGGAAAATCTGGGTTTCTTATCTAAGGCAGCACTTTCTGAACTAAACAGCAGAATAATAATGTTTAAGACATTTAACCTTTTAACCATTTAACCTAAGTAAGGCTAAATACAGCAGAGGTAAACAGACGTCTGCAGTATGAATGCCTTTAAGACGACAGCGACTGGAGCTGCAGGGTCGTGTGACCACTACTTGGTCTTGCTGTGAGCTATCACAAGGTTTGAAGTACACTTGTATTCCAGTATAACCAGTAGAAAGCACAAAGCTCTGTGTGTTCTTCACTGAGCTCTCACCCTCAAGTCACAAATCAGATCACACTCAATGGATGGAATGGAAAGTTAATAAAAACAGGCTGGAATACAAGAGAGGAAGGCAAAGCACTGATTTCAGTCATGTTTGAGCATGCTGTATAAACATGCTTTTGAAGAAAAAACAGAATGGAAATACAGAAATTTTATTAAGTTTAGTTTCTGAGTTTCCTCTGGGCTTTAGCAGCTGTGTTGATCTCATTGTGATTGGTTTAGCAGAAAGGCAAAGATGGTTTAACTCATATGACACTAAACATGACATAGGAGCATGAGTGAAAAAAATCTACAGTCACAAATATAAAAATATAATTGCTCATTATACACTACTCACAAAAAGTTAGGGATATTTGGCTTTCGGGTGAAATTTATGGAAAACGTAAAAAGTTCACACT
>JAUMHL010000014.1:22823483-22871870 GCA_032362345.1 Sandelia bainsii
AAAGTAAACAAGGGAGAAACGGTAAAGGAGATAAAAACAAGATGTTAAGTTAGACAAAACTCTGCTTATATTTAGCTCGTTATGATTTAAATATGGTTCTACATGGTTTAAATTTGTTTCTCTTGTCCTCTAGATGACATCTCTCTGGTAGAATAAATGATAAATGATGATAAAGTAACGAGTTGAGTGTTGTCTAATGTAGCGGAGTAAGAGTAGCGTTTCTTCTTCACAAAACTACTCAAGTAAAAGTAAAAAGTAAGGTGCAGTAAAACTACTCTTAGAAGTACTTTTTTTTCTTCAAAAACTTACTTAAGTAAATGTAACGGAGTAAATGTAACTCGTTACTACCCACCTCTGGTTAACACTGCCTAATTCTACAGAGTGGAGATATAATGATGTGGGATCACACTGTGTCTCAGCACTGCCAAATGAAGACAATCGAATACAAAGATTTTCTTTTTGTTCTTCAAGAAGTCTCTCTAAAAACAACTGAAATTTTTGTTCATAATATCCTCTTTAATTTATGTTGCATAGTATATTTTAATGGAGGGCAATAAAATATTTATGGCTTCATAAAAGAGACTTGAGGGAAACACTGATGCAATGTATGTGAAATGATAAATGTGTTCTAATAATCTAAATGTGGCCCGGTGCTACTGGGTTGATTATTATCATGAAAAGTATAAAAGAATCTTATAGAAAGTACATATTAAGAAGGTGTAATGGCTCAACTGAAATACTTTACACATTATTGTGTATTTGCCTGTTTATTTTTTGCAAAAGCTCAATCTAAAAATGTGTGTTTCTGTGTGCTGACACTTGGACATATTGTACATACATACACCAGCAACTAATAAATAGCAATACTAATCAATACCTGTGTAAGCAAGATGCTGTCAAACAGTAGTTGAGTCTCTGCCTGATCCTTGGTGATGTCTGCGTTAGCGTTCATGCCAAAAATCTCTGGCGACGGGTTGAGCGGCAGCGACTTGGTGTATTCTATATAGCTGTTGTACTGCAGCAGAGATGCAGAGAAACAGAGGCAGAGGGAGAGGAGTGAAGTACGAGGACAATTTTTAACACAACATCAGGAAACATCTCAAGTAATAACACTCATTGAAAAACAAGTTGGCTCCTTAGATTGCTGACATTTATTATAATGACTATGTAAATGTGACTTCATGAATAAAAGATGTGGTTGGAGGGGGGTGCAACACTGGAAAACAAAATGCCAAATAAAATGGAGCGTGCCATAGATTGCTCTTGTGTTAACAAATATATCAACCCTCACTGATGGTGGTTGCCTGCTGTGCCTTGTTACACACATTTTATCTCCTAATGACTTTTTAAAGGTAGCTCAACAACAGTGCTAAGCAACTGTGAGTCCTCTAATATACTTAGTTTAAAAACAAATACATTAAAGTTAGTTTAACTTTTCTGAAGTTTTCCAGGCTTTGGGTAACTGATGGATCTGTGGTCAAGGAAGTGTTTCTGCTCTGCTGTTGTAGGTGAAGGACAGCTATATTGTTGGAAGATATTTAAATAAGACTAAATTAAGTAACATCTCTATGCTGCAATGTAACAAATTGCAATAAAGATCAAACTACAGTATCTTGAATGCTACAAAAACACACTGTCAGTGATGCACAGCACAGATCTTACATGTACGTAACAGCTCCTAATGTTGTGAATGTGGTAATCTTGATAACCAAGCTTGAGTATGTAGTTTGTATAGATAAATACTGGATTCATACAGTAAGAAAGAGAAGCACCACTTTCTAAACCACTAAATGCAATGCATATTTTTGTGTTTACGTCCAAATAACCTATAATTACATTTAAAGAAATTTCATCGCGATGCTAACACTGACGTTTGTTTGATTTTTTTGTTTCTTACGTCTCCCTCAGCTGGTGCATAGTAGAGTCCACTGGGATCAAACTTGTAGTCAGGATCCTCAATGATGTTTGAGGTGTGGAAAATCGAGAGGATCGTGCGCAGTGTCCGTCTGTCCCAGTCGTCTGTCACACGCCCTCCATAGTTGCACTCACCAGTCATGTAGCGGAGGGCATCAAAAGGCACTTCCTGCAGGAAACAATCAGGTATTTTACACAGGAACCAAAGAATGGCCATTCAATACTGTTACTGGTGTTAGTGTGTTTAAGAGGAGGCAAGCACTGACAAATGCTGGATTTCACTGTGCATAGTGTGTACGTTCTTGGCCAATAGGAGACTGAAATTCACTTCAGTGCCTAGACTTGAAATAAAAAACGATGTAATAACAGGTGAAAGGTGGGGTTGTGGCCTTAGTGGCATTTTCTGGAGGAGAATTTCACTTACAGAACGACACTTGGTTACAAGATGAAAATGTCACACTGTACAAAAAAAGATATCTGCACAAGTTCATTTCTGCCATTTCTGCTTTTTCTCAGCTAAGCAGAAGAACTGGGAATGGTAGAGGGTTGGAGTGCTATCTGTTTGTGGAAAAAATGTCAAGAGGGTTTTTGAATATGGCTGATGAAAGTAGATACTCGAGTGAAGAGGAAGCTACTTATAAAAGCTAGAATTTCTATTATGGGCTTAGATGTTGAATAGAATATATATGTAGGCATGAATGTGCATCTGCATGTGAGTTTCATTTTGTGCCAGAGATATGACATTTGATAGTGTTTCTGACAACTAACTTTAATTGAGTTATCAGCAGGAAGCCAATACTGTACAACATCTAATATCTAATAATATTAGAAATATCATGCTCATCCATGAATGAAAGATATCTAAAAAAATTACTACCTGGTACTGTTCTAGGAACATGTGCAGCTGCTGAACAGAGATCCGGAGGTCGGTCTCATTGAACTCATATGGAATGTTCCAGCCTAACGGTCCAAACTTCCTCCTCTCCTGGATCAGGGCGTGGAAGAAACACAGGCCGTACAGTAGTTTCTTGAACACTGCCTATGAAGTAGATAAACATAAATGTAAAGCAAGGTCTACAATAGGTAGTGGTGATTGTTTAGCTTCCACAGCAAAAATAAACACACTCTGTAAAGAACAGTGGGGAACACATCAGACACAATGGAGCATAAGACTCCAACTGATGTAGGCACGATAGGTATGCATAACAACGCCACCAGGACTTTCAACAGATTCAGACATCTATAGAAACACTAACCGTCTTGCTGCAGCTGCCAAAAAACTCTGGGTCAGAGATGGGGTCCATTAAGAAAGAGCGGGCAATGTTGGAGCGGAGGCCCTTTGGAGCCTCGTTGGTCATCTTCACCCCATTCTGAAGAACAGCCACAGGGAAGGTGGGAGATGGATAACTAGTCAGCCAAAGCCTGAAGTCTGGGTGGGTGGTGTCTGGGTTCAGCTCCTGCTCTCAAACATCAAAGTAAATCAATTAATACATTGGAAGAAAAAGTAGAACAGTTCCCACTGAGTGGAGAACCTGTATATTTGTATGTTCTGACCTCACACACTCTCTCCAGCGTGGACATCCATGATGTGGCCAAATGGCAGTTCTGCAGAACCACCCAGGTGCCCTCTTTAATGCCTGTTTCAATCATACGCATAGCAATTGGACCTTGGCCTTGGCCCAGAGAGAGGGAGGTCAGCTTGTTACCAGTAAAGCCCTAAGGGATGAGAACAGTCATGCACACGCTCACTTATGTAGCTGCTTTTTTCTTTGGAAGGAAAGCCAAAATAAATTTCAGTGCTTTTAAGACCTGTGTGTGTGGGAGCCTGGTAAATCTACTGGATTCAGTTTGTCCTTTCATTTTGAGTTTGGACACACAGCAGGCTTCAAAGCTGCCGAATTTCCCAGATGTCTCTGTACCTTTTCATCTCCAAATTTGAGCAATGCAGCCATGGGGTCTGAGCCAGGGGAGAGGATGAAGACGAGGGGAGCACAGCAGTGGCTATCAAAGAAGGCCTCACTTAGGTTGAAGGGTGGTGCTTCAATGAAGGGGCGACCCAAACTGTCTGAAACAAACTCCTGTACCATGGGAATAATCTAGAAAACACATTATTGGAATGTTTATTGTGTGTGTGTGTGTCAAAAAGTAGTCCTTATACCCTGAGATAATTAATAAATTTTTACATTCTCAAATAAAGAAGATTTATCAGTTTAAGGAAACTGATATACAAACTCATCATCCAAATAATGTCCTAATATAATTAGGACTGACCTTGTCCGGTCTGAGACAACGAATCACCAGCATCTTCTGAAACTGACTCAGCTTCTGCTGCCACTCACCAGGAAAGGTAGTCTGATGGGGGTTCTGCAAATATGCACAGAACAACTCAGACCAGACTGAAATTACACTGTACATAAATTACTTCCATCTCTGCACTGGAGGTTTAGGCATATGCTTAGAAATATTAGCATGACTGACTTTTACATGACCAAAATTAAATGATAATAAAGAACTACAAATATTTCATCAACAACTTTTCTTTCATTATGTGTTAATCTGTTAATTATCTGTTCTATAAACATTAATTCTAATAAAACATTACAAACAAACAGATGAGAGCCTGTGAAGTCACAGATATAACTTAATAAAATACAGTATTTTAACGGTGTTTAGAATGAGGATATCACTTTAATTCATAAGTAAAGGAGGCAAGATTAAGCTATTTAATTAAGCAAAAAGAGGAGGGAGCGTAATATTGGGAAACAGATAAATATGTATGAAAAAGGAGAGAGGGAGGAAAAGGAAAGAGTGGAAGGAGAAAAGGTAGGCAAGCAGAAAAACCTCTGGGTATTGGGTCAAAGCAATAAGTTTGATTAATTTGTGGAACAAGTGTACCAGAGGAAGTGAGCAATGGTAGCAGGAACTTTTGGAATTATTTCCCCCAGGCTGTTTGTTGAGAGACTTCTGGCTATGTGTGTTGGCAGGTGCTTTGAGATGGATACACCTATTTAGGATCTCCTGGGGATTCTCTGTGTGTACAGGGGTGTGTTAGCGTGTGCGAGCCTAAGTGCCTGCGTGCATGATTGAACAGCTGTTGTTGCATCAAGATTGAATAAATGTGAATTCTACAACTGGAACAAACTAGATTTAATTAGAAGTGTTGTGGCTGATACTGTTGATTATAAATCAAAGATAGTGTGTGTATGTGTGTGTGTGAGTGCGTATGTGTGTGACAGCATGAGACAAGCATGAGTGTGACACAGTTGTGTGCACCACACGTTGATTAAACATCTGTTCTTGCATCTAGATCGTATAGATGTGACTAACACAACAGGAACAGAACAGATTTAATTAGATAAAACTTCAATTTTAGATTCTTTATCATTCAAAGATGGAGAGAGTGTATGTGCATCATCTATACCTGACAGCCAAATTATTTCCCTCCCCCACTCTCTTTGTTCCTGTGTTTACACTTTCTACACTACACTTACACTAATACAACTCAGTTGTTTAACATCAACCAAAATAAGAAGCTGAAATACTACATCACCGAATTAGTAAACACTGTAGACACAAGATATTGTATGAATTTAAATTAGACTTCGACTAACAATAAAATTGTTTGGATTATTTATCGTCTACAAACGGTGGAACCAAGAATTGAACCACTGAACCAGTGGTTCAACTCTTGGTTCCACTGAAACCCTGTAGTAGCACCGACATGTCTGGCAGCTGTCCAACAACAATTTCTCCAAAGGGATCAATAAAGTATGTCATAATTGAAATGACATGCAACATGCGGGAAGTAGCAGGTGCTCCCTGCTGTATGGGGTTCATTCAGCCAGAATGTGGTAGTTTAGAATGTGAGTGGAATCCCACAACTACCCCGCTGAGCTGCAGGGTGGGTGAGGTTGACCTGAGGTTCATGTGCCAAACCCAGTGGAAAATAGGTTTAACCTGCTCACTCTGCCCTTGTTTCTTTCCTCATCTCACTCCACGTCTTATTTCTATCATGCTTAACTTCCTCTCTGTTTCACAGGATGTCAAAGCCCTCTCTTTCATATGGAGGAGAAATTTGATTTGTTTTATTTTTGTCCAAATTCAATTGAGACGTTAGCATTTATCAGAATGTTAAACTGTGTATAAGACAGGGAGTTTGAGTTACAGTTGCCGTTAAAATTTAGAGAGCTTTTTAGAGTCATGCTGAGGAACACTGCACAATTATTTTTTAACCTAGACCAATATACAATATGCATTTGCATATAGGTTTTTGGAAACTCAGAGATCTTTTCTCTATATTTAACCATCTTGGTCATATGTAATCTGATTGGGTCCCCTTTGAAATTCTGCTGCAACAAGTGTTTGAAATGTTAAATTTTGAATTTTAATATAACTTTCAGCCTATTAAATCGAAAACAGTGCAGCCAAGAAGGCACTGATATAAGGTTTGCTCTCTCCTAAGAGACTAACAACACAACATAGTATCCACATATTGAACACTATATTATGACAAAATCATAAATATCTGTAACATTTTTTTATACGCTTTGATTCTGTGTAACCTCCAAAGTCCAAATGTTCCCATGGTCACTTAGAGTCAGTAGACTGCTGCTGGATGTGATATTCTCTAGTGCAACATTTTGTTGCTATTCAATGTGACGCAGTTTCAAGCTTACAGAGCTTTTGCTTTCCCCCTAAACTGCTAGTCATAACCATATTTTCAGCTGAAAGTTGTCACATTTAATGTTTCTACAGGAACCCAGCCATTTCATATTAATGTGCAAATTGATTAAATTTGAATTTTCAGGGAAATGCTAACTTTTTGCTCCCCCTTGTGTATTTTCAGTTAAGTGTGGCCACGGTCTCATACCAATCTTTTAAAAGAACAGAGGATAGAAAACAGACATATTTTCCAGTTTGTCAGTTTGGTGACACTCACTGGGCTGTCATAGACCTTCTTCCACTCAATCCTGAGGTGAGCCATGTCTTGACGCAGACCTTTAAAACGCTCCATCTCATCCAAGCGGCAAATCTCATCCCAAGACTTCTTGGCGAGCCAAGTGCAGGGATTTGAGAAGGGGTTGTCCAGGCCTACACCACCTGTCAGAAGGAAGCGCCACTCCAACTCATCCACCTACAGAATTAATCATTGTTCAGAATTTGTGGTTTAATGTTTCCATTTCAGAGATAATCTTTAGATAAAAATTTTAAGTGAAAATACAAAATACATATGATCTACCACAATCACATTGAGGACTGAATCTTAAAAATGACTGACCAGCTTGTTTAAGTACTTACTAATAAATCGATCAGGAAGCAACATTAGATGCATCATCAAATAACTTCAAAGTGTGTGTGTGTAGGATGTGCATATTCTTACCAGCTTGTTGTGCATGAGCAGATTGACACTGAGGCAGAAGGAAAAGAGCAACTTATCCTTCTCAAACAGTGAGCGACACACATTAACATATAATGTGTAAGTAAAGTGGTCTCTCAGGATCCGTAGTCTGAGGAAGATACATATGTTAGCATCTTAATATTCTTGTTCCAAACCAAAAGAACTAATCAACACATCCATTCTCATGCACTATTAATAAATGTATGTTCCAGCATTTTTTGACCAGCGGTTTACCACCTGAATGTAAATGTTTGTGTTTGATGACCTGCTCTAGGGAACTGTCACAACTAGTATTGGTTGGAGCATTTGTCAGCACTGCTTACCTCTGCTCCAAGTCATCACTTTTGTCTGAGTTGTCAATGGAGCTGATGAATAGGTTAATAAACCAGGTGAGAGAGTACTGGTACATGGGCTCGATGTTTGCCAAATCAGCGATGGAGAAGAACAAAATGGCTGAATGCACAGCAATGGGTGTGTAGCCCATGCGAGTTTCATCAATCTTTTTCTCTGTCACCTCTGCTACAGCCTGCTTCTCTGTGATTTCGTTGGCTAGCACCTTGGAGCAAGAGAGTATTTTGACGGCCGTCTCATCATCTAGGATGTTGCCCTCAGAAGAGGAGAGCACCTCCAGGATTTTGTCCTCAATCTCCTTCAACTGTCTGCAAAAACCACAAAACAAATTGAACATGTCTGCAGGTTCCATTGTGATGAAGGAGACATTGTTTGATTACAATTTTACCTGGGTTTGGGCTTTGCTACTGTACCTTTTGTTTTCTGCTCCCTGCAGGATGAGAGCTTGTTTCTCTTCCTCCAGATCAGGCCTTTCTCGGGCCACTACTATGCCCAACAGTTGGTCCTGGATGCCCTCAGTGGTAATCATGAAGTTCAGAAGGGTCACCTACAGCACAGAGAAAGAGGGTTTACAGACATAATCGTGCACAAATGAGTGTGTGTGTGTTTGGAACTAGGGGTGTCTTGCCCCACTCCAGCTCTAGGAGATTTAAGTGAGGTTCTTTACAGTGCAGTGTTGATCATTTTAGTCTCAAAGCTGTTCTCCCTACTAACCTCCAACCTAATCAATTCTAATAAGCACTCCAGCTTTGGCACAGTGCAGGTAGGATACATTTGCTTTTTTTTCTTTTCTATAAAAGGTGATGCAGCCTTAGTCATCTCACTTTGCACTTACCCAGAGGTTAAAAACCTATATCTGTTATCTGCTCTCTGCCCTAATAAACAAGTGCACTTCCGCGGGACATAATTCAATTTCTTCTGATGCCGTGGACCCACTCAGCTGATGGTAAAGACTCAGAGAACATATAAATCTCCCGTTTGCCCTCTTCACACATACACCCTCCTTTTTTGCTTCCTTTCATCCCTTGAGCTGCTTAAGGGCTAGTTTACTAGATGCTTGCCTGCTGTATTTGAAAGCACTGCATTTGAAATAGGGCTTAATAGGAATAATGGAAGCCTCACAGTGTACTATACTGTAGGCAAAAAAGAAACTTAAGCAAAAAGAAAAAAAGAGAGGGATTGAGCCAGTGGTGAAAAATGAGTTGAAATCTGTCTAATAGCTGCCCATAAAGACCGGGGTCCCTGCAAATAGATGCTTGAAATGTGATCTTCAGTAATGCTTTCCAACCCCTTGCCTCTCTGTAATGCAATTTTCTTTAATGCTCCTTTTCTTGGAATACGTTTTTTTTAGGGGTGGTGGCTGTGTTCCATTGGGGAGGTGGTATCAGTGAATAATAATTCACTGTACTGCTGGGTTAAAACATGCTATCATTTGATACAATAGTAGTAACAGTAACAGTAAGACCAAACAATTAAAAGTAAAGCTCATCTAATGGTAGGAAAGACAAAAAGGTTTACAGTATTTTGTAATAAAGGTTGAAATAATTCTTCATTCTCATCATCATCATCATCAACATTGTCAACTGAGTTTAGATTTCAAATTAAAGAAATACAATCCAAATGCTTTGTGTGCAAATGTTGTGGGAGTGCATGGGGGTTTTGGAGTAAGAGGACATTTTAAATCTCTCATACCTGTGTCTCAGCATTGTGAAATGAACACAACACAGTTAATCTATTGCGGCTTGGGCATTAATATGCAAGCTGTTGTCCTATCCCTTTGGTCAGCTGTAACAAGTTGACCAGTGAAATTGGTGGCAGACCATTATAGCAACAACACAGTAATCAAACTGCTATAAATCCACTCACTCTAATAAAGATGATTTGTCTACTACAAATGCATTATTTACTTTAATAGTGTCAAATATACTTGGTATCATTAGACTGCAGCAGAGAAATATAGCAAAACTATTCTGCAGCAAAGTGTTGAAGTATTAGAATAACTGTAATTTTCATGTTGATTCAGACATACCAGTACTTGGACCTTTCCCTTTACCTTGACAGAGGTCTCAGGAAGATAGTGGGGATTGCGTAGTTTGGTAGTAATGTAGAAGCGAAAGTCCGGAGCATATTCAATGGTTGAGTCTCCTAAGCGGATACACATGGCGCCACCCTGTTTAAAGATCTGTCTCAGCAGCAGGGGCTCCAGGATAGGGTCCAATTCCTCACCAACGTTCTCCAGAAGCACTGAAAGAAAATATTCACCAATAGTTTCAGAAGACACTGACTATTGTCATGAGAGACCTTCCTTTATATTAACACATTTATAAACAACCCCAACTGGGTTACCACTATAGTACCTCAACAGTTAAGAAATTGGACAATGTCAAATAGTACTAAATTTTGCAGCTTGGCTACTAGTCCAGATTAACATCACCAATAACATAACATTTTGTCCTTTATCTGGGTGACCGTGTATCAGTTGGTAGGGCAGTTGTCTTCGTACCCCAGGGTTGGTGGTTCGACTCCCGGTTCCCCTGATTCCTGGCCACATTTCAAAGAGTCCCTGGACAAGACACTGAACCACCAAACCCTTGCAGCTGCCTAACCCCAGGAACTTCCCCAAGTGATTAATAAAGTATCAAATGTTATTATTACTAAAGGCTGATGATAATTTCACTATGACAAGTCTAAGATAGAATAAAGAATCTTAGCATATCACCAGGGCTGTAGGCTGCAACACAAACAGCAAGAAACACTGTGGAAAAAACAAACAAAAAAAGCAGCTGTACCCTCATGGGACTATTTCGCAACTTGCAAGGACAAGCTACTCTCTGAACTGTAAGCCTTGCAGTCTGCCAGTAAGCAGAGACCCAATGGTTGGCTGAGTTGGGTCATTATTTAGACATCTTTTTAATAGTCGTATTGCTGTCTTACTTGTTTCTAACTCTAATTTCTGTCTTCATACACCCTCAATATCCAACAAGAGGACACAAGTATTTTTAGGTTAGGTTTCTTGTGATGATGTTTTTTTTGTAAGAAGATGACGAGGTATATTCTAAAACCAGCTTATGAACCAAAAGATCACATCCACACAGCAGCACTCAGGAGCAAAGCAAAGCTTTCCCACTTTAAGGCTAAACACCAAGGCTAAAGACACAGAAACATAAACTGTAAAAAAAGCACAAAAAATAGTCACATCTGCCTACACATGCCAATTTGACCCTGATACTAGGCAGGAAAAATGTTAGTGCCAAAAAACAGATTTCTCCTGAGATTATTATGATTTACAGTAGTTTGACATTCTAACGGTGCAGTCGGTCCACTGCACACCTCATTTGAAAATATTCTTTACATGAATTCTTCTACTGCAGAACAGAGAACAAAGGAGAAAAACATTCAGTGCACAGCAATAATTAGTCCCTGTGGTAAAGAGAGACCTCAGCAGACAGTAACAGGAACTGCAACAATGTGGATGAGGCACATTGTCTCTCTCACACACTGGGCAGTAACAGCAGAGGCATCAAACTAGAGAAATACTTCTACTCACCTGGTGTGCCAAATTGGATGCAGTTCTCCAGAGTGCGTACAAAGTCAGCATCACTCAGTTTAATGATATGCAGGCTATTGGCCTTCTCCATGTTTTTCACCCACTTGTTGGCCTGGCCTTGGGGATCGATCATCAGAGGCCACCGCCTGGCATTGCTACAAACATATCCACACACACACAGAATAGTGGGTGATCAAATGGTGCTGCCTTGTAAGAGTGATCTTGTAACAGATAAATGTGAGACATCACAACAGTAGGGGGGTTGTTAGAGGAACAGAATCAAGGTGTAGAGAGCAGCTTAGGGGTGAACGTTCTGAGCATAGTTAGACAGCTCACAGTTGGATAACACACCAGGGGCCATTGTATTGTGATTAAAAAGCAATGTTGTTGTTTCATTTACACAAACAAGCAGATGCTTTTTACTGTTTCTTACTCTTAAGGCTGAAGCAGATCATGTCAAATGGGCTTTACAAAGTTCTGTTGTGGTCTCCTTTTTATTAGAGCAGATTGATTTGTAATAGGGCGGTCTGATCCTAAACCTTTGTTAACTGTACCCCATTGTGATCCATGTCTATTAGCTACAGTATCCAACACATATAACTACATGCTCTTAAAGTACACATACACTAACTGGTCACTTTATTAGGTACACCTGTACAATATAATGAAATCCAATACGGCAGCTCTGCCATGAATTCTAACTTTATAAGGTGATAATTCTACTATACTATATTTACTGTATCAAGATGGGTTGTCGAAAGATCCTCAGCACAGAACATCAGCACAAAAGTTGCTTGAGTGTATTAAACTCTTAATAATATAGTGCTAAGAAAATACAGGTGTCTTCTCCTTTAGAGTGAATGCCATGGCAACATAACATTGGTCATTAATGCTCACGAGATTATGATTCCGTTGTCTATGGAGAAGCTGTCTGATGGTAGACCAGCAATGGTCCATGCACGAATCTTTACCGGATCACCCAGAGAGTTCATGAGAGACATATTGGCGGAGCACGGGATTGCTCTGCTCTTACATAGTTTCATCCACTCTTCTGTCTGTTCCTGACGAGGTGCAAATTTACAGGTATTACCTCTATTTTCACTTTACTACATGCACACAAACAATAGCAAACACATGCATTAATCTGCAAAGGCATGAAAGTATATACAGTATATAGCACTACTGATGAACAAATAAGTCATACATAAAGAATTCACAGACTCACAAAGACAAATTAAAAACAATAATAACAGAAATATACAAATTCCCACCTAAAAAGAGTGACTTGGAAAGAATGGACATCAGCAACAAACACATTCATAACCAATCACACAATTCTTCTCACATGTAAACCCTCCTTTTTTCTGTTTTTAGCACCACAATTGCACAGCTTGCGACACAGTGTGAAAGATGACCTTTAAACACTGGCTTGGTCTTGGAGACATGCCTTGTTACCCCTGGAGTACTTACGTTTTACCAAACTGCTTTGCAGCATTTGGCTATTTTTGGCCTGAAACAGTGCTGAGATTTGTATTGGTCACAGTGTGCCTTAGCTATGCCTCCAAACATATTAAACACACTTTACTCAAAAACATGCAATGTTTACCAAACTGCTTTAACAAGGATGCTGGTAATCTCCTAAACAAAATATTATTATCCACTTCCAAGCATGTACTGCCTAGTCCTTGAGTGTACCTGTCTGTAGCTGGAAGTGAAGGCTCCTAGGTAAGCCACTATGCCTGCTGAGATAAGGATGTCCCCTGTCAGGTTTTTGTAGAGCTCTCCGAGATTGAAGGCCATTTCACTCCAGCGTGTTTTCTCTCCACCCAGGCCTCCAATCAGTTGCTCAGCTCGCTCGAGCTTCTTACTGCACTGATCCACCTGGAAGGCATCATTGTGGGAGAAAAGGGATCATTTGGTGAACTGCAGTGGTTTTCCCAGGTCAAGTAAGGGCAAATTTGTGTAATTCTATAGTCATCGACTTGGGCTAGCTGTCTGGTCTATAAATGGACTCCATTGGAAATAATTGCCTGCATTTTCAGTCAATTGCATATTGTCCTCTTTATCATTTCTTCCTCTGGCTATCATTTGGAACTGTAATTACACTTGTAATTCTTTTTTCATTACATCACTAGATGTCTATACAAATCCAATGATCCATCTGAAAAGTAACAGTTTTTGTCCTCAAAATTGTGACAACTATGTGCTATCATACATTCAAACAACAGGAATAAAAAGCACAAACCTGATCCTCCAGGTCAGCTTTCTTGTTTTTATTGACTTCCAACGTCTCCTGCAGCTTTGCAACTTTATCTTGAACTTTTTTGAGGTCAGCCTGCTTTTTGTGCAAGCTCTGCATGGCTACCTCCAACTCCCCCTCAGCCTGTGCCTGCTTCTCCCTTTTTGGAGCCACCACCTTGGCCACTCTGAAGTGCACATGAAGCACTGCAATCAGGTCACTAGTGTAATAGTTACCATTTACAAGAAAAGGAGCATCACAGGAAGATTCCTGAATTAGCTGGATTTACTATAAATGTGTATAAAATTATCATTGTGATAATGGTGCCAACGTTGTCAAAATACTATATGCTGTAGTAGCAACTTAAAAGTTAAACATGTTTCTGCAGTCATTCTTCCTATAGTATAATAATAAATCAATAAAATAATTAATGCAATATTATGTAATTATTAGTTTACTTATAATAGTTCACTGTATAGTGGTATCCATTGGTGGTATTGTGACTATTAATTATTTATCATAACTAAGAGCACAGAAAAATGAGAACATTACTTACTTGTCATACTTGTCCATGGCACAAACCCACTTACACATGCCTTCCGCGGCCGTGGATGCTGTTCGAATCTTCTCTGGTACAAAGTCTGGGTTGGTTATGTACTTGCTGCGAATGATGGCAATGTAATTTGGTGGGATATTATCCTTGTCATACTCATGGAGGCTCTGGAGAAACCTCATGTCTCCCAATAGCTTTTTGGCAGGACCCCAATAGTCTTCAACTTTTTTACCAGAGCCTGAGGGGTCCGGCACACGATCAGGCTTGATACCTTTGAGAATACAGATTGCCTCCATCACCAGCTTGACAGCTGTGGGTGGACTTTTCATGGACTTCACCACTGTAATATCCTATAGATAAAAACAACCATATCTATAGGTCTGTCTACTCCACATGCAGGGCAGTATACTACACAAGAAAAAAAGTACACTGATTATGTTACCTGAGTGGTGAGAGTATTCAGTGCAGCCAGGGCTGACTCCAGGATAGGCATGGCTACAGCCAGGTCAGCATCACACTCCTCCTTGATGGCCTTGGCAGCCATGGCCTGTCCGTTGGCCATAGCCTCATCCTCTTTCACCACCTTTTCTGTCTCAGCTGCCTCCGCAGATTCACGCTCAATCACCACCATGATCTCATCCACCTCCTTGCTGGCCACAAGAAGCTGTGGTTGTAAAGCTTCCAGTTTAACTTGCATAGTGGCCACTTGATCTGCTGCTGACTGTAGCTTCTGAAGGCCCACCTCATATCGGCTTTTCAGCTTCATCACCTCTCTGAGCAAAGAACACAGAAAATTTCACTTTTATAGCTACAGAAAGGTTGATCTGGAATGCATGTTTAAATCTTAAGTAGGAGCTGAACTAAGATAAACATACAATAACAATGTACACATAGCATAGTTTAAATATTGATTTTACACTCTTTTTGTCTCTAGCAGGGCCTTAAAGGTGGAAATAAGCTCCAGGTATGAGGTTGGGGTGACGTAGTTGTGGCGCTGTAACTCAGTCAAAAAGCGGGATGACAGCTGAATAGTAGAAGTGTGGAAGCTTTTGCACATATCGATGCAGCCTTCTCGACTCTCATCTGTCATCTCAACATCCTCCAGGAAGCGACGGGCCACAGCTTCCAGGGCATCCTCGGGCCACGTCTGATAAGAAAGGAAATATGCTGTTACTGCTACCTTGAAGATCTACAAGTATTTAATATTTGCTGTGGTGCTTGGAAGTGTCATCATTTAGTACTCAATGGAACCCAGAAATGCACCACACATTGTCTTTATCTAGTAACTACTTGGGGCATCTTTTGGTGAAGAACACATGCAAAATACAGTATATAAACCCACCTGGAACCAGTTAATGGTGCAGCAGTTAATTAGTGCTGGGAAACGCCTCAAGCGGTTCCTAAAGGAATCTCCAATTGGACTCATAGCCAACACCACATGCAGTTGTGTGCGACAGCGCTCTACAAACATGTTGAAAAGAGACAAGGGGCTGCCGTCTGTCTGCTTGTCACGGTCACGCTGCCGGTCCAACACGCGCATTCGCTCACATATCTCCTGCTTCTCGTCAAGTGCAAATAGGTTAGGTACCTGTAGACAACCAAAAAAATGACAGGTCTATTCTCTCGTTATCATCATCCATCTATCCACATCGATTTTTCTACCCATGTATTCATTAACCAGTTAACCCATTTCTAAATCTATTCACACATCCTCCTCTCTATACACAATTCTTTCCATCCTTAATTTGTTCTTTCTAAAGTTTTGATCTATCAGTTTGTACATTATCTATACCTCAACCATTAATCTTGAACACTTCATGTTCAATCTTCATGAACACATTTTCTGATCTATCAAACCTTTTCTACGTCTCTTCCCACCCACTTTACCTCACCAGTGTTGAGCAGGTTGCCAATGTCCTCCAGGAATGATTCCATTTTAATCTGAGTATCAGTGAAGAGGAAAACACCATGAGCTTCACCCTGTGTGGACTTCCTCATGATTAGCTTCAGGTCATCATGCCATTCAGTGGTTCCATATGTCTTGGAGATTTCCACCTGAAAAAGCTCTGCCTCTGCCATGTAGGCAGCCAACCGGGTGAGAGACTGACGCCCGCTTCCACCTACACCCACTAGCAATGCATGTCCACTAGGCTGTTTGAGAATGCGTGAAATGCGGCACACATGCTCAATAGCGAAACGGAAGAGCACCAGATTCATGGGTGCTTTGCTGATGTTGTTGAACTCCTCAAGGTGAGACTCCACCACCTGTCTGAGCTGGTCGAGGTTGTGCACCTCGCGGTAGTTGCGGTCCTCACCCTTAGGGTCGTGGAAGTCACAAAACATAAGGCTGCGCAGGTCATCCTCAGTGACCACTCCATCTTGGTCCTGGTCCAGATGTTGGAAGAGCTGATGGAAGTTTTCCTTCAAGTGACTCTGAGATACCACCTGCAAGTGGCTCACAAGCCAGGACCGATCTGTGTCGTGGACCAGTCGATCATAGTATACCCTCAGGACCTGAGGAGACATAAGACACAAGTAGGAAACAAAAAAGAGAGACAGATGAACAGAGATGGCAATAGGTCTTATATCAATAACAGTAGTAATGTGGGAGATGCAGCATTTTCTACTGTAATTATGCACCAAAAATATGTACCAGTTTACTGGCAGACATAAAACTTGCAACTTCTTTGATGACTAATTTTTATATTTTAGGTTTTAATTAATGTATACGCATAGCTGCTAAATTGTGTTTATTATGATGGATTTTAAGCTACTGTTGTATTTTTGTTCCTATTGTTGTTGCTGTCTTTTTGTATGTTGTTTGTGTTGTATAGAATATTGAACTATCGTATGAATTATGTTCTATAAATAAATAATTGATTGAATACAATGATGAGATTGCTGTGAAATGTATATAACAGGTAGGTTTTAGTTTGATTAATGAATTTCCATTTTTCTTTTGTTTTTGTGATGTTTCCATGTTCTGCTGTTTTGTGCACAATATTACCTCATGAACCCAGAGTCGTTTGATGACAGATGGTTCTTCTGCAGTCTCTGGCCGTGATAGGCAGATGCCCTGGATGACCCGAGAGACATCACGCAGATTGAACAAGTAGTGGGACTTTGTGGGGGTTGGTAGTAGGTTCTTGGTGGCCTCTTGGTACACTGACATAGTGCTGGTAACAATCTGAGAGGTCAGAGCTGCAAACAGCTTAGGGAAAGCAAACCTGTAGATGAAATGGTCAAATGATTCACTTCAGATCCTGTTCAGATTGGTTCCTACAGTTTAGTTAGGAAAATTAATCTGTAATTTTTCTGTAATAACTAAATACTAATTTTCTGCCTTTTGTTAAAACTGATGGGAAACTACCCTAGTAACCGAAAAAGTGGTGGGTCAAATGCAAAACACTGAAATTGAAAGAAAGACAGCAGGACTAAATAGTAAATACTGTGATGCAGAGAATCTCAATGGATTACACTGTACTGCATGTAGGAGTTTGGTTATAAATGTTCCTAAATATACACTGATGAGCCACAACATTGAATCCATCTATTATTAAACCCACCTGGTGGGTTTAATAATAATAGATTTAATAACAGCAAGCTGTGATGCACTGTATGTTCTAACCCCTGTCAATCTTGGCAGCATAAAATGTTTCCCATGCTGTCCTCTGCCCACCATAATATTAAAACTACCAGGTAAATTTGATGGGTGGATGCACATAGTCCAGTTTTGATTTTAAAAAATCATTTAAGTTACATATTCTGTGGAGGTACCGTATGGTGAAATGCCAGTCTGTGATCCTAGAGAAGATTGTATACATTGTCTTCTCATCAAAATCATTAATGGTAACCATGTTGAAGTGGCGCAGGTAACGAGGTGTGATGGGGTTCCGTCCTCCACCTAAAAAAGAAGCAGGGCCAAAAATGTGCATTTATATTTACACATTATATTATACATATACACTACCAGTCAAAAGTTTGGACACACATAGGAATTACCATGTTTTTCATGAAAAGATACATGTCTTCAGTTGTGTTACCATCATTGCACATGGTTTTAAATTAATAAATTTGCATTAGCAAACAGTACTAATGTTTGCAGAATTTAGGCCTCTGTATGTTTATGTAAATATTGCTTTTAAAAACAGTTGTTTTCCGCTACAATAGTCATTTACAATATGAACAATGTCTAAAACAGTCCAAACTTTTGACTGGTAGTGTACATTTTGAATTCTTCATAAATTTAAGACACACAGATGATGGTGTAGCTACTATGCAAGGCACATTTCCCCCCAACTCATATAAACACAGAAAGGCACCTCTCATTCCAACTCTAACAAACCTCTCTGCTTTTTTCTTTGTGGGTTCAGCAGTTGCCAGAGCCTCACTGGGTGGCAGCTTAGAAAAGCTAAACAGCAAAGGAACCAGGAGCAAATACTGGAGCTGTGTGGGCACCTGAGTGGCACCCACCCCCTTTCTCTTGCAGCTGTCGCTGCCAGCTGCCTCAGCAGACAGGATGCTTTTGTGTTTACACTGGCTGGTGTACTGGAAGTGGAAGTGGTAAACATTTGCTATTTGTAAGCACCTTAAGGCAGTGAGGAGCTCCACAAACAGCAGGTAGTGGTTTGTGACACTGACTCAACAACACTTGAGCAGCACCGAAATAAGTGTTCACTTTACCCATCTAACAATGCAATTTGTCAACTAATCTAAGATTGAAAACAGTATTGTTGATGTAACAACTGATGAAATTTGGAACTGGTACAGCGGCTACTTACCAGGTGGTCCCATAGCGCATATGACCTGGATATCTACCAGGTTTATTATGGAGCAGTCCTTCAAGTCATACCAGTTCCAGTGGTCCAACCACTGTCGCAGCAGCTCTACAGGAGGCTGGGCACCATAAACCTCCCTGGCTGGCATGTTCACATCATCCACAAATACCACCTGTTAATATATAATATTAGTATTGGAATAAGATTAAACAGTGCTCATACAACAAGGTATTTAATATTTAAAACTACAGTGACTTTTATCTAACTAACATAAAGCATCATACATCATACAAACATAATGAAGAGGATGTACCATTTTTTTCCCCAATGGAGGCCCGAACACTCCTTTGCGTCGCTTATCTAGCTTGGACATAATAATGTTTTGGGTCTGGGAAGCTGTAGTCTGGGCTGAAAAGTTAATAAATAATGGGCTGTAGACATCCTTCTGCAACTGATTCAATAGGAAGTCCTGGGCAAGAAATTTGGAAAATAAGAGCATAAATAATCATCAGATTTCACTATACTGTATATAACAATTCAAAATGGTGACACAATGACAAAAACTAAATATGCTAACTGAAAAATGCGGACAGATAATGGGATAATTACATGATTTTAGTTAAAATGTATGTACTGTATGTATATGTTTATGGGAACAACTAAAGTGACTTAGGAAGGTCTGGGAATGCCATGGACTTATAAAACAAACAGAGAAATGAATGTAATCAGGATACTAACTTTACTGATAATTGCATACTTGAGAAAGAAATGATGAAGTATTTTCACTGTACTCTGAATCGGTATGCCAAATACATCTTGCACATAAATTGATCATTTCCAATTTGATTGTGGCAAATGGTTATGATAAGCTTTATAATCTAATTAAATGTGGCATTTAATACGTATTTCATTAGATAAAATTTTGATCTCAGTTAATCCCTGAAAATGACTTAGGAAATGAAGTAGGAAATTCGATGCCCTGTGAGAACATAATCTAAAGTAATGTTCTTCAGGTCAAAAGGGTAAAATCAGTGGATTTTAGATTTTACGTGAGGGCTTACTAAAGGGCATTTACTAAAGCTAAATGAGACTTTTATGAAAGGACATTTTGATAAAATGCCCTTTTGGACACATGTCCCCCTCTTTGTATTTGAATGAAGAACATAGAGCAGAGAATATAGTCATGAGTGCTTTTATTTACATTATTAGAGTTTGACTCAAACTTTTATTTACCACTTGTGGAGAAGATATGTTCTAGCTTCCCCTTTACAAACGAGTATAACTATGCACAAAGTGCTCATAGACATGTTGTAAAATCTTGTAAGTAATGAGCTGCATGATTAAAAAGAAGATTTGTGATGTGAATGATCACAGTATGAAGCTACATCATCATCTTCTTGTTTAAATTCTAAACCAGTTATATTCTTGTGGTCTGAGTGCTGGTGTTCCTTTATCACTCCTGCCAGATTTGGGATTCGGCCACGGTCGGCTGGTTGCGGCATGGGACAGAGCTTTTCCACTTCACAGACAGGCAGGAAGTGGTGAACAAGGCAGGCTCCCCAATGAGACAATCTCTGTTCACCCCAGAGTCTCAGGTTTGAGCACACTAATGGATGAACTAATGAAGCAAGGAGGGGGGATTAGTCCTTGATATAAATAGCTGAAGGTCTTCTGAGAGATGCTCAGTATTCCTTCAAGGTGGCTGTTTCACACCTGGTGTCTGTAGCTGTGCTGCTTCCAAATGATTTGTGTGTGCAGAGCACTTATTCCAGTTTCCTGACTCTGAGGTCTACAATGCTTAGAAATTAATGCTTGCTCATCCAGTGGAATGACGTTACTGCTACCATACGCAGTGTTTTCCCAATATTATAATACTAATAATATTATAATAATAATTTCTGCTACTCAAAATATATTAAGTTGAATCCCTGATTTCCAAGATGCACAAAGGACAGACAGGAACAGAGACAAAATGTGGCTAAAAAGACCAAATACAGAAAATAATAATAAATTGTAATACACAGATTATGTATATAACACAGCGTATTCAGTGTATCACATGTATTAAAAGCACAACAATGCATGCCTGCATCCTGTGAAGTTTTTCACCACTTGTAACACTATGGAGCAATGCTTTGATAAATGGGTCCAAGTTTAGTATTTATCTCGCGCACGTGCTCAAGCACACTTGTCAACAAGCATGCAGGTGGAGCAATTCACATTCCTGCCAGTGGTTTCCCAGTATTCCAGTGATTTACAGTTGCTGGTACCACAGCAATGTGCTAGCAAACGCAGGGAAGAAGACGATTGCTAGCCAGCAAGTATAGAATATATATAGAATTTAGTAAAGATTAAGTATTCAAAATATTTAGATAAGAGGAACAGAATGTTTGTCAGCTGTCAAGGATACACAAAATGCATTTTGGTGAGAAACAATGAATGTAAAAATTAATTTATTAAACTTTGACACTGTTTCAACAATTACTGTTGTGGTGATGACAATGTGTGATAAAGTGGTGTTATCCCTACTGACGACAACTTATCACAGTGAGGACAGCAGAAAGATAAATCTAGAAAATATTAATTAGCTCCTAAACTGCACTGGCTTTATAATACACTTTCTTGATGCCCTTGGGGAAATTGTTGTTGGACAGCTGCCAGACATTACATGTTGGCACTAGTACAGGGTTTTGGTGTCTTGTCCAAGGACACCTCGACATGTAGCCTGGGAGAACTAGAAATCGAACCACCCACCCTCGGGTTTAAAGGCGGGCAAAAATTATAGCAGGCAAAAGCCAAAAGATAAATTTAGTTGTGTGATCACTTCACAGAATGTCAGCTAAAATTTGTTGTAGTCTTGTTAAACACAAAATACCTTAATGATTTCCTAACATTACATTCATAAAATAATAGCAGTGATGACAACTCACTGTAATGTAGACACTCTTGCCAGTACCAGTGGGACCGATGAAAATAGTGGGCTTCTGGTGGGTGACCAGGAGATCCATCAATGCCGTGTAACGAATGGTGTTCTCAGTAGGCACAATGATCTCATTGAACTGCATGTCTTTGGTTATGGGGGGAGCAGTCTTTAACCCCTCTGTCCACAGCTCCCACCTGCCTGGGCCCTGTAGAGAATTATTATAGAGAACAATTATATACTTTTTCCAAGTGTGTTTCCACTCATCCAAACAACAGCAAGAGGAACATGTAAACTTGTATAAACACATAGCGCTGTGAAAAAGTATTTGCCCCCTTTCTGATTTTTTTTGGGCATATATGTCACATTTAAATCATTCAGATCATCAAAATTGTAATATTACACAAAGACAACCCGAGTGAATACAAAATACAGTTTTTAAATGATGATTTCATTTATTAAGGGAAAAAAGCTGTCCAAACCGGCCTGTCCCTATGTGAAAAAGTAATTGCCAAAGTTTTTTGAAAGCTGAGTTCAATTTCACTTGAAACACCCAAGCCTGAATACTGCCAGACCTGTTCTTCAAGAAATCACTTAAATACAAGCTGTCTGACAAAGTGAAGCATGCTAAAAGATCTCAAAAAGCAACACATCATGCCACGATATAAAGAAATTCAAGGACACTGTCTGGAAAGGGATACCAAGCCACAGCGAACCATGATGAGAGCAATTATCCATTATTATGCCAGGAGTGGCCGACCTACCAAAATTACTCCGAGAGCACAATGACGACTCATCCAGGAGGTCATAAAAGAACCTTGAACAACATCTAAATAACTGCAGGCCTCACTTGCCTCAGTTAAGATCAGTGTTCATGATTCAATAATAAGAGAGAGATGGGGCAAAAATAGCATCCATGGGAGAGTTTCAAGGCAAAATCCACTGCTGACCAAAAAGAACATAAAGGCTCGTCTCATACTTGCCAAAAAAACATCTTGATTATCCCCAAGACTTTTGGGCAAATATTCTGTGAACTGATGAGACAAAAGTTGAACTTTTTGGAAGTTCATGTTTATTATGTCTGTGATAAATAAAATCACTGTGTAAAAACTGCATTTTGCGTTCACTTGGGCTATCTATCGAATTTAGTTTGATGATCTGAATCTTTTAAGTGTGACAAATACGCCAAAAAATAAATAAAAATAAAAATCAGGAAGGGGGCAAATACTTCTTCATAGCATGTAATATCTAGCCTTTGACTGCAGAGAAGAACACAGTGACAATCTAGTATAACCTAAAATAATTACAAACATCTGACACAGTTCAAACGTGTCATTAATAGTGACATCTTCCAGCACTACTCTGACTGAAGCGTGAGAGTTTATAAAGGACACACACACACACAAAATGAGTGTCTTTAATTTCTATCCATTAAACAAGCTCGTTTTCACTGTGAATGGTGAACTGAATTTATCTGTGTGCAACTAAAAAACACCAGCGTCTATAACATGCAACGTGAGCGGCTAAGGCTTTGTTCACTCGATATGTGTCAGGCTTTCAAGGACAAGAAACAGAACATAGGTCAGTTGCATTTTGAATTGTGAACTTGCACAAAACAGGTTGTCACTACAACAGCCTAATCATCTGTGTTCTTCGCTGTTTGAAAATTATTTTGTTTTTTTCCCCCATTCTTACCGCAACTAAAATTTACCTAAGATTTTCCATAAATGGCTAGCAAATAAGCAAAGTGCGTTCAGCTAGACACTACTCAGTCAGAAGCAGACCTACCTCTTTAATGAAGCGGTTCTGGTAGACCGTTCCTTCAGTGGGCAGGGGAACTGTCAGCTGTTTAGATGGAGCTTCGACAGTGGCTAGAATGCTGTGGAAGGCCTTGGTCTTCTCAGTCAAAGGACCATTCAAGACTTCCCTTACTACAGAATCAAACTTAACTCGCCCTGAATCATCACAACTAGCACCCACTGACCACACGAGGCAGAACACAAAAATGCCCTGTGTAAAATGAAAGGACAAAAGCTTAATTATTTTCACAGCTGAGGCATATTAATGTGGTTAAAGTATGACAATTTGCCCTGGAAGTCAACAGTGAAAAGGTTGTTATAAACCATAAAAAACACCTTACATATGGACCATAACCCAAAAAATAAACAAATGTATGCATAGGACGTAGAGCTGCAAGAGGGCACTACCCGACTGCTCATTTAATTTTTGTGGTTGTTTTATTTTATAATGGAGCATTTCATATAACCTCCCCGGGCACCTGACACCATCAATATATGCGAACATATAAAAATTAAATATGTAATTAATAATAAAGCTAATAGACTACGGTGACTGTTTCCCATTCAGTAACATGGTGCCAATTTAGTTATAGTGCTGTAGGTCAGACACAATGCTAATGTTGAAATTTAGTCACCACAACGCTGAAACCTCTGATGGGTTTTAACACTGCATAGGGATGGGAATTACAGCTTTTTGAATGGAGCCAGTTATTGTGGCTGCTGAGATTACAAAGTTATATGTGAAGTAACTGTGGAGAGCACTGCACCCCCACCTAAAAACATGGTCCCACGGCTATGAATGTATGTTCAAGATGGTGTCTATGCATTACAAAACGCAAAAACAACAACTAACAGTCTAGTCTGTAGTCACATTTTAACAAAAACCTGAACACAGACAGAATTTACAAAAATTTCATGGCACAGATGAGACAGTTACTAAATTGATTAAAATATACAGCAACCATGTAAAAGCCTCAGCCAGTGTACTGATTATTCTATGAGACAAATACCAGAATCCACATAGGAGAGATTTCTTTGTTGGAAAAAAACAGCAGGGATACTTTAGGAACTGGAAATGAGGCTTAGCAGCCTCATGATAGCTCCTGCTGTTAAAAGCCTGATTAATTCAACACTTAGATAATGACTGGCTGGGAAACATGGGAGAGAAGGTTGAAAAGCATTCATCAGTGCAGTAGGCCACAGGGGGATAATAGCAGTGCTTTCAAAAGACATGATTCAGAAGCAAAAGAAATCAATTGTAACTCAAGCAGGAGGCAGAAGAAAGGGCTCATCTGCTAAAACTTTTCCACTCTTTGTGGGCCTGTGCGGACGCAGATCTGATTAAGACAGCATATTTAAAAGAGAAAACACTGGCTCTTTGGTGTTTGCTGTATATACTGTGTTGTGTGGTAAAATACAATCAAACTGTATTGAATGCAGATTTTAGGAGCATGGCACTAGTTACCACAAGAGCCAAAGCCAATGTTTAACTTTTTCACTTCATAACTAACTAACTGAATTCCAGTAAACTGAAAATAACAGTCATTCTACAGATAACAATGAGAAATGTATCTAATGCTTTGCAATTTATCTGGCACCACTGCCATCTCACACAGCTATCTCCTTGTGTCTTTGGTTTTTTTTTGTAGCTGTTCACCTCATCGAACTGGGAATTGTATCAATGTTATTGTTATCAATGTTACAATTATAGACCACCTACTAGGTGTTCCTTCTCTCACAGGCACAGAACACACTTGCATCTCTCAAAACTGTTCAACACTATTCTTTTCTTTGCTCCAACCATACCTATTGTAAAAGCCTTCAGCTGTCAGAACAGCCAAATATTGCCAAGTGGCAATCTGGTTGAATGTTTATTTGAAATTGTTTGAAAAATCAATTAATTATACTGCCCCATAAATTATACTGGACAGTGCCAAAACCGACGTGATAGTGACCCTATGGCTGTACCACAACTATCAAATATGGAAGAAAATGACTTAAATATCTGACTAAGTTTGACCTTAGAGTTATATAGCCTATGAAATACTTTAATCTATATTAGTCTATATCTAGAATTAACAGAGCAGTTCTGTATACTGGACAGGACCATCAGATCTTATGAAACGTGTGTATATGTTAGACTAGGGGAGTGAATACTGTATGATGCAGACTGCTTCTCTCACAGGGCTTTCTGGGGCTAAAGATTCCTTGTACATATATATCATATAATGACTGTTTTATGATGTTGTAGCCACTTGTGTATTTAAATGTTTTTACTGTTAGTAATACTATAGTAATAATTAGTAGCAGTAGCAATAGTACTGAGAGCAGAAACAAACCTCCAACCAGGAGCAAATATCTTTTTCATTCATGCTCTTCATCTTTGCTTCATCGTGAAACTCATCCATCATGCAGTCCATCAGATTCATTAGGGACTTCACTAGATTGGTGTCAGAGGTAGGGGACAGCTCCTGAAATTAAGTAATGTAGGAAGAACAAAACTAAGAAAAAAACTGATGTCTGAATAATCCACAGGAAACTTTGCTCTATGAAACTGAATAACTTCTAGAACATGCAGGGAGGAATACACATACATCATTGTGATATTTAAACTTCTTTGTAATGAGACACTGAAACTAAATCCTCATGCAGGCATAGAAAGAAAAATCCCCTTTACATTACATATTGCTCATTTGCAAACCAGCTTCTGCTAGAAATTAACAGGATTTCCTGAGGATGGTTCAGCACCTTGGTGGCCTTTCGAACAAGCTGTAGGCAGGCTGGCAGTATGCGGTCGAAAAGGGCAGAGATGAGGTCTTTGTGCGTGGCACTGACTGCGGGTGGCAGGGTACTGAGCCAGGATATCATAAGTGGCCGCCAGCCCAACATATGAGGCTCCATGTAGATCATACCACAGCGAGACACCTGTGACAAATACATATGACATCTGAAAATAAACTGTGGTGACAGAAAGAACAATCTGTGTACAAGAGTATCATTCTCAGAACAGAATAGAATAGAATAAACCTTTATTATCCCACGAATGAGAAATTTAAGTGTTATAGAGCTCTATAACAAAAGGAATATAAGAGAAGAACAAGTAAGTTACACAAAATAACCCTATATACATAAGCAACCAAAGATCTTGATGCAACATGCAGTATATCTTAATTAATCAGTAAAACTATCTGACAAGGACCCAGAATTAAAATAGGTTAGTAATCAGAAAACTGCAGGAAGTGTGTACATTCAGTGTAGTGTATGTAAGCAATCCAGTGGTGTTGTTGCCAATTCAGAGGAACATTGTAACAATTCCAAAAAAAGTCTGGGGGATCTACCCTACAGTAGATCCCATACAAAGATGAGCTTCACAAAGGATGGATGAAGACATACATGTATATGTAATACTTAATACAAATGCAGATATTGTAGGAGAGAATAATAAGGTTTAAAGATAAAAAGGGAGAAAAAAATGTCATCGGCATAAAGAGAACGTGAGATCGACAGTGCACAAAAAAGACGTTCAGTGCTAAGTGTGGAGGATTCACTGTGATCAGACAAAACTGATGCCTCTGCATTCACGATGAAAGAAACAGATACCGGGCTATAGAGAATCAAAAATAGAAGTCTGTTTAATAAAAAAGTAGAGCTGGGAAGATCTGTCAAGTCTCAAGCATCTATGTATTACAAAGACTAAGCTTTGTGACTTCCTTACCACAAAGAAAAACAATTAAAAATACTTTTAAACCCACCAAAATATCTAAATTACAGTTCATTTCGAAAGATTGGTGTGTCATACAAGCAGATAACGACATTACTTGTTATCAGCAGGATATGCTGTGATAAAACCTTCAATATACATAAAGTTGCTTCTCACCGTGGCTGGCGATGCCACCTCCAGGTCCATGGGCTCAAAGATGAGGCTCATTTGCGGTGACATCTGAATGATCTCACCGCTCATCAGACACAGCTTCTTGTTGTCGTCGAGTACTGTGTTCATATTCTCAATCCACACGGCATCCACTGGGCCGTCAAAGATAAGCCATTTTCTTTCAGGGCTCTGAGAGACACAATAGGATTGCTCACAACTTGACATAACATCCACTCATGCATCATCTGATTCAAGACCTCTGGACTGAGGTGGTCTGAGTAGAGCTTAAAATACTGTGCTTAATCAAATACAGGCTAAATAGTGCTGTGTAAAGTAAGTAATTCTTCATGTTGAGGAAGCTTGAAAGGAGGAGCAAAATATGAATGTAAAGAGGCACCAACAGTCAGTGAAAAATTTAAACCTTTAAACCCTGGATAGGAGTTTTACTTCAAGGAAAAGTCAAACTAAATCGACCAGAGGGTTGATACAGGGCTAAAAGATATGTAATAGTACTCAAGGAGCTTAAACATGCAAGAGAAGAACCGCTCAGTTTATAGTAACAGTGTAACCTTTAATCATATGCACAAAGTGCATTCAATTCATTTCACTAACAAAAATCCCTGTGTGTAGTTTCAAGGTCATTAAAGTACTCCTGTGCTTTATAATCTAAGTAAAGAATGTTTGCTAAAGGAATGAAATTAACATCTACACTGTTATAATACAGGTTGACAACATGCGTCAATTCCCCAGTTAAATGCGCTGCCAAGAGCTGTGCTTTAAATTGATTTGTTGTAATATAAACAAATGGAAATGCCTGGGCTGGGGCCATCTGGTGCTTGAGAGGAAAGTGAGTATGCCGTAATATAATGATCTGACAGTGAGTGCTGGCACAAAAAAAATTTATATTGTCTATGCAGAGTTTAATACACTGCTGCTGACTCCAGATTAGCACACAAAAGAATTGTTTAGTAAAATATGCTGCAGAAAAAAATACCACAACAAAGAAAGACTTTTGCCAAGAGAGGAAAACGACTTTTTTGAAACTGAATTAAAACAAGCCTTGTTCGCATTTTCTATTTTCATTGCATCAGTATGTACTGCCTTGGCTGTCATACCTACTCCTCACACTCCTTATTTACTGACAAAAAACAATTTGTAAAATGACAACTTTATATACAGAAACATTTTTTACAATGACAAGTTCATTTGGAAACAATTTCAGAATAGGACGAACAAATGATTTTCCATTATGACATGCCTCCACTGCAATATGTAAATTGTCTGCCCATGTGTGTCTAGTTTGTGTGACAGTGTGTGCACATGAATGAAACAGAGTTATTAAAGATCTAAATTTAACAAGACAGCAAAATGTGTTTTTTGTTACCCTGTCAATGCAGCTTTTCTTTCTACCGGCTTGCAGTTAATTGGAATGTCGCATCTATTGTACAGTGATCCATCCTAAAGTTGTAAACTAAAATTGAGTAGACGATAAAGCATTTCAGTCTTCTTGCTACACAGCTACCTACAATATATCTGAGTATGCTGCACCTTTGGGTGCATCCTACTGTACCACAAGGGCAACATGCTTTAAAATTTTTGGCCCATACGCAGCGTCAATATTCAGATCAGTGTTTCACCTCTGAATTACATGTTATGGAAGAAG
Source organism: Sandelia bainsii (assembly GCA_032362345.1). Taxonomy (NCBI): domain Eukaryota; kingdom Metazoa; phylum Chordata; class Actinopteri; order Anabantiformes; family Anabantidae; genus Sandelia; species Sandelia bainsii. Next base: position 22,852,517 of record JAUMHL010000014.1, read on the forward strand.
CACACAGCATTTCTGTTGTCTATTTTAAGCAGACATTTCCAGGAAAGGTCACAGTATCTACAGTATGTCTCTGTACAATACAATGCAAAAACAGATATAATAAAAAACACTTGCATTAACTGGAGACAGAAAGTTTTTTTCAATTGCCAGTTTCCATAGAAACAGCATTGGTTTAAAGAGCCCATATTATGCTAAATCCACTTTTTGGTCATTTTTGTACATATATATGACACTCTGGTGTATGTAGACACACACCAAGAAAGATAGAAGTGCACTCACTGCATTTTTTACATTTACTACATTTACATACTATCAGGGTTATAGTCCCTCCTCAGGCTCGGCCCAAACACCATGACAAACTCAGTTTAAGGTTGGAAGAATGGTCAAATATTTCCATAAACCTTGTGGACAGCCTTCCCAGAAGAGCTGAAGCCATTAAGGTACATGTGTGTAAAGGCAAATGTCCCAATACTTTTGGCAATATAGTGTATGTATGTGTGTGTGTCGACCGGTTTGTGGCTGCTGGACTCATTTCAAGACTGAAGCTCAAAGATGAACTGATTCTGACTGTGACTTAAAAATGGGTCTTCAAAGTTTTACAAACACCAAGTGTTTTGTCTCGTTTGTTTACTGTGTTACCTTGTTGAATGTAGCTACATTAGATGCACAGTAATGCTACACAGCTAATGTGGCTAACATTGGCGTCTATCATACCTTGAAGCAGGAAAAATTTTCACACATTTTCAAACTTGCCAACTACTACACTGGTCACATTGTTTTTTTGTTTTTTTTATTCGTATTATTAACATGCTGCTTTACAAGTTAGACAATGCGTGATTATTATTATTAATAATAATTATATTATTATTATTATTAAATGGCTGTTTCTGAACTGAAAATTACAATAATACTAATGGGCCGCCATCTTACCTGAGAGGCAGCAAAAGCTCGGTAGCTAACAGCAAGGATACCATCAGACCACTCGTGAGAGACGGGGTCAAACTGGCCGTACAGCTGGCCCATGGTGATGGATTTGGGATTAATAACTGTGATCAGTACCTGGTTCTCATCCATTAGACCCTGTGGAACAACCACATACACATAAACACAAGAGAGAAAATGCTCAATGCATAGACATATACAAATTAGATACAGTGTATATACACGAAGAGTATAGAGGTGGGACTTTTCCCACTTATAATAAATTAAAAAACATGTGCAAAATGTGTCTCAGTGAGCATGACGAGAACTTTTTTGTCCAACTTGTTGACACTAAGACTTTTATATGTTTCTTAGAAGACTACTGTCTGTATGAAAGAACATCTGCTAACTTAAGAAGAGAAGCAAGAAACTGCAACAAATGACTTTTCAGACAAGGTGTCACTATGAGTTAAAAACAATGACAGAGCGAACTGCTGAGAGAAAAAAACAATAAAAAAAAGGAGAGAGACGGGAGGAGGGTTGGACATGATCAGTGGATGTGCAGCGACAAGGATGACGATGATAAATGTGGTATTCTGAGGCGTTTCATCAGCAGGCCTTCATCTGTCTCCTTGGTGGGATGCCTCTCAGCCTCTCAGCCATGTAAATACAACAGGCCAGTTCTCCTCCTCTCTGTGAGATCAATAACTACTAAACAAAGACTACAGCTCTGACAAATTGGATGGATGTGTTTACTTGGGACAAACGTGTAGCTCAGATAAGCCTTGGATATGGAGTGTAAAGCATATTTTTATCTTGACGTGAAGGGTTTATTACACATCACACATATTAGCCAGCACAGGATATTTTTTTACAGATTGAGTTAGGTTCATGTCCCAAGGACTCTGAAAATCTAAATTAATAATGAAGTACAATAAAAAATGCACAGTCAACCAAGGCTTTTTTCCAAAATATCTGACAAATTGTCCAGGCTAATACCCGACATAGGACAAGGACAACTAATGCAACCAAGAAAATAAAGTGAGTTAAGGTAACTATTGATCAAGTGTTAATATCACAGAGAAATTATTAAGAACTATACTGTAGTCAGCTGACATACATCATAAGTATTTTCTAATTTCTCCAATATTCAGAGTTAGCATATTCAAGGTTTATGTTTTAATTGTCAACAGATGAAGAACGCAGTGTTAAGTTTCTACAGCTTGCTTTTTATTACCTTTTCAGAGACGTCATGAAGGGCTGCTGCCAGCACACGGTAGGCACTGGTCTTTCCTCCAAAGGGTTCACCTACCAGCATGAAACCATGTCTCACTATCATCATCTCAAAGATCTGCAGGATTTTCTCAGCAAAGAAATCGGTGACTTGCAGGTTCATGCGTCTGCAGTTTTCCTCGATGGCCTCCAGCAGAATGCGATAGTCTCGATTTGGGAGGGTGACCCCTGGGAAGAGGTCAGAGGTGATACCCTGAGAAGTAAAAGTAAAGTTGTTGGAGCAAAGTAAGAAGGGAATATTGTGTTTGAATGAGGGAACGCATATACACATAACCTATATACTAAACACAGTGTACAAAAGAAACAAATTTACTCACAGAGAAAAACACATTAACCTTGAGATGTCTGGTGTGAGGACAGTCACACAAATAAGACACATGGGACAGTCAGTCTAAACAATTCATGCATGCATACACACATATTCCAGTGAACTGTTTGGATTCAAAGAGGCTTAAATGATCTTGCATTGTGGTTTTAAATAAACTGACAAGTTGATGTAAACTGTTCCATTAATAAAGACACGAGGAGCTCCACACTATCACACCTCGAACAGCTTCAGATCATGGGCCAAGAACTTGGGTAGATTGACATCAATTATGGATCTCAGCAACAGGGTGTCTTCATTCTCCTCTGGAAATGTGAGCTGCAGGGAAATAAGGAGAAGAGGGATAGAAGAAAAAGAGAAAAATATTAGTTTAATATTTTTGATAAAAATAGAAATGAGCCAAAGTAAAACAGATACAAGGGAAAAGCAGCTGAATGGGGTTTGAAGTTTCACTTTCTCTCTGTCTCTTGTACCTAACCATCACAACCATTTCCATGAATTAGTAGCTTTAGCTATGAGTCTTAATGACACAATTTCTTTCCAAAAGTTAACTTTAAAATGACATAAAGCTTAGTGTCTCAGCTAAACTTACACTGATCAACCACAACATTAAACCACTGACAGGTGAAGTGATGACATTGTAACATTGATTATCTGTCAAGGGTTGGGATAAATTGTGATGGCTAGACAACTGGGGTCAGATCATCTCCAAAATAGCAGGTCTGTTACTGGTATGCAGCATCTACTAAGGGTTGTTCAAGGAAAGAAAACCAATGAACCAGTGACAGCATGAGCACCCAAGAATCACTGATGTGCATGAAGAGCGAAGGATAACCCACCTGGTTCAGTCCCACAAGAGAAGTAGTGTGGTAAAAAAGGATGGAAAATTCAATGCTGGCCATGACCAACAAGGGTCAGAACACACAATGCATCATAACTTGGATTGTGTAGCTGTAGACTGGTCAGGGTGCCCTTGCTGACCCTAGTACACAACTGAAAGTGCCTAAAATGAGCATGTGACCGTCTGAACTGAACCATGGAGCCATGGAGGAAGGTGGCATGATCTGATGAATCACATTTTCTTTTACATCATGGGAATGGACCAGTGTGTACATCATTTACCTTTGGGAAGAGATGGCACCAGCGTGTACTATGGGAATGTGAGCCAGAGAGGGCTTTGCAACTTACAGGACTAGATACCAGATACCAGAGGACACCTGCAAGGTCTTGTGGAGTCCATGCCTCAACGGCTCAGTGTACTGTATATTGAGCCATCAGGTTGGTAAATGGAGGAGCATCCCATGTTTACAGTCGTTAAAAAAAAAGTGCCCCCCTGCTTTTTTTTCCTTTTTTCAATGAAAGTCAAACTGGCAGCTTTCTCTAACACATCACTCTGCATGTAGTGTTTGGCAAATATGCAGGTATGGACCAACACTCAGATTCCTTGCTGTGTCTGAAAGATTACTCCTGCAGACTAGATTGGGTGGGATAAAGGAAATTGTAGTTGTGCATACAATTCAAATAGCATCACAGTAGTAGTATTATATAACTCCATGTACTCTCCAATGTGTTCTGAGGATAATACTAGACAAAAGACTCAGCTAAAGTATGTGCTTGTTTGCCTTTTCAGCACAGCAAAGAATAGTTGATAAATCGTTACAACCCATTTAGGCACTCTTTATACGATTTGTCTTTTAGTTTAACAATTACCAAAGATTATTCTACTCTATTAAAATGTGTGTACACTGAAAATAAATAATCAAATATTAATGTTAAAATCTCAAAACTGTCACAATAACAGTATGAGATATTCAAAAAAAGAAACTAAAAACAAATATGTACAGTGCAGTGGGAGTGTGGTTATGGAACTAAGGGGTTCGGAATAATCTTGTGTATTACAAAGAATCACATCAAAGTGAAGTTTCTTCAGATACCTTGAGGTTTCCAGCAGCAGTCAGCACAGACTTGACAGCCCTCATCCCATAGTCGTAGTGATGCTGCGAGGACAGTTGTTCTGAGCAGAGTCTATAGGTAGCCACAATTTTCACTGACAGGGGGCGTGCAGTCACAAAGCCACACGAGTAGAGCACAATCTCTGCTATCATTGCATAGTCCGGTACCATCATAGCCACAGTCCTGAACAGAGCCTGTGGTAGAGGGACAGTTTATTTAGCAATTTTTACATCAATAATGTTGGGTAATAGTTATAAATCAAGTCTATATTTTATTCGAGAAAAACAGAAGGCAGGTTTTCCAACTAAACCAAACTAGTTACATATAGTAAACTGCATATTAAAAAAAAAAAACACTGAGGGGAAACTGATACTGTACCTTGAGGTTGTCTGGCAGTTCAGAGCGTCCAGCATAGCCAGGATTCATAGTAATGAACACAGCACAGGAGGGGTCCAGTTTTAGCTCTGTCCCTTCAAACGTCAGCATCTCACTATGAGCAGCAATTCCTAGTCACACACAAAATCTGTCAGTCACTGTGTGTTATTTTTTAGGGCATTTTGACTCTAACGACGACAGTTGAGTACAGCGCAGTGCCAAAATGTCTGAACTATTAAAATGTGCAAATTGATCATTGTTCTCCAGTCTTTTACTCCCATTGCTGTCTAAGACTGCTCCTGCCTCTTTGAACACTTTTTATAATGAGCAATTTTCACATGACATGTCACGGCTCTGTGCACACCTGGTTACACATACAAGTATAAACGCAAACCTCAGCACTTGGCCAAAGGCTTAGACTCTTAAGTCAGATGAGTCATGTCAAATCAATTTCAACAGTGAAAGTTTTTAGCATTATCAAACTTTAGTTTGTTCTAAGAAAAATCTTTAGACCCCTTTAGCACACAAACTGCAGGAGATGGTTCTGTGTTGCAGTGAACAAAGCTGTGTTCGGCTACACAAATTGCCTTAGCTCAATGTTGTGCTTCTTTGTAATGAGAGTTTGGTGAGAAACTGGTGAGACTGGGCCAAATTTGTTTCTGGTACACAGCCAGCTTATGCATAGATCAAAGTGAAAGAAAGCCAGGATGTCAAAAAAGCACAAACCTCTCTGTATGGTAAGAATCTGTTGAGCCACCACAGACAGCACCTCCAAGTCAATGCGGTTAAACTCATCAAAGCAGGCCCAAGCTCCGCAGGACAAAAGGCCCTGGTCACATACGCACAACATATTGTCACACCCAGATATACCCACAAACATAACACACATCCACAGCCAACTCATTAAAACTAATTTAAACAGCATGTATGGGCAGGTTTTTCCCGTGTGTGTGACCTATGTCAGTACGGAAAGAGACAGAAAATTTTAGTAAGACGTAGACAATTTCAGTGTAAACAAAAATGGGAATTGTGGCAATCAATAACTACAGCTCACTGATCAACTTATGCGGGGGGTGGAGTGGGGGGTGCAGTGCTATTTTTGAAAGGACATATTTTAATATTCACTCTTGCATTAGGGAATTGTGGCAGCATGTTGAAAGGACTGCATATACCTGTACTTGAACTAACACAATCTGTGCTACATTTTATGTAAAGTCTGGCTGTAGTGGTGTCTAGAGACTGACATTTAAATGTTCTGCCACAGATTAAAAATAAGAATGGGGGGATTTTTATCCCTGTGTCTGTGTCTCCCTGTGTATCTTGTATTATCAGACTCTTTGAAGTAATCATAGTTATGCTATTGGGATTTTCAGGTGTGAAAGTATCTGTTCTGGTACATCAGAAAGAAGAAGGTAACAGCATGGGCGTATATCTACCTCTAATTTAATTACAAGAAGCAAAAAATTTTTTAAAGAGGCATTTTAGTGCTTATCAGTCAGAATTTCATTGATGTTGTGTTAGTTGTACAAAAATTTTATAAAATAATTCACTCACTTTGAAGAACTTGCCCAATGCAATGTAATCCAGTCCATCAGAGCAGTTGAAGACCACACACTGCTTAGCCACAGCCTTGGCCAAGTCCTTGGTTGTCTCCGTTTTTCCAGTGCCAGCTGGGCCCTCAGGTGCCCCACCCAAATGGAGGTGGAGGGCACCAAATAAAGTGCTGAAAGAGGACAAACAGGATAAAGCTCATCTAACACTTAGGGTGTGGGAAAGGTATGTCAGTACTTTTTCATCTTTTTTTCAGACTTCCATCACTATATTAAGTATATTTTACTTTATCTCAAGAAAGGAACATCTCAGAACAGGTCCACACCAGCTTGCTGACAAAATATTTAGTGAAAAGTAAGTATCTGGAAGCCTCACTGCAGGGATGTTGTATTGTGAAAGGTGGCAGCTTTTAAGTGCTACTCTTTCAAACCCAACGAACCCTCCTTCTTCTTCTTTGCGATGTGGGTGTGATGTTTTTGCACTGCAATATGGGAACTTGCCTACAATGTTTTAATGTTTTTACATAACATTTTTGAACAGACCAAACAATCCATAGTCCCAGACAGTATCACATGATTTCCTTATACATAGTAATTATATACTTGCCAAAAATAAATATTTAATATAAGAAATGTGTGAGTTTGCCTTCAGGATACATATTTCTACATATTGTCTTATGTCATCTGAATTCTATCTGCTCTATCTCTCAAACTAATGACAAAAATGCAATGAATGTAAAAATATATTTGACTGATTCTGCTTATTGCTGTTCAAAATGCAATTTTGTAACTTCAGCTAATGTAACATTAATCTAAAACATTACAATGTCATTACTGTTACTGTAAGAGTACATGTGATCAGTAAACTGCCATTCACAGCCAAGGCAGATAAAGCCTTGTCTCACAGGAACAGTATTCAGAGCAGTTGCAGCAATAGTTTGCAAGCATAGCAAACTGCCCCAGTGGCTACCAGGGGAGCACTTTGAACAAACAAGCTGGTTTGATGATCAGAAATGATTTCCAGATTATTTCTAGGTACACAGTAAGGAAGAACTCTCAGTAGCTTAGCAACAACATACACAAATATATAGCTATACAATGAGACTAATAAGTGATGATGTGTTTCCTTCTTTATCTAAAACAGGATAAGAATAAGGGAATAGTTTTTCGTAGATAGAAAACAAGACAGGTGATTGAGAAGTAGTGTATCAGCACATGGTGCTAATGTATCTCCAACTTTACAGAGTGATTAGACAGACAAAACCTTTATCTGCATGCATTTCCAACAAATACACTTCAGAAAAAGGCAGTGAACTGTTGATGATGCTTGTGCGGTGATTTTACCGGTAGCAGCGGTCAGTGAGCGGGGTTATGACCAGGCGTGGTGTGTTGCCCAGGTACTCATAACCATAAGGCAAACCAGCATTGATCATCTTGGTCTGGAGGTGGTTTTCCTGCACAGGGTGTGACGGAGGATTCAGAGGTAAGTCACTCAGTATTTATTATGAATGGAAATAAATAAATCATTTAATCATCACCATCAGTGATCACTGTAGTGTTAGTGTCTAACCCTAATGGCTCAGGAAAGTCTTGCACCAAATCCCTTACACTTACCACCCAGTAGTAGCGTAGTTGGCTAAGCCACTCAAAGTCATTCTCGTCACTTATTCCTTTTTGCACCAGTGTAGCCAGCACATCCCTGGCGTGGACATCCAGCACAACCAGAGCACCGAGGGTCACCCGGTTCTGCTTGGATAGCTTGCCCCGTACAAGCGCCACAATGTCGTCAATCTGCCTGTTGTTCTGCTCCAGGTAGGCATTTAAGGCCTGGGGGACAAACAAATCATACTATTGAAAACAGAGGACGCTGAGTTTATCAAGACAGAACATGTTATCAAGACTCCATTTATAAACTGGAGGTCACAAGTTTGATCTCTGCAACAACAACAAAGTCCATCACTGTTGTCAGCTGGACGCTGTTTTCAGCTTATGAGGTGAAATATACAATTTCTTGTGTCTTGAGGGATGTTAAAAGAAAAATCTAACCTGCAATGCAAGGGATTTTCTTATAAAATATATTACATACCATCTGGAAATGCCAGCAGACTTCAACTGACTATATCAAGTAAATAGGATTTGTCAGCTATAGATGCTCTTCATTTGATGTAACAAATCTCTTTCACTCTCAGTCATTCTTATTATAACTCTCATTCACACCAGCTGTTTAGCCCATAAGTACCTATATCTATGTGTTTGAACAGAGCTGATGAAAGTACTTCAGCTGTGCTTAAAGCTGAAGCACTTTGAACTGCTCTAGATGATAGCTTGGAGATAGTGTCACCAGGTGAGACATTACTGTATGAAACACATTCATGCATTCAAGGTAATCTGCTTGTCAGTTTGTCTAAAAACTGTAAGGCTTCATATTGGGAACCTTTGAAATCTTTTGTGTTTGTTGCTATGCTTTGAGATTGTACACTTTAGCATATGTTACTATGGTTACAACTTTGATAGCAGCATCACGGAACTTCAGAGCACGCTGTACAGTAGGTAATGTTTTTCAGCAAAATGTACTGGCTTGCTTGATTTTTTATACCAAAGCATATAAACTTTGTGTTCTGTCTAGGTGGTTAGAAAAGCATTTGAGGATTCAAAATAGCTGAAGGTGTTGTTAAGTAATCAAGTGGAATTTTCAAAAACAGTCAAGGATTTAAAAAATAAATAAAAACAGATGCTTAGCTCTGTGACTTCAATGTAATGAGAATAACAGGCATTAATATAAAGTGCCCAATGCTATAAAAAAGGCCATATACCAATATTAAGTCTAAAGTGTAATTCACCTTCTGTCCTGAACTGATGGCTTCATGGATATACTTCGTCCAGTAGACCTGTGAGACACAAAGCACGGTCTGGCCTGGCCAAGCACGCACCCAATTAATCCTCAATTCATTGGGGTATGCCTGGATTGCCTCCCCAATTATCTACAAAAGGGGGACAGAGGATGTAACTCCTTGATATATTAGAAATCATAAGAGGAAAGCCTTGAAGATACAGACTCATCTTTGGTGGCAATTACTCAAAGAACAGAACATACTGTGTTCTCATTACCAATTCTTTTACAAAAACAGCAAACGAAACAGAAAAGAAGTCTACCTTTATCTGTATAGTATATTATATTTATACAGTAATAGATATTCGTTAAGAAATCAACAAAACACTGCAACAATCCAAACAACACCTTATGCAGTGAGGCAGTCATGCCATTCTCTAGCTCCAGAAGCCACTTCTCCACCTGGCCCCTGGCTTTGGAGGTGGAAATGATATCCAGCAACTGAACCACTTCACCCTCACTGCTCTTCATGTGGGTGATGTCCAGTACAGCAGTGAACATCACACTACCAATACCTTCAAAGCATTTCTTCAGATGTGGCTGCACCCTGATGGAGAGCAAGGCAAAATAAAAATTAAAAATAAAAAAAATACACGAAGCCATTTTAGTTGTCTAACGTCTAATGTTAGTATATCTAACCTAAGGTTCAAAGTAATCAGTGACATCTTGGGAACATTTTATGAGCTAAATATGAATAATGACACAATTTTAACACAGATCTATTTCAATCTAAACCAACACAGCTATCTACACAGGCCACAAAATTGCCCAGGCTTTACAGTACAGTATCAGACTGCACTGTGGACAGTGATGGAGGACTACAGTTGTTGCTGTTTATTGGGTGCTTTCACTGTGCAGCCACTTATGTAAATGTCACACATGATCAGTATGTATTGATCACAATTTTATGGATCAGACAAATTTCATACATTACACACTATGTGTAGAAATTGAAATTTTGAGATTTCAGACTTTCTAAAAACAACACTGTATCATGGATGTTGACAATCCCTCTGTGAACTGAACAGACCCAGAGATCCAGACACAAAAGTTTAGCTAGATGATCTAATATTCTACAAATAAAAACATATACCATCAGAACAATTTAAAAGATGCTATAATCTCTTAAATATTCTTTATATACAGGGTATTCATTGTTAAATTTGGAACTTGAGTGAGTGTGGTTCATTAGTCTACACTTATTCTGGGTGTGCACAGGGATATAATCCAGCTGCTCCACTAACCCCCCACAGATGTGTTGAGTTCCTTCTTTTGCATCATGTGACTTTTTCACTTGCAAATCTCATCCTTGTCCTTGGTTTTAAATAATGACAGTGCAACCTAAATGCAATGTTCTTATTCTTATTCTAAATGAGTTCTTATTGTGGCAGACTGTTGAATGACACTGTTCTCATTTTCTAGAGCTGCACTTTGTAGTTAAATCATAAGCATGTCATAGGTAATTAGAAAGTCTACTGAGGCATTCAAAACTTTAGTTAAAAATGGAGAACTCCCTTTCTTAATATACCTGAAATAAAGGCAAGCATTTGCAATCTAGCAATGTATTTAGGGACCATTAACTCAGATCTTGGAGACAGGGACTGTATGGTTGTCTCCAAGTGCACCTGCTATTTTGGGCCATGTGGGTGCAGCAGCACAGAGTGTAAAAGGGCTAGGTGAGGAGGAATATAAAATGGTGGGTGTGGTGATGAATTCACTGTTAGCCAGTCACCTCACTAATCTCATCTCTTTGAAACAGCTTTGCCAATCACAGTCATGCATGATAAACAGAAAGAGACCCCCTAAGGAAATCATCTTGTTGTCTTGTTGGTGTAGAGTAACTTTCATCCAGAGGCAGATGGTGTGGTTTTTACTTAACTTGTACAGTACACTGATGATAGAAATGCATATTAATATTTATATGGTGCTAATCTTATGCTATTTGAATTTTATTTCTACTTTATGTTGAAACTGGCCAGATCACACCATATCAAATGTGACAAAAAAGCAGTTACACCATGATGCTTCTGAAAACTTAACACTACACTAAACTAAATATACACATGAAATGCTACTTTTGCTAAAAAGAAAGTTGAAAAAGTGCATTATAGCAAAATCAGAGGCATAAGATTAGATATGTACCATCCTGCCTCGAGATTATTCAAAAAAGAAACTTTTTATACAGTATAAAGCAGCTGTGTAAAAATCCCTCATACTATTTGTTGATAAATGCAGACTTTCATACCAATGTTCCCACTTTGAACAAAGTAAATAAATACTTCTGCTGGCTGGGCAGTGACTAGTTAAAAGGTTTACATGCATTTACTTTGTAAGTACTGTTAATCATTTCTGCACAATTGCTCCTCATTTATTTTTCTCTTGTTGACAGAATTAAGGAGTGGCAGATGATTGACACTGCACCAGAAATAGACATGGTTCTGGCCATTATTCTAAGACTCATTTTCCACCAAATACTAATAATTCACATGTGCTGCCTCATTTGAATGAACCTCCCACCCAATACCGAAATACCTCTCCTATGGGCAAAGTCAATTTCAAGAACAGCTAACAACTAAATCATCACAGTGCTTCTTACACTTGTTGTTCTGCCACCATGACATTACACTGCCCTCTACAGCTGACCCAAAGAGCCAGAACATCCCCTGCAGAAAAGTGTTTATTAGAGAGGAAGTGATGACTGCGTACATCTATACTAATGTGATGAACACTCCTAGCAGTCAGAGGGAAAGAGTAGCAGAGTGCAAATGAAAGAAGAAACAAAAATACCAGGAAGAGAGTAAGAGGCTAGAACATATTTTGTCTGGAATCACATTCATTATTAATCAAATGCCCTGGGTGAAATAAGACATGAGTTGGTTATCAGTGAGGATTTGGCTTTGGGGGAAACCATGGTGAGGTTAAGAAGGCATTGTGAACACACAAAAACACAAAGAGCTGTCATAATTAGATTCCTGCTGTTGGCTCATTAATGTCTAACACTAACATTTACCACAACTCTTTCAAATTGTTTCCTCTTGTTTCACAAGCTGAATCAATTGAATGGTTTCACAGTTATCTTTGTTACATATTTTAGTAAAGAAGTTGGTTTAGGGTTAAGATTACTTACCATTGTTACATACTACATACTGTATTTAGAGCATATTTGACTACAAATGTATTTAAAACTCCTCCACAGTGGGATACTTATTGATACAATTAGGAAAGGGTAAACTACCAGGGTGCTGCTAATCATGACCACTAGGGATAGAAACTATACTCAATCACAGATGCCATCAATTTAATCATGGATAATGATTAATATAATAAAAAAGTGTGTGGGCAAAACATGTCAGTGTACCTTGTGGGGTCTTTGGTCTCAGAGAGGATTTCCAGCAGCTCCTCATTGGATAGGAAGAAGAACCGTGGAAAATAGAGACGCTTCTTCTCCAGGTAGTTATTAAGACCTTTGAGAATCATTTCCAGAAGCTCATTTGATTCTTTTAGCTTCTCCAGCATCTTGTTGATGGATATCACTGCCAACACATGCTTGTCCTACCACACGCAGGAGAAAACAGTGCATAGAGCAAATTTTCACCTATAGTGCACACTTAAACTTTTATTACACAATTTTCTTACATACCTCCTAACACCTAGATACAACCCCAATTCCAAAAATGTTGGGATGCTGTGTAAAATCTACATAAAAACAGAATACAATGATTTGCAGATCTCATAAACCCATATTTTATTCACAATAGAATAATGAAAACATATCAAATATTTAAAGTTAGCACTACTTTAAAGATGTACCAGTTTAGGAAAAAATTGGGAAATTTTGAAATTGGTGGCAGAAACACATCTGAAACAAGTTGCGACAGAGCCATGTTTACCACGGTGTAGCATCTCCTCTTCTTCTAACAACCGTCTATAATTGTCTAGGAACTGAGGAAACCAGATCCAGGTGTTTTGGAAGACAAATGTTTCATTCTGTTAAAATTCTAACTGCTCAACAGTCCTGGGTCTTTGTTGTATTTTGCATTTCAAGTGGTGTCACATATTTTCATTTGGTGAAAGGACTAGACTGCAGGCAGGCCAGTTCAGCACCCAGACTCTTCTATTATGAAGTCATGCTGTTGTCATAGATGCATTGTCCTGCTGAAATATGCAATGCAGATGTCTAGATAGAAGCATATATGCTGCTCTAAAACCTGGATATATCCTTCAGCACTGATGACTGGTGTCTTCCTAGCTGTGCAAGCTGCCCGTTCCATAGGCACTAATGCACCTTCAGAAGTTCATGCTCTTGAACTGAGGACTGATAACAAGCTGGAAGGTCCCTCTTCTCTTAAGTCCAGAGGACGTGGCACTCATGGTTTCCAAAAACAATGTCAATGTGTCTGACCACAGAACATTTTTCCACTTTGGCCAGCTCTGGCCCAGAAAAGATAGCAGCATTTCTTGATCATGTTCATATATGGCTTCTTCTTCGCATGAAAAAGCTTTAACTTGCACTTGAACCTCTGCCCACCTTTACTTTTTAGAGACTCTGACTCACTAAGATGTTCTTTGTATACCCAACCACGTTACTGCCTTTTGCTAATTATCCTAATTAGTTGCAAAATGTTCTTCCAGTTTTTCTTGGTATTACCTCTTACTTTTCAGCCTTTTGTTGCCTCTGTCCCAACTTGTTTGAGACGTGTTGCTGCCATCAATTTCAAAATTTCCTTTCTTCTTTTTCTTTTCTTACATTTTCTCAGTTTAATAATTTGATATTTTTTCCATGTTGTATTGTGAATAAAATAGGGGTTTATGAGATTTACAAATCATTGCATTCTTTTTTATGTAGATTTTACACAGTGCGCCAGCATTTTCGGAGTTGAGGTCATAAGACACATACAAGCACTTAAAGTGTTTTACCCTTTTCAACAATTACATGTATTGCAGTTCCTGGCCTCTTTGAATCTTGAATCTAATGGATTCATGTGAAATTAGACAGTGCTCTGAGTTGCACTGCATTGCACTTACGTGTCTGTTCAATTTAATATTTCATATTTTTTAAACCAGAGTAGCATCTGACGGTATGGTTCATATTTTTTTCTTAAAGGTAAGACAAAAACTTCAATATCAATAGCAGCAGTAGCAACATCCACTATGTGCTCCACAGTGAGGCCTACTTGTCACACACCACTCTAAAAAAAATCTATGATGGAACATTCATAGAGATTTCACCTGAGGCCTGTCTAGCACCTATGAAATATTTCAGCTCTGATGTCATCTCATCTGTACACTAATTTAATATCCTCTGGAACTGTCAGCTCCAAGAAGTGCCTAAATACAAAGTCTATCTTATCTTCAAGGCTGGACAGAGAATGCCTGAACCTGCTCACAAATCTGTGGAGATTCTGAAAGGAAGCGTACACAGCCTGAGATCGTCCTCTGAATGCAATTAAATAAAAAGCAGGAGGGAGCAAAATGCAGAGCCACTGTAGAACCAAAGTGAAAAACATATTTGTTGAACATCATATTTGTTCTATTGCTCTGTAGTTTTTTAATCATCACCAACCCACCCTGCCTATAAACTTCACATTTCTATACAGTTTCACCCTGCAAGATAAAAAAAGCCTTTTCTAAGCTATGCAACATTTGTTCACATGAATTCTAGCTTTATTGAGAGAGAAACAGTTTGAACTGTAAGGGAGACAGCTTATATAGTTAAATATTGAGCCTACAAAAAATACTGATGTACTTTCATCTGTGTTTGATGTGATCAATTTGCCCTGACCCTGTTTATGCTTCGTATATACAGACACATGGATGTCCAAGAGTTTTCACATCTCCTAGCAACATGTAACGTGTAGCGTTGAAACAAAACCATCTACTGTACATACCAATACAATTTCTTCACAAAATATGCAGAGCTATAAATCAACAATACAGGATGCTACAAATATAATGTTGACATATACGATGTTATTAACAGCATAAAAAAAAACAAGTGTCTAATGCAAATCATTTTACAGTAGCAGATGCTCTGGAAAAAAAACTATAATCAAAGTTAGAAAAGCAACAAAGAAGAGAATGAACAGGATTGCTTTGACTTGGCACAGCTACTGCTTTATAATGGGGTCACTGCCCATTGAAAGGAGGTGCAGCCGCTGAAAGACACTTTTAATCTCCTCAGATTGTGTTCAAAACTATGTTGTGGAATCACAAAGGCTATCTAGAATGAGATAATAATTATATTTGATCTCTCATGATTACTATTGATTTCTTAGAGCGTCTGAAGCGGAGGCAGCGGCTGTCCCTCATTCCATAGTGACTTGTGTTAGCTCTAGGCTCAGCGTATGATACAAATAATAAACAAATAGTATGAGTGCGAGATTAAAAACCATTTTAGATTGTTTTTTTTAAGGCAGCAGTCAGTAGAAGAGACTTGAGATACAGATTGTAAAGGCAAAATCAAATGAACAAGCTCATTACTTACATCAGAATATTAGATATACTGACAAAAATCCTGATTTCATTGTGTTTCAGTGGTCCATACAATTACATTGGCTAAGGGTGTCTGATTGATGAACTGTAATTCTATCTTTTCATAGATTTCGTCAGACTTGTAATTCTGGTGCATTTTTAAGAGGGCAATGTAATAAGAAGGTTGCATTCAGTCTACCAGCAGAAAGCTATTCATGAGCATGCAAGTATTATGTGTGATAATTAAATTTTTATGCACCAAACAGATGGTTTCAACTGAGCACAGGAACTGTCCACAGCTGATATAGCAGGACTGCAATCTGTATGGGCAAAAACATAACCTAAAGAAAGTATTTTCTTTGTTCACAACTGACACACACCACCCATCCACAACATAAAATGTCTTGCAGGTTCAAGGCACATTCTGCTGAGTATTATCTCTGCAGGAGCATGAGTGCAATATTCATTGAGGTATTCTTTTACTGACTCTCATGGTGTTATTACTGGGTGAATCCATCAGTGTATTAGTAAACAATATGTCAGTCATCATTGCATGAGCTCAAGAGGGTCAATTGCTTCGCCCTTCCTCAGCTCATTGGAAGGGGGGAAGGGTGTGGTGTGCTGCATAGTTAAAAGGAAACAGGTTTATGGAATAATAAGTCTTTTAAATTGATTTGGTCCTGTTTTTATCTGAAAATGTGCATGCAATTGTAGGTAAATGACACATTAAGGTAGGCAGCAAATATAAACAGGGGAGGGAAATGAAGATGAGAGGTGGAGGCTGCATGGTTCTGCAAAATCAGTGGATCTTGAGCAGCTCCCTGTGGCTGATCTGACAACCACAGTTTGAGTAAAAACATTAGATCCTAATGTGATCTTTCAGTAGAGAGCTGAACTGTAGCTTGTATTTCTGCTCACACTGTTGTGTGGTAGTATGGAACTGAGAGGTTTCCAGGTTCATGCACTGCTGATCAATTATATGCTATGTAAGGTGAAGGGAGTTATTTGTCAGTTTGATGCAATGTAAGCTTATGCAGAGGGGGTGTGTTTCCTATTACTGGCCTACATAGTATGGTACATTAGAACTATTAGATTTATACATAGCAATAAATTGGTTGCTATAGAAGAAGAGCACAATACAGTATCATAATTTTACTTTTTGTAATTATTCATCTTCAACTACTGATATTTCACATTCCCCACCATGAGTCAAAGCTATTAAAAATGTACTTAACAAAATAGCAATTTTGTTTCTAAAATCATTTAGATAAATAACTGTGGTGTGCTAGTGCATTGTCATCATATTCATAATTTATTCATTTATTTTATGGTACAAACTTCACACTGACAAACATACTTTTTCATTAAGTGTTATCCCAATTGCTGAAATACCCTAAAATATCCGGATATGAAAGTTAAGATGTGCACGTTTTGATGGATTCCTTTCTCAGAGAGATTTTTAATTCTTATTGTGACATTTCACAAGAGATTAACAGTAAGCAACTAAACACTAGTTTAATATAGAAAAAAAATCAAATAAATGTTTCATGTGACACGATTAATGATCCTCCTCAGGTAGGTTTAAGTTTTCATGCAGAATGAATGTGTTTATAATGATCAGAATACATCAGTGGGTTCCTCTGTTCACTTCAGTCAGATGTCAGCTGATCTGACAAATTTAAGGTCAGTTAATAGTGTTATACTGTATGTTAAAAATCTAATTTCCAGATTTTTTTCTAAAAACTAAAATCTGTGATTTGTTAATTTGCTTTAACTTTTATTTATCTGACAAGTGTATAAAGAAAACATTTTCACTGTTTTCACTGACCAACTCTAATCTTGCATTGAGAAATATTCTTTTTTTTAAACAACCGACAAAACTGAAACTACATAATGGCTTTACTCAGGAAGAAAATGCCAACATCAAATACCTTATTTACCTTCTGATTAAATTCACTAAGCAGTTTAATAAAATACTACTACTCAGCAGTAACATCAAAATCTCTTCTCTAACTAACAGAAATGCATGCACTGTATTCTTAGTACAAATACTTGGTCCGCTTTACCCAAGTTTCCAGATTTGAAATGTACTTATTTTAAAATGTGTAATTCATCCGTCTTAAATGACCTGATTAAAGATAATAAATACAATGCATGCGTTAACTACATTAAACTTTAAAAAAAGAAAAAACTTGATAAACTTGGGAAACAGGGCCACATTTTCCCAAAACTGGATGAGTGCAAATGCAAGAGTAAAAAGTACTGTACCAACAATTGCGCCAACAAATACTTCCATAAACCTTTGTACAAGCTCACAGTAGACTAGACAGTATGCATACACATCTGTTTGTGTAGGCTCCCTGTCCCATGGTGACCTCATTTTCTTTGTGGCTCAGTACAACCCTGCCCCTTCCAGACAAAATCCATAATTTCTATTTGATGGTGCAGTCAGGCTGGGCTTTCTGGAGGACACTAGCTGAAATTGATGCGTCTCATTTCAGGTCTACTGAGGACGCCAATTACCCTTTGGAAACTCTTTGAGGATGCTGATGCAACACTTGCTTTCTATCCTCGTTCTGTTGTTTTTGCCTTGCTCACTACACTTTTCTACCAATTCCCTCCTTTCCCCTCCTACAGTAGCTCTGTCAAAATACTAAGTTTTGTCCTGCTTCTACTACATACTTCTGTGCCTCTTCTTTAAGTATACATTTCACTATTTTTCGTAAATATTTGTGTGATTTTGTTCATTCCATGTTATCTTATTTGCTGCTTCTGAACATGAAAAACGGCTTTCTGTTAACATGACAATCAAAGATTTGCATCATGTCACTATGTGCAGGCGGTAAACTCTAAATTTGCTTATATATTAGTAAAATACAATGAAATACGATAAAATATAATGAAGTTGGCCAGTGAAACACTTAAAATCTTTCTTTGTACCTGAACCTTTGTAACAAAAGTTCAAGCAAATTCACAACTCACAGATTTACAGAGATTTTATATTTTAGAAGTCCTAGAATTTCAAACATTTATGGAAATGGGGTTTATAACTAATTTGTGGTTATCACTTAAGTCAAACAATAAAAATACAGCCACCATTCTGTAGGAAATGGCAGTATACAGTCAAAACATCAGTAGATTGACTGAGCTGATTATTGAACGTGTACTAACATTTTTTGGAATTATAGTTTTTGCTTGTTGTTTTTTTATGGGGAAGTAGACACTGTGTTCCTCTGACCATCCATTTTGTTATGTTACTATCTAATGCATTCTGTAGAACCCTGAAAGGTTTCTACAGATGTAATCCTCTCCAAATTGCCAACAAACAGGAGAGAGCCACTGTTTTAAACAATACATGTCTGTAAACAGATATGTACTGATATTTGGGATACAGTTGTTCTTCTATGATTGATTTTCAATGTATTTAGTTACTGTAATATTTGCTTATTTGTCAAACTTCTGAAAACTCTTCAAGTTCAACTTCATAGACTCCTCTAAATATTCAATTCAAGATTCAAGATTCAAGATTCAAAACACTTTATTAATCCCAGAGGGAAATTATTTTGGCATGTTACA
>JAUMHL010000014.1:22876151-22902010 GCA_032362345.1 Sandelia bainsii
TCACCTGTGGGTTGTCCTTCCCCCTGGCTTTCATGTATGTCACTGTGACCACTTGAGCCAGGGTGTGAACGACTGTGGTAGTAAAGGTAGAAAAGCCAGTCTGTCAGGAAACAAGGAGGGAGCCCTAAAGTTGTTTGCAAAGTTGTGTTAAGCTGCTTCTAAGCAGTTGCTATGATATTCTAATAAGTAGCTTTAGAAGCACCTGATAGTTATGCAGTTTTAGCTAGATACTAAAGAGGTACTTAATGGTTACTAGGTGGTTGCTATAGTATCTTACATGCTTACTGTGGTGTTGTAAGACAGGGGTGGCTGCTATGATGATTCTGGACACGTGAGAGGAAGTACTGTACCGAGTGGGTGCTAGGGTGAAATATGTCTTAGTAGTAGTTACAACATTACTGCTACTGGTTGTAGTAGAGGCAGTAGTACTGATAGAGGCAGACACAGAGGTAATACTGACAGTTATAGCAGTAGTAATAACAGTTTAGTAAGAAGTCGAAAGTGTTTCTTTAAAATACATTGAGAACAAAGGACATTAATTGTGAAACTGGGCTTTGTATGGACTAGTGACCTCTCCTCACTGTGAAGAAACAACAAAGATTGTTTTGCATTCAGATATCTCTGTTTCTGGATCTGTAATAAAGCTGATTGGCTTCATTAGAATTGAGTTATCATTAATCTTATTAGTATCACCTGTGAAGTGGAGTTACACACTACACAGTAACTTGACTGTCAACTTTATTCTCCTGGTTAATCTTCTTTATTTACTTTTAACTAATTTTCTTCTTCAATTTCAGTTTATTCTTACTTACATGTATCCTTTTTCATCTTATGTTTCTTTTATATCTTGGATTAATGTATTTTTATGTCTTATATTAAGCTCAATGGATTCTTGCTTTTGTTAAAAGTTGCCATACAAAAAACATGCCTTGCCTTGTGGTTTTTACCCTATGACAAGACAAAATGCCTGCCATGAAACAGTGAAGGAGAGCTATCTTGTATTAACATATTGGTAAACTCAGAAACAGAGACATAGATCTCTCTCTCACCAACAAGTGATACCACATTTCACCTAATTGCTATTTGGACCCTGCAAATTAAAGTAGAAAACGGTTGATGAAACCTGAATAGCTGAAAGATTTGGCCTTTAAACAGTTACAAGAGTTAGAAAGTCATCAATACTTTCAAAGAACACAGCATTTCAAACAAAACATTATCTTCAGATAACTCTGTTACTGTTGCTGGGCACAAAAACCAACATAGAGGGCATGATATCTAATGGCACGTTTTTACTGCAGTGTTACTATGACAGTGCTCAGGCACCCTCTACTTTGAGGACCTAGCAATGCACACCCGCATGTTTACTAATGTCAAGCAGATGAGCTGCACTACTGTCACAAATAGAACAAAAAACACAACTTAAACAAATGTGTGTTCTGTAATTTGGTCAGCCTAATTAACTAAGTTTATTGCATGATAAAATCTTTTCCAGGAGAACCTTTAGTCTTTCAACAAATTTTTTGCATTTCTGTTATTTGACAGGTCATCCAAGTAACTGGACAAATGGCCAGACAAATACTATAAAGCCAGAAGAAGATCACACTGTTCTCATACACATTCCTAAACAATTCAAACATTCATCGCTTTCAAAGGCACAATGGCAAATCAGATTTCTGCCTCCCTAGTAACCCCACAACATCTCAACACACTCCCAGTTCAGGACCTGTGTGATAGAATTCTAATTAGCACTTAAGCTACAAAGAAGATAAAGGATGTCATTGTTAAATGCTTAGCATAGTCATATACTGAAAGTCAAAACTACACTGGCCTTAATTTCATGTTATCTTATCTACTTTGTTGTGGACTCCATATAAAGTAATTTTCCAATGCCCATACCTTGTCAGGGTTCACACCAGAAAGTGGCCCATGAAGCCACCGCTCATACTCGTTCAGGAAATCAGTTACTGTCTCATAGAGACGCAAGAAAGGTGTGAGCTTTTCCACAATCTTCTTAAGCTGCGGGTACTGAGAAATGGTCCAGTCGTAGGCCTCCTCCTCTAGATTGAAATCATTAATCTTTCCAGAGTGGTAGAAATGTTGGAAGAGATATGGCAGTGGAAGAAAGATAGAAAAAAACAATAAACACAGATGGATAAGTAGATTAATGTCGATATATGGATGAATGATACACATGAAAAAAAAAGTATTACAGCTCCTATGAGTTACTATTACAACCAATGCTGACCTCTAGAGGCTACATATTTGAAAGCACATACTGTAATTCCAATTCAATGTCCTTGTGTATCAATTAGAATTTATGCCAACTCTGACATTTAATGCAATTTGTGAACGATTATACTGAGCCTTAAGTTACACTGTTACACATTCTTCTGCATGAGTACACTACACTACACCTAAATTTTTATTATGTTTCTAGATGACAAAGTTGTTCCTACAGATTACTATTCAACTTCCATGTTTTTCCTCCACTTTTGAGCAATGAAGTCTTGATGTACCTTCCCCATGGCAAATCCCAGTTTAGCATTGAGAGCCTGGGCTTTCTTCAGATACTTGCTAAGATTCTCCAGCTCACCGAAGGTGATAAACTCCTCCACCTGTAGACTATAGCTCTCCAGTTCCTCCACAAAGAGCTCAAGGCACAACTAGAATGAGGGAACACACAGAAACACACATTTTATAGCAGTTTACGTCTGTATGCTTTCCCTTGATATTAACTACTTAATGGCCCAGTACTATACTAAATGAAAAAGTATCTAGTCTCATTTAACAGAGATCAACAATTCAATAAACAAGAGACTGGAAGAAAAAGTAGCAACACAGACCTTGAGGGCACTCTGATATTGCTCTGTTTTTTCAGTAATTATCTGTTGATGTTCTTTAAAGATGGATGGCATGCGTTTAAACCAATGGATGGTCTGTGCGTTGAGCTTCATGTCCATTGGTGAAAAGGTGACAAAATCCATGAGAAAACACAATTGTGTGTTGGAGTCAGCCAATCTTTGCTCCAACAGTGGCATCTCTGTGGTCTCCACCTTATTCATGTAGGCCTGGGTGCACAGGGCAACATACACCAGAACAATGCTTTAATCATAAAGCAAAACAGTGATTAAAAATGTGAAAATAACTAGTTTAGGTTTACTGTAGCCTAAACTTAGTCTTATACCAAAGGCATTTCACAAAAAGTATCCAGCGTCCCAGGAAAACACAAACAAACTAGAATTACCGTTTGCAGTTGCATGCTTGTGCCAAATAGTCAAGTTGCTGTTTAGATGCATTTTTTCCAGATTCATATTTTAATTAGTTCATCCAGCAGCGCATTTACATGCACTCAAATAACCAGGTTACTCAGAGAAACCAGGTTTTTCTGGTAATTGGGGAAAAAGTTTACAAACACTGAAGAAACCTGGTTACTGGAAATCTGCGTATAAATGCAGCAGATGAGTAATCGGATTTCTCCTCTACCTTTATCTTATTCTGGACTGGACTTCTGGAGTCCAAGTGGACAGTTGTGGCAAATTTAAAGAAATTCCCTCAGCGTATTCCTATCATACAAACATATCAGTTTACAAGGATTGGATGAAGGTGAGTTCACTGCAATCTTGACCTTTGGCCACCAAAAACTAATCAGTTCATCATTGGGCCTGTTTACATGCTCACTAAAAATCTGATCTTTATCCGATTTCTGGTGTTATCAGGTTATTAAGTGATCATGTAAACAGCATAATCTGATCGGCTTTATCAGATAACGGCAGTTATCGGATTATGAGAAATCGGATAAAGACACCTGGATTTCTCCCCAATACTCCAGTGTCATCGTGCATGTATACCCGTTAATCTGATTTATTTTGTTGTTTTTTTTATATCTGTGCATGTGTAAAAAGAAAACAAATCGCAGAAAACCGAAGTGACGTAGTCACATTGTATGCGGAAGACAAAAGACAACAAACAGGGCAGATGCTTGCCGTATGAAAGCCAACCGCCATTTTCTCCTCATGGAGTATAAACGAAGGACAGCAGCAGCGTGTAGCTTATTTTACAGCTTATTAGCTCCCACATAAGACTGTAGACGTTGCCATGTTCCACAAGACAAGGATGTTTTGAAAATAACAGGAAGTTTGAGTACGTACGTGCACACAAAATCCGATAATGGACTGAAACATGTAAACCAGGGTTTTTCGACAATCGCATTTCTGAAGTATATCTGATTACTCCCAGTTATCTGATTTTTGTCATGTAAATATTGACTCCAATTGCACCGTTGTACCAAATATGAAGGAATTCCTTCCAAGCGTTCCTTAGATATCACACGTTTCACAAGAATTGGGTGGCCATACAGACGGACGACCCAAAAACATAATGCCTATCACAAGTGCAGAGGCATAAAACTGCTAAAAGTCATATCTAATGTCTGACTGGATCTGTATTTTGTCAGAACTGTACCAGGGTATATACATAAATCCTGAAGTTGGATTTAATACTTTTTAATACCTATATTAATACCTCCTTGATATTTTTTAAAACCAACACGACATTGAGCTGCAACTGTTTTCATCGGCAACCTTTCCAACTTTTAGACCGATTTTGAGATTTATACACACTCTTGTCCAGCACAACACAATTTAAAAAGTCAACTGAATGGATTTAGAGACTCTGTGATTTGAAAACATCTTGGATTTATTTAACTGTCAACAAGCTGTTTTTTGAAGAACGGGGGCTAATCCAAATCTGATGATGTACCCGGTTTTAGTGTTTAACCCTTTCATGCATGAATTATGACCCCTTCAGTCAATATTTTTTCTATATATTTTTTTACTACCCTTTAGACATGAAAAGAACAATTCAAGTGAAATTTTTGTTGAACATGTAATTTTCATAAAGTTCTTTATATGTACACTCAGCTGGACAGCATGGGCTTGAGTTGTCAACCAATAAAGTATCTATTTTAATAAACAATAATACAAAATATTGCTAACACTATGTTTGCAAAAACTATGAAAGAACATGTGTTATTACTTATGTGAAAGATAATTGCATTTCTCACAACTGGCCAATAAGGGGCAACACATGGAATGGTGCACAAACGTCCACTGTATTGGCTGATATGCCACTATAGCAACAAAACACATGAATATTAAAGAAAATGGCTTCTCAATAGCTGTCCACTGCAATAATAACAATAACCTCGTGAGACCAAGGCTGTCGCAGATTTAGGAGTCAGGTGCTGCAGTTGGTCTCCACTGATTGTAAGACCTCAGGGCATGATGGAAAAAGCCTGGCTCTCACCTGATCTAAGATCTGGTTCAGGTGTTGGCTCAGCAACAGGAGTCAGAGTTTTCACTATTAAGATTATTTTACAGAATAAATTATGTGACTTATCAGAAAAGCTGATTGCAGTATTTAAATAAACTGTTAAATACTGTTTAGTAACAGATTCCTTTCACATTGCTATAATAACATCCGAACTGATGTTTCAGCCCTGACAGATCAATAATCAAAGTGTATGCCTTGTGTCTCCAATGTTTCCCCTACCATTATATTAGGAAGGCACCCCACCCCCCCTTGAAGGTCATGTTAATTGTATTTAATTGTATTTTCTATATAGCAACAGAGTAGAACAGAAGTCATTTAAGGTTCCCTTTTCTATACAACAGGTTTATATCTTGTCCTTTTACTAAACTAAACAGCCTCATGATATTTACCTTGTGTCATTTCTGTCTCTACATGGTCACGTTTACTATTCTATCTCTGATCTCTGTATCACGTGTGACAGAGTTCCGCTGTGATGCGCATGGTGCGCCTCACACCAGCGGTCAGAGAATAAGTTGCGTCAAACACCTATATATATAATTGTTGAGTTGTTCTATTGACTGCAGTCATTAAAAGAAACACATGAACACCAGGACTCCTTTAACAGTTTGTGTCGGTGTACGCCTGGAGCTTGAATACTGCTAGAAAAGTTAGAAACTGTCTGATTTAAAAGCGACTTTAAACCACCCCCTGCTGCCGGCCACTGCTCTCCTCTGTTTTCCAGGCGTTCTTCATCTTGAACGAGCCTGGATGGAAAACTGCTCCTGAGTTATGACTAGTGCGTTGCACATGCGACAGTAGAGTGCTAACCTCCATCCATGTGATATTTATGTTTATTTACAAACTGAACAGTAAACCTGTCGATTATTCCCTACTACCAGCCTGGCCAGTCTTTAAACGCCAGGTCCTCTAACCACCTGTCTGTAACCATCAGTGTGTGTGACGACAATTTCTTTGGTTTTCTGAACGTAAGGAGCCAGAGGCAGTGTGTGTTTCAGCGTGCAAACTGTTGAGACGACGTGCGACCACAGAATGTGACGTCAGCATCATAATAATCATCATAATTTAATCATAATTAAAATCAATGAGTCTAATCCCACGTTTAAATAAACTTACGCAAACTTTAGCAGAGAAACACAGACGGACAACTCATAGTTTGGAAAAAAAAAAAAATATATATATATATATATAGAAAATTTAATACCTCATGAAATGATGTTTAATACTTTTTAATGGCCTTAATTTTTGCTAATATGATTTACTACCTTTTAATACTTTTTAAAACCCCGCAGACACCCTGTGTACACAGAACATTGCTCCAAATAGTTTGTTGTTACAATGTGTTACCTTAAACTCCATCAATTTCTGTGTGTCAGGTGGTGTGCTTAGTGCCTGCTCTGCAATCTTCTCAAATTCTTCACAAAGCCTGTGAGACAGAGCGCATTAATTTGTTGACATATACAAAGGGTTTTACAGATTTACCTTCTTATTATAGCACAGCTTGGAGCTAATACAACCCTGAGATAGAGGCAAATAGAGCTAAAGTACAACTATAGCTAATGTGACACTAGGGTCTGAATTCTGAACCTTCCTATGAATAGTTGTGAACAATATTTATTAAGCAGTAATTGCTATTGATCACTGTCAATATCTTGACCATAATAAAATGCTTCAATGTAATTTTGGAGTTTTGCATGGATTGGAGATCCATAAGTGAATGAAAAAGTGAACCAACTTACTTCTTATTGATTTCCTGATGGCCCTGTAGCATGCGTGTAACCAATTTCTGCTGTAGCTCCTGAGCACGTTCGATGAGAGAGTGGACAAGTTTATGGGATTGGACCTCAAACATGCCAAGACGTACCACCTAAAGATCATAGTACTTATCAGTAACAGAATAAACATAATTTCAAAAAATTCCAGAGACATACCTAGAATACTGTAGACTTCCAAATATGCAAAGTCAGCCATAGTCTAGTCATGTTAATAGCCAAGAGATTAGAGCAGGGGTGGCCAATCCTGGTCCTCGAGAGCCACAGTCCTGCTTGTTTTCCAACTATCTGTAACTGTGGGGATGGTTGGAAAACAAGCAGGACAATGGTCCTCGACAACCCCTGGATTAGAGAGTAAAGATACCTATAGCTTTAGTCCTTGAAATCTACTCAGTTGAAAAGATACAAGATTTTGCTGTTATTTCTTCATATCCTATCTTTCATATATAAACAATTCCAATAAATTTGGGCATATCCTCCTAATGTAAGTCTTCTTTAATTCTCTTCAAATATTCACAACATAACTGTCTAAAATACAAATGTTATAGGTTACTTTTGGGCCACCTTGCTGAGGTACCTTGCAAGATGTGTACTGGATCTGGTCAGCAATTTGCTGGTAGTGTACCACCTCTACCATCATTTCCTGGAACGAGTGCTGCTCACTGAGGAACTGCTCCACATCTTCCTCTGCCTGCCTGGATACCAGTGTGGTGTACTTATCATACTCGTGGACATACTCCCTGGGCCTGACACACTCAGCCCAGAACACCCTACGCAACTCCTCCATCTGGGTTTCAAGGATCTTGGGCAGGATGATGGGCTTAAGGAAGCTGCCAAACTGAGAGCCTGGCTAGAACGACATGAAGTTGGCTAAAAACCTGCACAGAAAACTATGTTTTTTGTTCAGTGGTAATAAAAAATTAGAGATATAACAAATTACAACAATTAAAATAGATAGTAGGCCATCCTAACAGCATTACAGCAGGAAAAACCTACCATCCACAATGTGCTATATAAACAATTACAGAGCCACTATTAATTCTTATGTATGCCAGCTGTTCTACTCATTTCAGCATTTTCAAACTCCCTCAATACAAAACACTGAAAATTTCCATGTGTTACATCTAAAAAATAAGCTAATATAATTTACAGTAAGTATTTGTGTTGAAAGACAGGAAAATTGTCTAGTAGAAGAAATAAATTACATTGATGCCGTTATTTCTGCTCCTAATGCTGTCATGTCCCCAGAGTAATCCTAGCCTGTGTTCCCTCCGTAGCCTAAGTCTCTTTTGTGTCTTTCTCACTCACTGCATAGGAAGCATAATACACAGTTTGATAAAACTGAAATCTGAATTCTGTTTAGCATCTTTGCCAGATGGATGAAGAAAGATAAGTAAATAGGATAGAAAGGTGTTAGTGTAATCTGCTGAGAACGAAGAGACATAAAATAATTATGGTCATCACTGCCTGCCACTTTGATTCAACAACTATTCCTCTTCATCATAAGTAACTTAATCCTCAGGGTGAAATGGGTCATAGGAACCTCATTTATTACAATTAGTTTTAGACACCACACAAAGACGCATACACTTGTTCTTACCCATTCAGGGTAGAGTTTGGTCTCCACACGAGGTAACATGCTGATAGACCTGAGCATTAACTCATAAACATTGAGAAGGGCTTCCTCATAAAGTTTGAAGTCAGGCTCAAATTTGATTTCTTTGTCCTCCAGGATCAGATGCAGGACAAAGCCTGGGTGCTCATAGGCTCGCTCCGACTGCTAAGATGGTGGAGATCAAAACAAAACAAAACAAAAAAAGGCATCAACAAGTGTCCTCCTGTTCATTTAAGTTAAAATATAGAATTCCCTGATCTCAGATTTTCACATACTGACCCCTGTCCACCACATTATTAAAACCACCAGATGGTATTAATATTGTGACTCATCAGTGTATTGGCCTGAAGTGTTAAGCTGTCTCCTACCAGGTCTTGTGAAATTAGGTTTGTATAGTCCCTCATTGAGTCTACTGCAAGATTCTGTAGCTGGGTGGTCATCAGCGCAGCCACACAGTTGAAGAAAGATAGCAGCTTAGTTGTGCTGTTAAAGGTAGGTACCAGCTTGCGTCTGCACCCATGATAATAAATGTTTTGGATTTCAGGAATCCAGCTGGTATAGGAAACAGAAATAAAATCACATTTAAGCGTCCACTCAGGGATGTGTTAGTATATTTTTAACTTGACGTGACCAAACAACATGTTTAAATGTCAGTCATTTAATACACACAAAATGCTAGATTACTCCTTTGTAATTCATCTGTACATCCATTCAACAAAGAAAAGCAATTTTGAACCTGTTTACAGGTACAGTATGTTGATGATAATGTGGACTCACTTTCTGAGGACTCCTCTGGCATTATCAACCTGTTTGGTGACAATTTTCTGAAACACAGACAGCTCCATAGACTCATCTCTGTTGTGGAACTCCTCTACATCTATCAGACGGAGATTTCTGCAAATATGTCGACGAAAAAGGAAAGACGATAGGCAAACAGTTTTACTGCAGCAACTGTAATGTATTTTCAGTGTGTGACATGGTATAATATAGTAGTGCCACAAACTTCAGAAAAGCATGGAAACATACTACATATAAATCTGCCCATCTGCAGTGTATGCGTTTATTGTCTTCATACTAAATGAGTCACTGGGATTTAGGAATTTTGAACATAGTATGCTGCTTTTCTAAAACAAAACGCCTAAATGATGAAAAATATTTGTGCATGTGTAATCTGCCGAGAACAAAGAGCCATAAAATAATTATGGTCATCACTGCCTGACACTTTGAATATACTTACTTGTATGAGACATGCCACAGGTACAGCACTTGCTGCATAGTGGGGTTGGTACAGTGAAGCTTTTCTCTCATCCTTTTTCGTACATGACCAAAATCTCTATTCCATGGTTTTGGCAGCGTCTCCAATCTGAAAGATTAGAGAAAGGTTCAAGTTAAAGATAAAAGAATGACTGTGGCAAAACAACTTCTTCTACTCTGGCAAATAAATAGGATTCAGAATTCTAAAGTCTCCTAATCACTAATTAAAACTCAGTTTTTACTTTTATAAAGGAAAGCAAAGAATCTCTATGTGGTCTAGCTATAACAGCCATGCCACAGAGCATGCTTAGGTACAGGCATTGCAGACTCCTCACAAGATAAACATGCAACATTCTCCATCATGCCCCACTGACTTACTCAAGTCTGTGAGGAGGAAGATCTTTTACTTTGTCCTCATCACTTTCTCTTGAATCTCTGAATGTATATTTCACTGCAATCATAAGCAAAATATATTAAAAACAAATAATAGCTTATTACAACATTCTGGTAATTGCAAATTATCCAGTCACCAAGAATTTTGGGGTAACAAAATTTTTATATATATATATATATATATATGTATACAGATTGCTGCCTTGACGCTGAGCAAGTAGTCCTCCTTTATCTCATCGACTAACAGCTCCAATGATGCACTCAGGCTCTTCTGGTGGTAGGGGACCATTGCCAAAATGTTTCCCAGCCAAAAGTCCTCCAGAGGAGACACATTCTCCAGATCTATCCCTTTCTGGATGTAGTAGTTATATCTCTGACAGGTCAAAATATTATGAATATCAGCTCAATAACAGTAAGAGCGTTTTCATAGACAACATTAATGACACTGATTGTTTATAGTGACAATGCTGAATACTCAATGACAAAAAATATCTAGATCCTAGATCTCATCGAGATTAAGTCTCATCTTTGTGGTGCCTTTGATCAGTGTTGTAAATACTACTTTTGAAGTGGTCAATGTTGACTTCATTTTCTATTCGTGTGCCTCAGCTAAAGATACAATTTCATTGAGTGGAATAGAAAAGAGACTGTACAATGAAATGTGCCTAGTAACTGCAAACATGCAAAAGAACAAAACAGGGATTATAAGGCTACCATATCAAGTATCTTTAAAAGATTATGTCAAAGAATGGTGGCACAATGTCCTCAAGTGATCTTTCTATGCAACAACAAATGAGAGGTTGTTATATAATATATGCTGTTTTCCAGTATATGTTATAACACATTTTCCATTTCACCATTTCACTGTCATCCTTCGCTGTACTTTGGTAAGAACCATATGGTGGAGAGCTGCCATCTTCTTTCTCCTGATGCTGACTAAAAACAAAGAAAAGAAATGGCAAAATGGGCTTTACAGCAAATGCCACCGTATTATGCAGTGTTTCCTATTCCCAGCAGTTTAATATAGCAGTGGTTTGGTCTTAGTTATGGTTTACATTACAAAGCTGTGTTCAAGTTCAATAATTAGGTATGCCCTTTCTGTGCTGCTAAACCATAAAGGAAAGTTGTAGAGATGCATAAATACATAAAATAAAAGGTCATGAGAGCTATAAGAAAGCTATAAAAGAAAAATTTAAAAATATAGCAACTCACCATATAAATTTAACAAGAGTTTCACGGAGATTCTTGTTCTTTTCACTGAGTTGTGTGGGGGTACTGCTGCAGTACTTGGAGGTCGCAGGTATTTGCGCCGGCTTTCTGTTATGGAGCAAAGTCTGGCTTCTGCCATAACTTTTAATTGGTCTACTGCCTGCCCCATCACTCGGCGCCTCTCCTACAGCACACATCACATTAGAATCAAAGCTACCATAATACTTACAAATACAGCTGTATCTAAGACCAGAACTCTGGTGTTTAAATTGGCACAAAACCATCATTTTATATGAGTGAAAAATAGTTACCAACAACTGAACCCACTTTTCACAGCTGCTACAGCTCCTTGAGATTTCTGTTTAAGTGAAGGATGCGGCGAAAATGAAGGTTTGGTTTCCATCCACGGCTGTTTTCTGTGGACCTAGAAAGGGAATCAACTAGACATTAGTTTGGTGTTGTTTTCACAAATAAGTTAGACGTGTTTGGACAAACATCACGCTTAGCAACTTGATAAACTGCAATGTATCAAACACTGCCTTTTTAAGATATTTCAGTAACCTATATAATATTTAGCTAAGTGTCCAGTTAACCTAAGTGGCAGATAGCACGGTCAGTTAAAACTTCGACCTTGCGCTTGCCAGCCTCCGTTACTACATTGCAGTTGTTGATTGCTAAACTTACCTGTGGTGAGTTTGGTGAAATGAATGGTGCACTATCGATAAAATTCGTTTTCTTTCTGGCTAAACTCATTTGGTAACTAGTTGTGCTAAATTGGCATAAGCTAGGTTATCACTAGCTCTTGTGCCGTTGCTAGGGTCGTTGCTAAGGAAACAACGGCGAACTCGCGTGAACCAACTCCTTAGCGAGCACCAGCACGAGATGCTAATGGGTGGGGACTTCGTACAAACTCAAGTGATGGAATATTCCACTGATTTGTGGGGTGGGGAGGAGGAAGGCACTGAAAAATTGTAAATGATTGAAGATTATATAATTAGATGTTAGAAACATATTTTATAATCATAGTAGCTTTTAGAGCCCTACTAGTTGGGGAGTCCAGGTATTTGCTCACCTTGCGTAATGGTAAAGTCCACCGCTTCGGGCAGCTGTGAGCCAGAGGCATCTGCTGCAGGTAATCATGTTGCTGGGCAGATATTTGTATATGATGAGACAACCAATCATATTCATACTCATAGTTTTTGATTTCATTTAACGTAAAAAATGCAACATTTATTTGCTTAAAGACATTTATATAAATAAAAATGGTGACAAGTACAATTTCACAATCATTTAGATTAAAGTGTCAATTTGAAAGAAATCTCAAATTCTTGAACTACTGATATAGAGCTACTATATTTTTAGTGGGAAAAAGTGGATAAATAGTATTAGCAGTCTACAGTTTTGACCCTAATGTGTACTATAGACTGTATAGTCAAACAAAATGTATGATAATATGGTGGTTGTAAGAGATTGTTTCCGTGTCTTAATGAAGTTTATTTTTTTATCAAAGTTTGAGAAAACCATCTCAAAACCATGTTTATCTGATATAAAATCTGTATTCCTTACTCCCTCAGTAGCTATGGTCAAGTCGCCCTTAAAGGAAGAAGTGTGTCCCATGAAGCCTCTGCTTCAGCAGAACTTCCAGCTGTGAATATCTGGGTGTCAGTGTGTATTAATGTGTCTGACATTCACCACTCTCCTGCACTGTTGCAACAAACACATTTTGTTTCACTTTATTCCTCTACATAAGAAAACACAATCAATACAGCTATTTACATGAAAATGCAAAAGATTACTAAAGACCAAACCTCACACAAAAATCATCTAAAATAAAGGTGTATAGTTTTTTAAAAGACATTCCGATGAATTACATTCTTCTTTTGATCAAAATCAAAGTTTTTACCAAAGCACGTTTAAAAATCTTATCTGACACTATTCATCCACTAAAGCGTAATTAAGACCAGTATAATTTATTGTGAATGTTTTGTTAAATCACCTGAAACCAGATGCACTTCAACTGTTTACATTCCAAGTAAAACCTTAAGTACAACTGTACTTTATAATAGTGATCATGCACACTTCAGCATACAATACCGAGCACGCCCAGTATCTGAGATGAGTTTGGAGCTGCATTTGGAAAACCCAAATCTGATCCACGACTATAAGGAAGACAAACAAATAATTTAGCATTTTGCCCTGCAGTGGCTGAGATGCTGCTCTTTAGATTGACTTCTTCAGACCAGGAAGTGTTAGTTCAAACCTGAAGAGGAAAGACAAATCAAATGTTAACATAATTTCACCGGATTCAGTTCTAAACAATATACTGACCACAGAGCGTATCTAAAAGACATTTTCTTTTCTACTTCTGTTTTTGTCATCAAACTGCTTCCTTTAAAAAAGCTGATGAAGCAGGATTTACAGCACTTCTCTGAACAAAGCAATGACTGCAAGTATATAGTTATGGAAGGGAGTATTGGTGCTGCAGTTCAGCATGCTAAAGCTCTGATATAATACACCAAACTCAACTTTGTGTTCTAAACACAGACATTTGCAGCACACAGAAGAAGAAAACCGGGCCCCGTACCATTCTGTGATGCCTATGGCTAGATTCATCTGTGAAAGATCTAACATCACCTGTGGAAAGAAGAAGCAAAACTTGAAAATTCAGTCAGTTATGAGCGAGTTGCACTGAGTGACAACCACAGTAGTCAGGATGTTAGCAATA
Source organism: Sandelia bainsii (assembly GCA_032362345.1). Classification (NCBI taxonomy): domain Eukaryota; kingdom Metazoa; phylum Chordata; class Actinopteri; order Anabantiformes; family Anabantidae; genus Sandelia; species Sandelia bainsii. Next base: position 22,890,448 of record JAUMHL010000014.1, read on the forward strand.
TAAAAAAGGCATGGTGCATCACAAGCAGCAATACGTACTATTCCAATGTCCTTTCTCTCCCGTGTGTGGAACATTTTGTTGTTTTTCACAGCCACGTCCAACTTCCTCGTCTGTGCTTCCTCGAGTGACACATCAAACTCAAACCTGTGATGAAAGAAAGAAAAAAATGCCAGATGCAATCTCAACCTCTGCGCTTTTATATACAGTAACTGATTAAAGTTAAGGTGATCTGAAAAGCAAGTCTTACTTGTCATTGAAGACAGGATTGACTGTCTTCTTCTTGACGTGTGTCCTCTTGCGGTGTCTCCAGGTTTGGTCAGGGAGCAAATACAGGCGAACATAAGAGTCTGTGCCGTTCTCGCTGCAGGGGAATAAATTCCTGTAGGCAACACGTACATACAGTAAACCGTCAGAGCTGGCTTTACTTTTTGTTTTTTCAAAGTATGTGGTCAGACCCGGTCTGAGCAAATAGGTGAATTCCTTGTAAGTACTAGTGAATCTGTTTGTTTGTTTTTTTTTATTTAAATTTTTTTCTGTAGTACCTGCAAGCATTAACCAGAACGAAGAGTTTGTGTCTAAGGTTGGCATAGCGTACAGTCAGGTGGATCTCCCCAAAAGAACCCTGATGATTCCTGATGGCCCTACAGTGATTGGAAAATATTTGTAAATGACAAAAAAATGACATTTTTTTTTTGAATCCTTGAAATAATACGTTTAGCTCAGTTCAGTTCAGTTTCAAATTCAGCACAGTATAAATGTGAAAACAACACGCAGACACACACACATAAAAAAAGCTCTAGGCTCACTCTGGATACAAGGCTCCATCTGAAATGTCAAAACGTGACGAAGCGATGGAGTTCTCTGACAGCAGGCTGTGGGAATCATACCGACGCATGTTTGATATGGAAGGAGGTGACCGGTAGGCTTCAGAAGCCAGAAAGGAACCACGCCGGTGGGATGAATAATCTACATCAGAGCCATTCTGGGAGTCACCTGCTCGGATCGGAGATGAGGCTTGGGCTGGGACTTGGGTAGCGGAGATAACGTTGGAGGGAGGTGGTGGAGAGGAGGCCGTAGCGACAGGAGAGGGAGTTGGTACAGAGCCGTTACTCGCTTGGTTGGTCTGTGGTTTTTGTTGTTTGACTTGTTGAGGAGGATTGGGTATAATCTTGGGTTGAGGCTTTTCCACATTAAGAACCTGTTGTGGGATTGAGGACATGAACTTAACAGCGCTCACTTGCAGATTCTCTTTAACAAGGTGTTTGGTTAGATAACATCTCAGTCACATCAACTAGAAATAGATAGTAACAAAAAGGAAATTTAAGACATGTTTAATGTCATTTTCTTTTGGACTCACCCTGAGCGTGGCCTTCAGTTTGATCTGGCTGTTTGCTCCAGAGCGCTCCAACTGGAAGCGCTGGTCCAGTGTCATGTTGGAGGTGTTCAGGAGGCGACTCAGAGACAAGCACAGAACTCCAAGCTGAGTCTTCTTCTCCTGTTCTTTGACCTGAACCACAAAAACACAGCAATATAAAAGATTTAGGTAAATAAATGAAGGTTTATAGCTCCTGGGGATATGTCAGAGGTCTGGTTTTATCCTAGTGCTAGTTTCTATGGATTGTGGATGTTTTACAATAGTTTAATGCATTTTGACATATAGAGGTTCAGAGGGACAATTAAAGCCTTCATCTTCATAATGCTACCTTTGTTACACATAGTACAAACAGTAGACCTGTATGTTGTGTGTAACATTATTATACAAACCTGAACAATAAGCTGCTGTGTATTGGCACTATGCACAAAGAAGGTGAAGCCCTCCTCCCACACGGGGTCTTTAGATGCAAACACAACCTGTGGAAATGGAGACAAGAAGTGTTTTTTTTTTGTAACCAGATAGACAGCAACAGTGTGACACATTTCTGCACCACAGACGTCACTTTGGACTAGAGCATTTTAAACTGTCAGTGACATTCCTGCGCTCTTGTTTAGCAATCAACCCAGAGAGAAAATTGTGTAATAAAAAAAAAAAAGGCAGTACCTTGCTTTTCTGAACATCCTTATCAACCGATAATTCCACAAAGGTGTTGAGGTGATGAGATTTCTTTGTGAGCTGAAAGAAGAGAAAATCAGTGAGGCAGTGTACATTCTGATGATCTGTGATTGCTGCTTCATCAAACAATTTTAATAATAATAACATTTTTTATATATATAAATGTGCAACCTACTATCTGCACATTGTGTTGACATCATTTTTTTTGCCACGTGTCCTTTGAAAACTGAAATAATATCGCAGCTACTTTTGGTTGTTCTTTCCTGTTCACAGTAAATTGCTGAAAAAGGCAACTGTCACGAAACTAATGTTTGTCCAAAGTTTTTCTACAGGGAGTCTGTTGCCTTCTGGGTTGGGCAGATTCTGCATTCCTCCCCTTAAAGCAGTGCAGACACACCGCACCATCTAGAATATGTAAAACAGATGTTTACACTGGCAAAAACAAAGTATATGTAACCTACAGAATGCGAAGAATGCGAACGCTACTGGTGGGAGCTACAGCTACTATGGTAGCGTGATATTCATTTTAACATTCCTGAAAAATGAACATGAACATATTTTAACGCTTTCTTTGACGCTTCAGTTTGTGGCTGTATTTTTCCACAATGACCAGCAGAGGGCACACAGAGGCAGTAGCCTCTGGTGGCTTCAGTTCAGGTCAGGACACCATGTGTTGACATACAGTAGGTGTGTTTAAATAATTTTCAGCCTGTTTGACTTTATCAGATGTTAAGTCTGTGACCTCAGTGGCATTTATGTGATTGACCTATACAGCAACAGCAAGCCCAAAAAATATCAAACATCATTTAGTTAACTCAGAAAAGGTGATCATCACAAAAATCAAACAACATGAACAGCAGCTGGTAGTGACACACCCACATAAAATGACAGACATGCACCAGACAAACAGGAAATACCAGTTTCATACAAGGACCAGCTCACCTAGACTCAACACAAAGCATCTGACTGAGGCTTTTATCGGACATCAAGATACAATGAATTACTAACTGTAAAGGAGCTCAGAGAAGTAGAAGTTACGTGACTGTCTTATTTACTGTAGCACTGACAAAATAATAAAATTAAACCCGTTTCACATATTTTCTTCAGATAAACCAACTCAGAGTCTTCATTTGGCAGGTGCTACTAATTTAAACATAGACTTACTGCACTCAAACGGCTCTCGAATGTTCAATCTCTCTAAGGGAGTTAACCGTAGATGGTGTGCCTCTCCTTCAAACTGTGCAGGATTGATCAGCTACACAAGAGGAACAAACTGGTTTTGCTGGCAGAGAGCCTGGGCCTCTGCACACCAAAAATCCCTTGATTATGAGCCCTAATATACAATACCTGTGTTAACTGAAGTATTCATTATTATTAGATTCATATTTTAGCAACAGTATGAGTCTCTGGGCAATGACTAGGATGGTGTTAAAGATAAATCTCTCTCTTATCATCATATCATTAAATAAAAACCTTTTCAAAACGGATGAGATTTATAAGTAAGTTCAAATTTAAATTGAAACACCTAATTTGTATTATATTAATTCTATTTATATTTATCTGAAGGAAGTAAATGTAATGTAAAGTGTACGCTAAATTACTGTTTTGGGAAGTGAAATGACAAAGGCTCCACCACAGTATAATATTTGCAGTGATGACCAGTGGTGGTTTTTTGGATTTGTACAATCACAACAGATGCTGTCGATCCTAGTCAATACTATGGTGCAAAGGGTTAATGACATTTCAAACAGTAGATATTTCTAGTTGGAAGCGCTTTGGTATCTTTTTATAGCCGTCCCTGCTTTATAGGAAGGCTTTTGAGAGCATTTTTGTTGAGTGTCAGTTTGAAGAGTCAGAGAATGTAACAAATCTGGAAGTGTCATATCAGTTTATAGTTCCTAATGACTCCCCTACAAGTCCTAACAAGTCAATTACTGCCTGACAAGTTAAGAAGTTTTAAGTGCACAAGCAGAGTGTGTCAAAACCTTGTGACACATGTGACAATTACAGTTTCATTTTCTCATTGAAATTTTTTTTTTTTTACTTTATTAAATATGAGGTAGCAGTGCATTAATTTTGAAGAAGTGCTTATTTTTAATGTCACACTGCAGCAGGGATTGTTTTCAGTGTGTAATTTAACCCATCTTACCTTCCTACAACACAGGAAAATTATACCACACACCAATTTGTTTTTATTCCATTTGCAATACTGAAGAGTGTTTTTAAAGATGAAGTACGAGCCATAAAAGGCAATTAACAAAACTACAATCGACTAACTGTGGCAGTCTGGGGAGGTCAAAGTCAAACTCTAAGCTTTAAAAGCTTTCTTCTTACCCGAGTTTCTTTTACGTGCTTCCCATGTTTCTGATTCTCGGTGATCTCGCCGTGTTTCTGGAAACAAACGCAACAGCACATTTGTTTATCCGTGCAGCATCATCTGCTTTCGACAAAAACAACAACAACGACAGTCCCTGTTAGAGGTTAGAAGCCACTTACTGGCAGGTTTGACGCATTGTCCAGATACACCGCTAGCATTGCACAAGAGAGGCCATCGCCAGACTGGAAGAGAGTGAAGGCAGACAGCAGCACATGATTTACACAACGTACTAACAGCCGAGCCTGTAATTCACCTTACACGCAGACATCCTGCAGCTGACATAGGCAGACTTGTGGCCAGAAACGTAATCAGCAGTGAGGCTATACCTCCTGCAGCAGGCTGGAGTCAGACTTAAGGGAAAGCCACTGGAGCTTGAGATGAACTTTTCCTTTGTCGACCCCTTCCAGACGGAACCACTACAACACAGAGAGAGAGAGAGAGAGAGGTTAATTTATCAACATGACATTTATTTAAACTGCAGGGTCTACGATTTAAAAGTTAACAATACAATTGTTGCAAAGCTTCAATGACAGTGGGAAAGGGTGGTGCTGTGCAATCATTTTGTGTGTAGAAAAAATACATATATAAAAATCTCTTTATTCACTGTAACCACAATAAATTAAAGCTCACCTGATCCATTTCTTTTTCCTTCTTCACTTCACCAAAATCAAGGTTATACCTAATGTGAAAAGTTCACGTCATAAAGAAATACGATGTGAGTAAAAACATCACAGCGCTAATATTTCAATTTAATGTACAGTACTTTTAGCGCTAATAGGATGTCTAAGCTTATTTTTCATATCCTACATAAACAGTGTACAAGCTACTCTACATACATTAATATAATTAGTGTTCTATATAGAATACATTTGAGTAAACGACTGCAACTGCACATCTCTGGCAGACAGAAAAGTTGTTTTATTCGATTGCTGGAGGGGGATGACTCTTTTTGACGCAAGAAAGCTGAGATCATGTTGTAAAAACATTCACTTCTTTGTCATCTTGCTACAAAAACAGAGCCATAAACTCACTACGTTGAGAGAAATGATTTCTTTTCTAATAGAAATCAAGTCATATTGGTGTTAATGCATGTTTGACATTAAAATGCCTCCTAAAAGTTATTCCTCATAGTGCCATGGCAACATAATAGGTATGTCATGTTAATAAGGTTCAAATATGCTAAACAATAAAAGTCTCTATAATGACTGGTATGTGGTATGGTGAATACATGTGACTCAAACTGCACCTAATCCTACTTGTCTGTGCTGTTATTAGATAGCATCTTACTTTCCAAGAAAATCATCTTTATCCGTGTCCTCATCATATAACTCCATCTCCAACTCTTGCCCCGGGGCCTCATGGATAACGAACTGCACACAAATAAAGAAACAGTGGGTATTTATTAAATGTCTTTCACATGAGGACATCAATAGAATGATGCATTTATATCCAGTTATGTAATTATAGTCATTTGATGTGTGTGTTTCCTGCATACTGAAAACATTCCAGTTTAAGATCAAAGGATTAATATGATAGCAACAACAACACTTCTTCAGATCATCCAGATTTTAGAGCAAAACTATGGGAATATGTGACGGACAGATGCTTTTTAAAACCTGCTGATTGTTCAAACTACAAGTAGCTCCAAATGACTACTCTTGGTTTTAGCTGTTTTTGACTTGTGAAGACTGCAAACAGTCAGAAGTAGTGCATAAACATTGAGCATAGCGAGTACAATCATTTAGAATGTCTTGAAAAAGAAAGAAACCCCTGGTGTACTAAAAAACGTACACAGAACAGGTTGGACAAGGAAAACAACAACATGCATTTCACCCGCTGAAGAAACTCCCCCAAAACAAACAACAACTGACAGAGGCTGCAGTAAAAGCCTGAAAAGGAAGCCAACACTGATGTCCGTGTCCGTCACACGTGATGTCCGTGGCTCACAGGCTTGATGCAGTTATTGCAAACAAGGCATAAGCACCAAATATTAAGTTTTACTTCAAAACTATGTGTTCTAATAGTTTTGCTCACTTAAAATGTGGCTGACCTGATACGAAATGTTCTATGTTCTGTGTTGTTTAATAGATCTAGATGTAAATACCAGAAGATAAAAGCTGAGATTATGAATTAGACTTTGCTGTTCCAATACTTCTGGAGGTGACTGTATGCACATGATGGCTATGGCATATTAATGATGTTACCTCATACACTTCATTCCATATCGGGTCCAAATTCTGTTTAATGGTCTTGCTTTGGAAATGTCGGTTGCCGACTCTGAGTTTTGCATATGGGTCTGATTTGCCTTTCACTAAACCCATCATGTATGTATCCTTAGCCAGCAGGTCTTTGGCCTCCAGCAGGTGGACCCTCACCACACCCTGAGGAGCAGAGAAGGAAAGCAGGGCATCAACTTTTAAACTACATTTACATGATAGTCTCACAAGAAAAAAACTGTGTTTCGTACAGCTTTAAATTTGTATTATATTGTGGTTGGGTTTCTCTTTCCTAAAATGTAGGATTGTGTTTAAAATGTAGTTAATATTGCATGATAATGTCAAAGCATGTCTTACATACACGAGGTAGGGGGAACCTCATCTGGTCCACTTTGACCTGGTCTATGAGGGGAACACACATCCGGTTGGGCAACACCATGAGAGAAGCAATGATGTCCAAGACTGTCTCCTCACTGAATGAACTACAAGGGGACAATGATGATGTGAGAGAGCTTTAAAACCACACGCAACTAGACGGCAAAATGCTAGGTGACCATTAAGGCTGCGTTTATGCCAACAAAAAGGATTTGCATTATTACAGTTTTCTATGGAAACTAACCCAAAGGCAGCGCTGTCCAAAATGTTGGTAGTGCCAGTCCAGTCGATCTTTAGGGTCTGAAAAACAATTTAGAGCTTTAAACATCAACTTCACAGAGCTTCTCATTTCACAATAAGGAATAAATAAAAATAAGTATTGAATAAAGACTGAAAATGTCTGAACACTCACTGGGCGGCGAATGAAAAAAAGGGTGACACCTCCTACCAGTGGTGCTTGACCAATGAGGGGCTCTAAAATGACCCTGAGCATCCCACTGAGCTGAAAGATTCAGAACAGTTTTTTTAACAAGAGAAGTAAACACATACAGTAATTCACAGAGCAGAAAAATTCAGTGCTCACTTTAAGTTCTTTGATACCAGCTGTGATCGGCGGCTTCACGGTAGCTTGGATGTCAACATCGCCCATATAACTGCAAAGTGAGCAGTGCTGGTGATAAGTCAGTGGCTCAATGTACAACAACATACACAAATAAAGTGTAAAGATGAAACAGAAACAAATCTGAAGTTAATAAAGTGTCAAACTGACCTTATATTCAAGTCCAGAACGACCTCCTTCTGATCCACTTCATGGGTGTATGCTTTCATTCCAGTGATCTTCAGAGGCTGGAATTAGCAAAACATTTTCATCAGGAGCTCAATCATTATTTAAGGAGACACTGTACCTTCAGTTGATCAGTTACTTTGAAAACAGGCAGCCAATAAGAGCTTTGGTTATTATTTATTAAAGCATATGAATATTCAGGAGGATTTACCACGCGTCCAAAGTGGATCTTGGTGAAAGTGAACATTCTGAGTGCGGAGCTGGAGAACCTGACGGAAGGCTGGATCTTTTCTCTGAGCAGCTTATCCATGTACATCCCAAAGAAAGGCCAGGCCTGCTCCAGCACCTGAGCACATGACAAACAGAGCATGTGAAAATAACTTGATCCAATCGTAAATATACTGTAATTTAGCTTGAACGTCTAAGCAGTGGGAATCCTTAAAGATGCTACACACCGAACTGTTTGTATGACATACTCAATGTATGACACAATGACAAACAAAAATGTATGAATAAATATTTGTAATGTGTTGAAGTGTATCAGGAGCGTGTGGACCACGATGAGGCCAAACTTAGAGCTATAAGAACTCAAACATATGGTTTGCATCATCCTCATACTCCCATAAATTATAATAAGAAACATGTACCTTGTTAAGCCAGTCAACTTTCTCAACTTCAGAGATTTGAACCTGAGAAAGAAAAAACATGATACGTAACATGAGATTTGGGTCTATTTTAAAAGGTAGATCCAACTCAGTAGTGTTTTTATTTCATCACATGGCATCACATTAGTTAAATTATTAAATGTGGAAGTGGACAAGCACAGCAGTAATTTGTTATTCCAAACTTTATGAAGGCTCTTTCCAGCATCACAACAGTGGATTGTAACAGAGGTACAATCTGATGAACCCACCTGTTATCCCTACAAACTTAAGTACAATCAGTGGGTTCTTTTTAGAGTCCTAAACATGGAAACTTTACCAAAAACTGGTACATTTTTAAGACCTACTGTACTGTATAATGGTATAAAATAAGATCAACTGATATATTTTATACACCACACTTTTTTGCACCACAAATCTGCATATCTTTAAATGGAATTCTGCATGTATTCAATGATGTGTTCGAGCGAGTTGCGAGACACAGATTGTCCCCACCAGTAAATTCTGATTGATATATTGTAGATTCCTCTGACACCAGAAGGACCTTTCCTATTGTCTCTCCCTTCTCGGTTCCCATGAGTCACTGAGTGGGTGCGGTGTAATCGAATGTGGAGAAGGCAAAACATCCTGCAAAATAGCAGCATGTTTGGCTGGTTTAGCCCATTTCTGAATGTGGGAGGTTCAGCCTAAGTCTGGCATGTCATGCAAATAAAGCGTATTGTTGTCAAGTCAACAGTGAACATGACCTGATGTCCCACAGTGCAACGCTCTTTTCAGTATGTTTTACACAACTTGGCTGCATAGTGTTGCTGGGATTGAACAATAAAGATATATCAGTGACCACAAACAGATCTGACATCCAGAACTGGACCTGGTCATGACTGAGATGTTGCTGAGTTGAATTCCTTTGCTGGCTGGTTGCTGAAGTGCAGTTGCCCCAGCTGAGCTGCTCAATGACAACCTGCACTAGTCTGTGGTGTTAAACAATGTGATATCAGCACCATACATACCCATGATGCCATCTGTAAAGCATTTCGCAGCTCCTTGTTGATCACATGTGTTTCATTGTCCACAAATTCGATAGCAGATCCGATCCGGGTGTCCTTCCACTGGCGATTCTTCTTCCACCAAGTGATCATCATCATGCACAGCAGCACCCAGCTGATGCTGAGTCCGAGGTACCCTGTCAGGTACACGGGGTAGAAGACCAAGAAAGCTCTCCCGAAGTAAAGGAGAAACTCCATCAGGATCCGATTGACAGCGGAGGAGTTCAGCTTCTCTGTGCTGCCGTCAATCGACAGGTTGTCCCCGAGCCCCGCTCCCTCCGTCGGGGCGCTTGGTGGCACGGGTCCGGCGGTTGCCATTAGGTCGGACTCCCGCTGGAACCCGGTTCCTGAAGTCCAGAAGAGTTGTTTATGTTCGCTGCCCTAACAGATTTTCTTTTTTTTTGACCCACTTCTTCGCTGAAACAAATCAGCAGCACTCACTGTGGGTGCAGTAGTAAAATGAGCCGTGACAGTCTTAAAACTTCCGTGTTTGAAAACTTCCAAAACGCAGGTAAGACACACCTGCGCCCATGGGTGGAGAATGCGCGCAACAAAAAAGGACATTCCGTTCAAAGCAAAAAACAAACAAACAAACAATCTAGTATTATCGGGTTAGTGTTTGTCTTGTGTAGCCTTGTGGTTTATTAAAATTTAGATTTTGTATTTGTTTCCCTAGAGCATATACAGCGGCTGCTGCACTTCTGCGGTTTCTTTTAGGATCCATTTGTTCTCGTCTTCTCCTGTGATTGCATTAATCTTTAAAAATCGTCGCAATATCATAGGCTACACCAACAGTGTTGTATTCATTCTGGCTTCTGCAGTGACTAAAATCTCAACCTTTTTATCTTGCCAACAGGAAAATGAAGCTGCAGATGTACAGCTGCAGAATGACCTGCAGATGGAGCCAGAGAGTTAAACATGAGGCTCTGATTTGAATAAAGCTGCGTAGTGATAAGTCGGTGATTTCCTGCTCTGAGATGAACATAACACTGGAATGTATGTTTCGGCAATGAAGATGCATGTGTGTGAAAATTCAAACAACTAGTCAACTCTGGAAGTTTTATTAAGAAGAGAAAATTCCAGGAGTTTTGAAGGAAGATTGTCTTGAAACCCAGACACAGACAATTTATACTCATTTGTGTTTGCTTCAGTATAAACATAAATGAACAATGCAGACTAAATTAATCCATGTTGATGATATTATTTCTGATATTTAGTTAACATGTATGATCTTAAACATTTTATATCCCCTCGTTTATATCTAACTTACACCTTCCTACACTGAGAATATAAATTCATAGAGCAAAGCTCAAAGCTACTTTTTGCTTCTATAACATCTAAGGCAGGTTGGTTGGTGTTCATGAAGATATCTGGAAACTGTCAAAAACTGAACTGACATTTGTTTGGACCATAAATCAAGATGTGAAAACTCATCAGTTTACCATGTTTTCTGATTTAATGCACAAATTGAACACAAACTTGGAGCTTGAGTAGTACCCTTTAAATGAAATATACAGAATAGAGACAACGCAGTACTGTGTTAAATTAACTTTTATTTGAACAGGCTTGTTTAATGGAGCAGTTAACTTTCACTTACGCTTTCAAAACCAAAAGTAACTGATAACCTGACTGACTAAATACAGCACTGACAAGCTTTTGTCACATTATGTCCTGAGTCAGAGCTGGTACGTTCCATAAACCTCTGAAGAGCCAAAAAAACTGTGTACCGTGTTACACTATTCATAAAACGTTGTTTCAGCAATAATTCTTTTTACTGTTCATTCACTGGTTTCTGTTTGCATGATCATTCTATAGTATGTTCAGACATATTTTTAAGGCACTAATAAACAAGGAAATCACTATTACTATAATATTGTACTCATTTTACATTTAAACCAAATATCTTAAGTAGATGAGTGTAAAACTATGTTAATAGTGAGTCTTACACACACACACACACACACACAAAGAAAAAAAAAATAATTGTCTAGCACTTAACAATTCCTAGCATGTTTTTCTTCTTGACAAGTTTGGGTCTTATCAGGGCTCTTAG
>JAUMHL010000014.1:22902110-22916589 GCA_032362345.1 Sandelia bainsii
TTTGTAGTAACTCATAATTTACAGAACCCGAATGGTAATTGCTTGTGTCTTCCCCTTGTAAGTCGCTTTGGATAAAACCGTCTGCCAAGTAAAGTAAAGTAAAAGTAAAGTAATAAGGTGATTATTAGCAAAGACATTTTGAAGGCAGTGTAAAGTGTAAGGCATTTGTTTTTGCTTTTGTCAGTGCATAGCTGTGTCACCTAAATGTAATCAAATATTCAGGACAAGCCTGGGAGTCATGGAAGACAACGAACATAGAGGGTTTGAGCACATTGTCTACGACACTGTCGTAATTCTGACAAGAGCTTGTGTTCTTGGCTGGTGGTACAATCATGCCTTGTCGTCCAACAGCATAATCCCCCGTCAGCACTTGGCAGACGTACATGAACTTCTCCCCAATAGGATTCGGCTTGGAGTAGGTATCATGGGCAGAGTAGCTCGCATTTACTGCGAAGTATGTGCCATTGCCGTAACACGCAGCTGAAAATCAAACAGCAGCAGAAATTTGTTTTGAGATAGTTCCTTTATTCATTTTTTTTTTAAATTATTTTGAAATAACTGAATAACAACTGTAGTGTCCCGAACATCCATCCAAATTAAATCGGGAAGGTAACTTCTGTCAAATTGTGGATTTGCTGATATTGTTCTGATGCAACCTTTATTAGGCAACTGAGGTATGACCAAACTGATTTTAAAAATATGGCTAATTGTGGTGTTAACTAACAATCAACGGTACAAGAAGTGCAATGTGTTTCTAATTAAACACTGTGCTGCATTTGCAACATGAACTTCTCACCATTCTTTCCTGCGTAACTCCTGTTGAAGCCGTGCTCGTTGATCCAGTCCAAAGTGGTGTGGCAGGTGCCGTGGAAGAGACGTCTCATGTTGTTCTGATGACCGTTTCTCTTCTCCAAGTCACGCTTCTTGACATGTAAGCTTTTCCACAGTCCAGGGTTCTGAATCCTCTCAATCTAAGAGGAGGGCAAAGTACATTTTAGTACATTCTACTCTGGGCAGATATCTATTACTTACTTACAAGTGTTACACATAAAAAATAAATAAAGAAAAGAATGTAAAATGGGGACTACCTTTGAAATGGTTCGATTACATGAGGCCTGAAACAGATTCAAGACCTCATTGTACTCTGCTGTTCCTGCCGTGATGGGGAAAGCCTGAGCTGTAGTATTGGCTGGCATGGGATCCCAGTGCTCAGGTATGTCTTCATCTAGCGGCATAAATAATTTCATTTTTATTAGTTTTGCAATATTGTTTGGCTTACAAAATCATATACAAATTACTACTTTACAGAACTCATAAGCAGACCTGCAAGACAGTCTCTACTGTATCTATCAGTGAAATACCTTTTAGTTTGTCAATTCTCTTTATCTGCAGTACATGTCCCTTGCTATTAGTGGCTGGTCCACTTGGCATGGTGACAGTGTAGTCTTGACCCTGAACTATAACTTTTACAGTTTTTTGGTCATTCTCCAGTGCTTTCTCAAGGTGGTAGTTGGTCGTTGCATCAAAACTCTGAAACTGAAGCCCTTGCTGCTGGTACTGCCACTCTGCCACTGTGCCCACCAGCTCAATTTTCTTCTGCAGCACCTCCTCATCTCTTGCCTTCCTCACCATCTCATGGACCTCGTTGGTGGCTTTGAGCACATCTTTGCTAAGTCCTTCAATGGTGACTGAGGCTTGGCCCTTCTTGCTTTCAATCCTTATGCTCACGCCCAAGGTCTTCTGGATGTTCTCCATATGCTGGTAGTCCGTATTAGAGAAGCTAAGGATGGCATTGTCTTGAATGTCTGAGGTGTTTAGCTCTGTGGATATCAGGTCATTTATCCACTGCTTGGCTGAGTCTACGTTAGTCTGCGAGTTACCGCAGATATGGAAGCAAGCAGGTTCTACTTTCAGAGTCTCAATGATGAAATCTCCTTCTTTCTGAGGCTTATCAGCACTACCAGTGAACAATGCTAAAAGAACAAAATCAAAACTCAACATTAGAATTTAACATTAAAAATGGATTATGTATATATATGACAACTATTCTCTACTCTGTACTTACATTTGATTTTGGAGCCAATGTTTCCCCAGAACCCCCCTTTTTCCTTTGTGTCATTGCCTTCTTTCTTTGCTCTTTGATCCATACTGTTGTAAAAGTCTTTCAGCATGGGTGGTTGGAAAATAACTATTCGAATAGTCTTCAGTGGGCCTGAAGTATTTTGGCTCAACACATCAATCACTGCGTCCAACATGGCGTCTGCTACCTGCCCAGCCTGTACACTTCCTTGACCTAAAATGGTACATCATAAATTACAGACTATTATTAATAATCAAAGTCTGCATCAGGGCAGAAAAAGCATAAAATGAAAAGGAAAACTACAAATGCTTCATTCATTCATGTATAGACAAAAATTGCAAAAACAACAGCAGCATTATTTTTGGAAACAAATCCATAAATTGAGATGGGTTGAGCAAAAAAAGATTTCTGATATAATTAACTGGTTGACAAATCTCACCTGTGCCAATGGCAGGGAATGAGACAGAAGTGTATGTGTTTTTCACACACATTTGGAGTGCCTCATTGACAGCCTTTTTGATTTTTATTGGGTCCGTCTGTCCAACCAGATGGAGGATCTTCTTACACTTTAGGTTACCTGGCTGGGTCATTATCATGCCTGGTTTGGGCTGGGCACCTACTGTAAGAAATATACACAGAAGAAATAAATGTCTTTGAACCATGGTAACAACCATGGTGAGTGTGTGTGTTTTATCTGGATTTAGGTCACTTCCCTTGTGAACAATCTAGTGCTATGATGAGGACTACAGAATTGGGTCAATTATTGATTCTGTTTCCATGTCTGCGCCACACATTAATATTATTCTACAGAGTCATAAAAATTAAATGTTTGCTTACCAAGGTTTTGGCATTCTGTTTCAACAGCCTGACCAGCTGTCTCCAGAATAGCCTTAGAAACTCCTAGAGGTGAGAAGATACAACAATGAATATTATATACTGTTCAAATCTTAAATATGTATACGTATTATTCATTATGTGTAAACATTTTCTGTATAGTTTAATCTAAATAAAAGCCAAACACAAGCATTAATTTGTGTATGGCTAAAATGTAAATTATAATTATTTTGCATAACTAAAACAGTCAAGTTCTGACTATTATTTACCTGACTTAAGAGAGAAGTCTTCATTGGAGGAGTTGACGATAACATCAGTGGTCTCCTTAGTTATGTCTCCTGTGACCACCTGTATGGCCACACTTCCCATTTTGGTCTCATGCATTCCAGAGCTCGAGACAACTTTAGAAAAGGGTCCTTGTGGCAGTACAATCAACAGCAGCGCAAAAACGAGATGTTGAAAATAAAAATGAAACGATTCAGTACAGTTACATTTTGTTGACTAATTAAAATACATTATAATTTGATCATTACTAAACAGTTTAGTAATAAGTCTTTTAACAAGTTAACTTACAAAGCATTTTCAGTTTTCTAATTTATTATATACTAAACCATACCACAATTATTTGCTTGTTTTGAAAGCAACTGTAAAATTATTAACATACATTACATTGTAATTGCACATAAAAATGTTGAAATGTTGCCTACCTTGATTTTGTGGGGAACTTGCAGACACTGGATTAACAGCGGCATTGGGGAACCGCTTCTTAAATTCATCAGTAAAAACCTAGAGATAACATGAGAGATACTTAATATACACACTAAACCACTAACAAATAAAAGTAAAGCAGAAGTTAAAAAAGACAGGCATAATTCAAACTGACACTTTGTTGACACTGCTAGCAGTAGTGAGCTATTATTGGTGGATAGTGCTGATTTGTCAGTAAGTCAATTTTCCTGCTAAATTTCTGTATAGTGGTCTTAGCAAAAAGTACAAAAAGCTTGTTTTCTTTTCTTACCTGGATAGTTTGTGCATCACCTGAGAAAAGGATAATCATAACCTTCTTCAGGTGTTTAGGTTGTTTCTTACTGCTAAACGCCAAGATTTCATCCAACATCAAAGTGGCTACAAGGTCTTTTGGGAAACCCAGGTTTCCAGTGCCGATGGCTGGGAAGGAGATGGAAGTAAGACCAGTATCCTCTGCCTTGTCTAGGCAATCTTTAAAAATGCCACGCAAGTTCTGTAATGCACAGCATACATTATAATACTACTGAGGTGCAAGATATTGAACATTTAAATGCAACTTGGACATTTAACACATAATACACATGATTATGATGTTTACTTTGTCAGCTGTTCCTTGTCCCTTGTCCCAATGAGGTGAAACTGCATGAAAGACTTGTTTGCTCTTCAGCTTGCAGCCGTCAGTGACAATGATCTCACCAATATGTCCACTTGCGTTCTTAGCGTTTACCAACTGCTGGAGTTTGGGTCCAGCCTCATGCAAGATCGCATTTGAAACCGCCCCTTTGTTCAGGGCTAGATCTTCAAACACAGTGTTCACAGTCACCTCTGTCTAAGAGTATTTTAAGAGAATGTAATCAGTTGCATGTTCATTTTACATATGTTTTTAGACAATGAGTGCGGCAAGAGTCAGCCAAGAGTCAGTCAAGCCCCATAACACCACATTCACTCACAGAATCCTATACATACATCTAGCAGATGTTGTCAGTAAACATCTCAGTCATCTAGGTCATGGTTATCCAAAAGGTTCTGTTCAGTAGCAACTGGACTTGCCTGAACTTCAAGCATGTCCAGTTGACATTGAATAGCACTTTTTGGATGGTGTCAATAAACATACACCATTGACCTGTAGTGCATCTGTGGGTATGTCTGCCCCTCTATTAACTGTTTGTTCTTAGTGTAAGATTATAAAAAAAATTAAAAAGAAATTACCGTGGCATTCTCAATATTTCCTTTCATTAGGGTGATATCCAAGCCCTCCTTGGTCTGTACTTGACCCAAGCAGTTCTGATCAGATCCAGAAGATCCAGGTTGTTTCACAAGTGGAGACTTGGTGGCTTTGGTCTGAGAATGACTGACACCATGATTTCCAAAATCCTGCCTGACAGCTGCCTCCATAGCCTGAACAGCACTGTCGTCATTGTTCACAAAATGTATCTTCTTCAGGGTGTTGTCATCATACTTTTCATCACAGTATTCTTTTACTGCTTTGACAATAGTGCTTGCACATAAATTGAGCGGAAATACTTGGCTTCTGCTGATGGCGGGTATAGCCACAGAAATGCAGTTGTGCTTTTCGGCAAGTTCCAAGCTTTCTTTGACAGCCTTTTTTAACTGTGCCAGAACCTTCTGGGGTTTAGCTTGATCAAACTGGGGCCCCACTGCATGGATGACTTTTTTGCACCAAAGCTGTCCCCCTGCATCAGTTATGGCACAGTCTCCAGGCTTGAGCTTCCCCCTAACGTTAATTACTCTGTCACAAATATCCTGCAACTGAGGGCCTGCAGCTTTCAAAATTGCTGCTCCAAGACCTCCATTATGTTCCAAGTCCTGATTAGAAGAATTAACAACTGCATACACTGGGTAACAGCACAAATCTGCCTTGCTTACAGCTATTTCCACTCCATCATGTGTCTGAAGCTGATACACAGGTTTTGATACTTGTCTATGGGCTAAGTCATCCTGCCCAACACTAATCTTATCAACGAGCTGGACCAGGCAACTCGTTTCACTCAACAATGAGGTAGCATACATGCTCTCTTTATCCTTGAAGAACTTCTTTGCCCCAGGCTTGGCGACTTTTAAACTTTCAAAGAACACAGAAGAGACCAAGTCCTTAACCAAGGTCTTGCATTCTGCGACATCAGCTCTAGAACCACTTAGACAGATGGAATCTTTTTTGTAAGACACTTGCACTTTGTCTTCCACTTGCTTCAAACGAGAGGTATCTAATTTAATGTATTCAACAATGGCATTGTAATTAACCACAATTGCTTCTTCAACGTGAGCATTCTGCATTAAAAACTCATCAAGTTCACTGCTAACTTTTATGACACTCTCCCTGTAGCCAGACACCACGACTTGTCGACCAGTTGTGTTGATTCTAATTTTCCTACATGACTTACTGCTTGCTTTCTCTAGCTGACTGACCAGGTCCTGCCACGCTGGCTTCTGCAGGACATTACTATCTTCAACGTCAATGTATTTAGATATTAGCAGCCTTGCTAGAAGGTCTTCAGCACCATTCAGATCTCTGTCAGAAACAGCCAGAAGCTGCACCCTGTTTGTGGTGATTTCAAATGCTGCATTTATCCCCTTAGATATGAGGAGAGCATTTGTAAGCTCTTCTTGTTCTTCATCTTTCAGCAAGTCAAGCACAAAGTTATCTGTTTCTAAATTCTGTCGTTTTAATGCAAACATTGCATCATAAATGACTTTGTTTGCTGCCAAAATCTCATCCCTTAGGCCAGTCACTGTCAGATCTGGGCTATCCTTCCTGAATGACATTTTGAGTTCTGGGTACACTTGTAGTAACTTGTCCCGTAGACCATCTTGACACAGAATGTGGAAAGTTGATGGTGACACTTTGATCTCTTGGGTTACGCTGGATTTCTCCCTCTGTACCCTTTTGGCAATCTTGTTTAAAACTTCAGAAAGAGTTTTCTCAAGTCTGTTGACATGATCCACAAGGCCAACCACTGATAAAACACCACTGGCTTTATCAGACATTACGACCACATCATCTTTCTCTAACATCTGTCTGAGCTTCTCCTCAGACTCTTGCCATGCTTCTGACTCTGGATTAAACTTCAGGGATCTGAATTTTGACATAGCTTGTGCAAAGGCTGACTTTACAGTATCTCTCCACTCTTTAATCATGACTTTGGCTTCTTTTTGATGTAGCAGTGAAGATACAGGGCTCAAAACCACAGTAGACTGGCCGAAGTTTACTTTACAGAAGTGTTTAGCTAAATCACTGTGAATGGTCCCAGCTGCTGGCTGATTGCAATTTAGATATCTCAAGATGGCATCGTCAGTGGTTACAGAGGTATCAGCAGGGAGTTTCAGTGAAGGTTTGTCTTTTCCATAGAGGGCTGTTCCCAGGGATTTATAGAAAGGATAAACTCCGATCTCTTCCTGTTTGATGCGATGCTTCTTCTTCAAGATTCTCTGAACAGCTACGAACAAATATCACATAAAAAGTCACATTTTCTAGAATTGTACATTCACACATTAATATTTAAATGTATTTGTAAATGCACTACCTTTATGTTCTTTAAAAGTGATGACAGCAGACTGTTCTACTTGATTAAGCACGATATCTTCCACATCGCCGCCTTCATTCTCAAAATACAGGTGGATGATATCTTCACTAAAATTCTGTATGTCTTCAGCTAAAACTTGTTTTGTGACTTCAAGAGTACAAACTGATAATCCTTTCTTCTTGAATGTCCTGTTTTCGGGGCATCTTTCCACGAAATGTTTTTTTTCTGTGAGATAGTCATAAAAAGTTTATATAGTTAGTGACTTTCAAAAAAAAGAAATAAATATGTTTCAGGAGGCACATGAGCGCATTGTGAGAAAAATACTGAGTTGATGTTCAGTGACAACTTGATGAGAACTACAGCAGTTTGGTTCTGGCAAACAGCAGGAATTTTACATAGGAGACACTCTTTAGGCTATGACTATTTGTTGTGTGGTCAAGTAATTTCTCACCACTCACTTATTGTTTTAATAAAGCTTATTGTTGTTGTATGCAATAGTTATGTTGGCAAATGCTATTAGTTATTTATTAATGTGTGGCATATCATAAATATGTTATCTCCTATTAATTTACTTCTGCAATTGTATTGTAAATGCTTGAAGCTTGAGATTATACAGGCATGTCCTTGATGGTTTTGGTAAATGGTAAACCTGTGTATGAATTGTGCTTTTTGAAATTATTACACAGCAATACCTTTTCCACTTTGGAAAGTAACCACAGCAGAGGAGATGTGATGAATGACTTCCAAAGTGAAGCTTTGGGAGACAGACTGAGAGTCAGAACTCTTTAAAATGTTCTCGACCAGCATCTCCAGAAACTCCTGGCTTAAGGTCTCGTCAATATGTCCTACAACAGCCATGGTGGAGCAGAGCTCTTCATCTGGTGCATCACCATCTCCGCCTTTTGCCTCAGTCTGAACTTCAGCTGCAGGTGTGACTTCATCAGCACTCGACTGTTTGTTGTCCGCTGTTAAATGAGACATGAACGTTAAGTAACTGAACTCATTTAATGTTTCATTAAGTTAGGATTTCCCAAACTGGCCCTCAAGAGCCAGTGTCATCCTTGTTTTCTAACTTTCCATGCACTTTCAACAGCTGATTACCTATATGAGATGTGTTCAGTCAATCACAAACTGGAAGATACAATTTAAGACGAGGGTGGAATGGGGAACACACAGTGAACTGGTTTCTTCCAGCGTGTGGTTGACTGAACACACGGGTAGCGCAGGGACAGTTGAAAAGCAAGCAGGGCAGTTGGCCCTGAGGAGGTTTGGGAGCCCCTGACTTAATGAATCAGTGCACCTACTCCCTACCCATCTCCACAGTATCAACCATCACAACTAACCTCACAAATGTAATTACTACTGTAATGTACCAGATCTGGTATCCTTAATGAAAGACCTTTTGCTGAAACTAATGTCAGCTCATGTACAGTACGTGTTGTCATGCGCATTTTTGTGTGCATTTTTGAGTTTGAGGTCAACAAGATAGAGGACAGATATAGAGGCATTTACATGCAGCACTACTACTATTTTACCAAAAGCAGCATCGCAGACATGTACGACCACAGGACAAAGCTTGACATGTCTCTACTACCATCGGTTGCAATGCTGTATGAGGAATGGCTCATAAGATCACTGATGCTCTGTTCATCGTTCAGGGGTGGGGAGGGATTCTCTCCCTCATAGTATCTTACAAGGATTACAATCTTACATTATTGTGGTCATGTGCGGCCACCCCTGTCTTACACCAGAGTGAGCACTTATTTACTGTGATAAGACTACTATCTGGAGGGATTTGCAGAGCATGGCAGAACATAGCATATAGCAGACAGCAGAAGAGCAAAGCAGAACAGGGAGAGGGAGGGCTGAGTGTAGAAGAGTGGATTTAAGTCATTGCACTCATCCTAGTGCAAGCTTAAGTTGCATATTGTAACTTTAATTCATAACACTTGGCAATACACAAACACTGTGTTATGTATTGTTTATGTTTCTGTACGTAATTATTACCTGCTGATCCTTGATGACTGATGTCAGTATCAGTATTAGTGGAGATGTGGAGGCATGGCCGTCTCTCCTGGTTACTTTCTAGGAATTTCTGTGGCGCATGTACTCGCCTTTTTTTTTCAGGTGGGGGTACCACGGTGCTTGTTACGATTACGGGTTTGGCTGCAATAATTAATGGTAGACGTTAGTTCCTAAGGCCTGGGAGTATTCATATGACCAACCAGCACCCATGCCATGACAAAATATTTGCAGCAATTCAGTTGAGGAGCAAAAATAATAAGAGACAAATTGTGAGAACAACACAGACAGCAAGGAGTATGTGCTGGTTGGTCTTGTGAAACGACATCATTACTCCCAATTCTTAGGAACTTACTGTACATCTACAAATTGTGAATATTATGAATACTATGAAACACACTCCAACACACGGACAATATAACTTTCTTTGCTGCTTGTTACGTTGCAGTCCTCACAAGTGTTTCTGACAATTTGTGGATCCTAGCTACTACCTCCAGAAATGACATTACGTATTTCTCGATCATCTCTGCATGTGAATGTTTTTTTGTAGGTGAGTGAAGGCAGTTAAGGAGAAAACCTGTGCTATGACTAGTCTAACTCTTCTTCTTCTGGTGCTTTGGCTGCTGGACGCTTGGTGGCATTGTCTTGAGTTCTGCACAACACGTAAAACTCACAAGGTGTTACTAGCTTTTTGTGTATTTCAGAGTGACAAATTGTAGCATATACTTGACAACCTGTGCACAAAGGCTGTCTGTGTCACCTTTGGACTCCTAATATTGCTAAGTATTGGTTTTACACACTACTGATTAAAAATACAGTTCTTTCGGAGCAATACATTCCTGTTTTAGCCTCTATTTGGTTAGCATGGAAGACCACAAACTATTAAAAGTGTATGGATAGTGCTTGTTATACCCCAATATTGTTCAAAAGATAATTGGGTTAATAAGCTAAAAAAATAATTCTGGCCATCCATCCATCCATGCATTCATTATCCTAACCTTATCCTAAGGATGTTGCAGGGGTGGTGGAGCCTATCACAGCTTCCAGTGGATGAGAGGTAGGTACACCCTGGACATGTCGCCAGTCTATCACAGAGCTGACATATAGAGACAAACAACCATTCACACTCACTTTCACATCTATGGGCAATTTAGAGTTACCAGTTAATCTAACTGCATGTCTTTGGATGGTGGGAGGAAGACCAACCACGTGAATTTTTAAAAAAAGTATTACAAAATTATAAATAAATGTATATTTACAATGTTATTTATGAATTCACAACAAGAAACTATTGTGCTATACACAGATCAGAGGTCAGCGGGGGTACTTTGGTAAGCCCCATAAGCTTTCTAAACACAGCGTGCTGCGATGCACTGTATGTTCTGACACTTCTTGATCGTGCCATTGACAGCATTTCATTCTTTTCCCATGCCAAACCTCATCCACCACAACATTAACAACACAACTGGTGGTGTTAATGTTGTGGCTAATCTTACATATACTATTCTATTTCTCATGTACTATACGCCATGAGAAAATGTGTGTATGTGTGTTTCCAGACTGTATATATTGTCATATCTTGACATTTTTATATGTAGCAAACATAAAAGATTAAAAATAACAGTTTTACATAGTACTTACGTTTGTTGTTGAGTTTGTCAGATGGAGTTTCCTGTGTAGAATAAATAAAACATGCTTTTAGTCACTGTATTAATTTGGCATCTTGTTGGAGTTGATCTGAAAAAGAATCCAACTAGACAACTTATCAGTATTTATGTCAAGGAACAAACTTCTGGTTTACACCTCTGTAAAACGCATATCAAAAGTATGCTGACACACCTCGGGTTACTGATGCCTCAAATGACCACTACAGAAATATAAACTGTACAGAAACAATCTTCAGAGCTTTTCTCTTCTCTCTTTTCTCAGAGTGAGGAGTTTCCCTCACTCTGACTAACTACACGAGGAATAGCTGAATATCTTTGTTATTTCATCGGAGCTTGGGCCAGAAATTGTTACAGATGACTAAAATGATAGCAGGTTTCATTTGCTCTGTTACCTGCTCATATAGGCCATTAGAATGATTGCACATTAATGACACTTACATGAGTTGTTTTCTCATTTGTGGGTAAGTGAACAGTCATCTTCAGAACACCTTTATCCAAACTGATCTCATGTGTCTCTCTCTTCAGAACGTTTTGCTGGTCTGTGATGAAGAAAAACAACATTCACAATCAACAAGCAGAAAGAGGTAACATTATTTTTGTTGTAAGAAGAGGGTGAAGTAGGTTCTGGGTTATGGGGCCAGACTTACCCTCCTCTGTGCGGAAGCGTAACGTCGCCGTCCTGCTTCCATTTTCATAGTCAATCTCACAGTCGCCCCCGTTAGATTTCTTACTTTGAAAGTATTTCACTAACTTGTTTTTTAATCTCGGGATATCGTTTGTTTCGAGCTCGACGAGCAGACGAAACGGATATGCGCCAGCCATCTCTGCTGGCCTGACTGCGTCTGCCCTGACTTACTTTCACTTTTGTTTCATATGAAATGAAACGGTGATTTTTTTTTCTTTCTTCTGCGTTGTTGTCGACTGTGTCCACGAAGTGTTGTTAGGCTGCAGAGCTAACGTTAGTGGTCCTATGAAAGAAACGTCACATTATTGAAGTTGGTATAACGTTACCTCGGGGTCATTCTGGAGAGGTCCGCACCCTTTCTTACTCTTTCGCTTTCTGTCTTTTCCTCGGTACTTTCCAGCTGAAACTCGGTGAGTGTATCAGCACAAGTTTTAAATTTAAAGTGTATGGTTTGGTAAATTATTGCAGCGTTGAAATAGATGTTATACTTTTAGGGTTTCGTTACTTTAAATGAGCATAATGTGTATTGTTGTCTCGTGAACGTCGTGCGTCAGGTTGCTCGCGCAGATAAACAGTAACTACGTAGGAAATGGCGGTTTAATAAATCTATGAATAATGTGAACTACATAGAAAAGGCAGAGTAAATTTAGAACAGATACATAGTAAACTATATGTTGCTGTTTAAACCTTTTTGATTAGCCAACCTTCATTGTTAGTGAGTTTAAGTAACGCAGTGGTCATGTAAAAACTGGAGAACGTGATACAAGTACAAGTACATTTACTCAAGTACTGTACTATGGTACAATTTTTCATGTATTTCTACTTTATGTTACTTTTAATTTTGTTTAACTACAAATAAGTTGGAAATATTGTACTTTGACATCACTACATTCATTTTAACATAATTAGTGGCTAGTTACTTTTTGCAGGATTAGGAATTGATTTTGAGTATTGAGTTTGTGTACTTTTTACACCTTTAAAGACAACTGCCGGAGTAGCTCGAAAAACATATATTTACAGCCTATTTAGTTTTATATTATGTATACTAAACAGTATACGTACTAATACACAGGCTACTTTATTATTATGGAACAGGAACACATCCACCTAATATCTTTTGGAGACAGGCATACTGATACTGAAGTGAGTAATTGTAGATTGGATAATTACTACCTGTGTCTCCCTCTACTGGACTGAAAGGAGAACAGCAGTAAAGTAGAAAGTTTTAAAAAATGTTTTATAGTACACCTCATAACACTGCCAAAAGTACAAAATGAATAGGTGTATTAAATGTTAAAATTACTATACATCCACAAAACTGTGGCAAATTGATTATGTTGGCATGTCCCCTTGAGACGAATCACCTTGTTTTCAAGGGGGTCTCTGGTGCTCCGAAAAACTCCAGGATTGTTTCTGTATACGAAATGATGCCTTTTAATTAATTAAATTAATTTAGCAGTTTAATTTAATCAAATTGACCTTTATTTGGTTTATCAAATGCTCCACACCTCCAATAACTGATTATGTTTTATAGACTCTTGACAATTTTCCTTCTACCATAAGCCCCACACATTTCTAGATATTCAGCTTAAAGTATAATTGAACACTCAAAGACATTATTAGTCATTCCTTTGTGTTTGTTGTCTCAAAGTCCTTGAGGCAAATTTGTGATTTTGGGCTACATACTGTAAATACAATCTGATTTGTGTATTCATGATGTCATGATGACGTGTGACTTGTCACTGAATGATTTTCTCACTCAGTTTTTTTCCTTAGCTCTGTTTAGGAACCATGGAAAGTAAAGTAGA
Source organism: Sandelia bainsii (assembly GCA_032362345.1). NCBI lineage: Eukaryota > Metazoa > Chordata > Actinopteri > Anabantiformes > Anabantidae > Sandelia > Sandelia bainsii. The sequence continues at coordinate 22,915,496 of JAUMHL010000014.1, forward strand.
AATTCCTCTTTCTGGATCTTCACTTACCATTGTGAAAAAATGTGGGCTGGCTCTGGGTGATGTTATTCACAGCAAATTTGGATGTGTGGCCACCTTCGACGGTGTGGATTTTGAAAGTGATACAAGCACTGCACAGAAGAAAAAGCCAACTGTTGCCCCACAGAAAATATTTTCTTCTGTGCTGAACTCCAGTGTTGAGGTGTCTGTTTGGAAGGCTGATCTCACAAATTTTCAGGTGGATGCTGTTGTGAATGCTGCCAATAAGCAGCTTCAGCATTATGGCGGTCTTGCTCTAGCTCTCTCTGAAGCTGGTGGCTACAAAATACAACAAGATAGTGATGATTACATCAGAAAACACGGAGAGTTGGAAACAGGAAAAGCAGTCATCGCAGATGCTGGGTTATTACCCTGCAAGAAGATAATTCATGCTGTGGGTCCACAACTGTCGAGATCTTACCCTGAGGTTTGGAAGGCTGAACCCCTGTTGAGGAAGGCCATCAGGAGCATTCTTGACATAGTTAAGGAAAACCGTTTGGACACTGTTGCCATTCCTGCTATAAGCTCAGGACTGTTCAACTACCCCCTGAACCAGTGTGCAGAGGCCATCGTGTCAACTGTGAAAGGCTACTATGAATATCATCCCACTCAAGGACATCATCCTAAAGAAATCCAGTTTGTGAACAATGATGAGCCTACAGTCAGTGCAATGGAGAAAGCCTGCCGTCAGATACTACACCCCCCAATGACCAAGTCATACAGTCAGGCAGCAGGAAGCAGAAGCAAAGGTGCTGCTAAAACCTCAACACCTGCTGTCAAGATTGGAAATGTCACTCTCACACTGAAGAAGGGTAAAATTGAGGAACAGCGGGTATGAATTTGTAATGTTTCTTCGTGATTTAGTCAATACTTACAATGATTTACTTGATGCGTGAATGACTGAATGTATAAAAATTAGTTGACCAGTATTTTAACAAATGCTTCATGTCATACACTACCAGTCAAAAGTGTGGACACACTTAGGAATGACCATGTTTTTCATGAAAAGATACATGTCTTCAGTTGTGTTACCATCATTGCACATGGTTTTCTAATGA
>JAUMHL010000014.1:22933683-22965302 GCA_032362345.1 Sandelia bainsii
ACATGTGCATTCAAAAGTTTAGGGAAGGTCACATTAAGTTCACCTGTAAAGGTTATAGTGCATTTTAGGTTCGTCCTGAAATTTTACCCGAAAGCCGAATATCCCTAACTTTTTGTGAGTAGTGTATATGCATGATACTTTTATACAAAACTAACTCTTGTATTGTATGTACTGTACTGTCCAGTTTCCTATATGTTCACATATCACACAAGGGAGTTCTGAACAGCCTTCATAATGTGACTCTCTTACAAGTGATTGCATTTCATGATCCTTCTTTTCAGTTATAAAAATGTGCAAATGCAAGTGAGGCACTTTACCATAGTCTGATGAGTTTAAGTTGGCTGTATGTTAATGCTGATGGTCTTTAAGTTTCACACCCACTGCTTTAACATAACAAAATAATCCAACCCCTGGACCTAAACAGAGTCAAACTCTTGCTCTGCCAAGTTTTAAAAATGTCTTTATGTTATTAGTTTGTCTCCTCTATGGGAGCTGCACATGTAACTGTAAGATCAAAATACAGGTAAGTTCTGCTAAGAGTGTGTGGGCCTGACAACGTGTTAATATACTTCTATACTTATTCTTCACACAGTATTTCCCGCTCTGTGTTTTAGCAGTACCAGTAAGTGCTGTTTTTGTCCAGAAGGAGGCAGCAATAGTATTGATTTCTTTGTTCAGTGCAGACCTCTTGTGAGACATCCTGTAATAAGAATAAGAATAAGAAACATAAAATAGGCTACTTAAAATCTTTCTGATAATTAAGTGTGTGGGACATTTTAAAAGAACATTTAAAGGGGCACTCCATCAATTTCAGTTCAGTTATTTAATTATATAATATATAACTTTGGTGGCATGTAGCACTAAATTGCTGGTGCACCCCATTTAAGATATGCAGAAAATTTAAAGTGAAAAGATTACATGAATTGTATCTGAAAAGTTCGCCAGTATATTTAATGTGTTGATTTAAAATAGTGTGGAGTGTTTTCTATCTGTTGGGCCACAGGCTGCTCTGTTAAACACATACAAGTAAACTTTTCAGTCCGTTAGTCTGTAAAAACACTTACACCTTCAGTGGGGGAAAGGTCACGTCCAACAGCTGGTTTCAGGCAGAGGGGCTGCTAACATTTAAAAGGAGAAACACGCAGCACAGTGTGTCCAGTTGTGAAGCATAGTTCATCATGAACTTACTTGGAAAGACTTACTGATTATACATCTTGTTGGAGATTAGTCATAATGTGTGTTATTATACTGTGTCTTTAGAGTTACGTTGTCTTTTCTTGAGTCTAGGACTGACACAAACAAGAGAGCAGGAATGTAGGCACCTCCCATCACAGATGTTAAACTGAGTTTGGCTGACACCACCACTTCTGGTGACCCTACATCACCCTTCTACCTTCTCCCAGTGCCTACTAAAAGGAAATGTTTCCCAATATAAACCTGTGTCTATTTAAGAGAGTCTTGTCTTTTTCTATCTGATGACCCACAGGCTGCTCTAATCAAAACATTGTAGCCTGAAAGATTGGGCCGAAGGCAAGTGTCACCCTTTGTCCCTCAGCCGTCCTGTGTGCTCCAATTATCCAACACATGCAATGAACTGAAATGAGCACATCACCCATTGTTTCTGGAGGAAAGGAAGTCACTTGTTAGCAAACTGGTTAAAGTTATGAAACTCTTTCTTGAGTAATCAAAATCTAGGAGTGACCTCTATTTTCACTCTCTGTGGATACATTCTGTAGATCTATAGAACTGACTTTTTTCTGCAAGACCTTGATACGTGACTGTGCAAAGCAAAGATGAAAACAAGACCTCTCTTAGTTTCATATTCTGTATAACAGCCAAGTAATGTTTCCAGGAATTCTTTGTCACAATAACTTTATTTATACAGACACACAGTTCAGAGCAAACAGACCACTCATTATAATGATTATCTAATCACACAATATTTCAGTGAGTGTCCGGTGACTTGCAGTGTCTGTTTATAAGCCACGTCAAGGGTTGATCTTCAAAATGCTTGAATTTTCAAAGACAAATCTATCTCTCAGAAACTCATGCAACATACAGAGGGATGGAAATGGGTTTAAAATTAACACAGTTGCCGGTTGAATCTAAGACTAATGCAGTGTCATAAACCGGTAGTGCAGCCAAATCTACCTCCAGGCATGTGTAACGTTCATTTTTTGTTGAGAGGCGTTGATTCAACTTTATGGTCATTTTGAGGCTATACTGTAGTTCACTGTGCTGTTAAACTGAGAGGTTTCAAATATTCAGTTTATCCTAAACCGGGTGGGGTACTGTATTATAGCCAGAAGTGGTAGAAGTACACAAAACCAATAATCAAGCAAAAGTGCAAGTAGTCACCCTAAAGAGTACTTCACTACAGGTAGATATTTTTACCACTTCAAAAGTTTTACTCAAGTTGTATCATGGATAAAGTAGCAGTAAAGTAGCAGGCATTCAATTTTCCTGAAAAACAGTGACTACTCTGTATCGAACAAAGTACAACTACTTCAAAATTGTACTTAGGTGCAGTATTTGAGTAAATGTGCTTTGTTACTGTAGTTTGTTGTCCACCATTATGAATATTTTACAAGTGAATGTACTTTTCATGTATGCCAGACAGATGAATACCTCTACTACAAGTATTTAAACACTTCATTATTTTAAAGAAACACATAGCCTAAATAGTTTTAACACTGGACTTCAGCTAGCCCAGAACTAAAACCTTTCAAAGCTTCACGCTACAAATCCAACTGTCTTTTTTAAAAACTCTTCAGCATAACGTGGGCTATTTAGATATCTGTATAATCCCCCAATCATCCAGCACACAAACCAGCCTATTTGCCTTATGAGTTGTTTGTTTGAAAAGTGACCACCCAGACAATCCCCTGTGCTCCGTTTGCTTTTGCATTTGCCTGCAGATGAGGTGTGGACACACAACGGGCAGATCTTGTCTATTACAGTGGTGGTTACGTTTGATGAGAAAACAGTAGGCAGCTGGACTTTCTTTTATGTCCCTGCTGTAAAAAAGTCACATCCTTTTTTTTTTTTTACTGGCAACAGATTTTCCAGATATGCATAAGAATGCAGTGCAATGTATAATGTATAAATGTTGTATTTTGTATATTTTTATCTGTAACAATTTCTCTCCTAACTTTATACAACCTGGATACTACATCTATGGATGCTGCTGTACCTTCTCACTTACAGTATGCAGTATTTACTTCTAATAATTAACTAATAAGGATGGAAGTTAGTTCATACTAAAAGCTGATTGGTAAAATGTGTTGCACATATTTTCACATAAGTGATATGTTGACACATGTACAATATGACTCACTGTGAACATAAAAGATTCACTGTGAGTCAGTATCTGAGTTTTAGGAAACTACTCTATGTGCAGATTCTAATTGGGATCCTCCATTTTCCATTACCCTCTAATTCCAGTGGTTGTTTATCTTGCCTTATCTTATCTTATTTGTGTTTAATTATGTTTATCCAATTAAATGCGTGAATTGATGCTGTCAGACAGCTTCATTGTAGAGTTCAAACTGCTTTTCAGTGGAAGTTGTATCTGCTGTTTTTCACAGAAGGAGCTAGAGACATAGGGCTGGATTTCCAGGTTTTTATTACACTCAGCATGATTGACAAAAACCCGAACCACAGAATGTATGGTCCAAAACCAAGTCTTAATCAGGGTCAACCACAATGCCATCTAGGGTGTTCTCAAGTGAAGTGAAGTTTAAAATAGCATGCCTGTTTTCTCAGAAAGCAGAAACGAGAAATGAATGGAAATGTTATGAAAGCCATCATTCTGGTGGTGTGTTTTTAGACTGAAACAGGAGGAAGTCTGTGTATTTTAATGGCTGAAAAGGTAACTGGGTTTCTCTGGCAAAGTTGTCATTCTCGCTAAGAGACAACTGAGCAACGTCTGGTGACAACTCTAACTGCAGACCTGTGAAAGCTACAGTGAAAGCTAAGATTGGACAATAAGCAGTGTACAACATTACAAAGCTGTACTGTAAAAGATTTGTTTTTAATAAAACATATACTTGATTATGTTTGCATACACATTCTGTGTACACTAATTAGTTAATTATGAATTGACTGACTATTTTAAAAACACTTAAAGCTGCATTAACTGACTTTCTGGCCACTTGGGGGCAGCAGAACAAACTGTAAACACACCATTGACAAATCAGGGAAGTTGTTTTTGTTTTGTTGGCATGTGTGCAACATAGTCCAATATTCACTCTTTTATGAACTTTGGTTTGGTCTCCCCCAATTCCTGAAGAAAATAAGAGGCGTTGTAACTGCTATAGTCTCCATCATGTTCCCCAGCTAGTTGCTAATGTTGTCTGGACAGAATTCCACATATGTGTTTTTTTAAAAGTGCTTTGTTTTGCTTTGTTCTGTGCTAGGTGAAAATCAGTCACAACACTGAAGAGTTTTAAATAACCTGGGCGTATACCTTGTCTTTGGAACAGGCCAATATCAGATTCTGTGAACAATTGTGCAAAAGGGTTTTGTTTTTTACTTCAGCAATTGTCCAGAAGGTACACCTGATGTGTCAGGTGTCCCATGTGCCTCTAGCCTAACTAAACAAAACAAAACAAGCAGGCTGGATTTTGTGTGGATAGAGGAGTGTCATTGTTTGGACTGCACACTATACAGGATGTTAAGTTTGAAAATGTGTAGTTCGCACTAGGCACACATAAACACGCCTAGCTTGGCGTGGTTATGTGTGCAAGCCAATTAACTGTGCACAAGCCACGTCAGTCTGACAGGTCATGAGAAATGCGTCTATACTCATTTAGCTGAAAACAGTCTGTGTCTGTGGTCAAGTGCGTTATGTTCAACAATGTGATATTGTTGTGATATAGACAGGGCATTAAATGCAGCAAGGACATAGAGAAAGAAAAGGCCTGTCTGACAAAGACTAGATTTCATTCAGTGACCTGGAAACTTTATTCTTCTGTATCCAGTGAAACCAGTTCAACCCTCCTCCTTCTGATAACCACATATTCACCTTTCATGACAAGAATGAACATCACATTATTTGTCAGCATTATACATGTGCAGGACTTCTAGTGACATTTATTGACTGTTGACTGATTTACGGTGACAACAACACAATGTCATATAGGCAGAACATTAAAAATATCAGATAAAGAATAAAATAAAAAATAAAATATTTTCACCATCCCATATATTAGGAGCTGTAAGTGAGTCACCAGCAACTAGTGACTTAACAATATCCTTTGTTAACAATGCTCATGTGGTTGATGACTTTGCATAGAATACCTGTTTAACAGGAGGCTGTTGACTGGACATATATCCTCAGATTATTGTCACCTCTGCTGTCAGAGTGTCACAGAACACTAATATCTTTGTCCTTCTGGTTTACTTGAGCACATCTCTGCAAATCAGGAGGCATTAAATGCTATCTCTCTAATGCCACTCGAGTGGTACATGCATATCAGAGACAAGCTCCTCACCACAGAAAACAAAACACAACTCGCTTTATATCAGCCTTAGAGTGTTTTTATGCAACTCTTGATCTTTTCTGCTCCAGAGGGAGCAAAGATCATGCCTAATTACCTGCCAAAATAGTTGGCAAATGATTAGTCATGATGTTGTATTTCACATTATTGTGAAATACTGTCATATTCATGGCAACATGTTGGAACAATTAAACCACACAGTCTTAAGATAATGCTTTTTGAGACAGTTAAAAGTGCTTTAGATACATTTTCCCAACAATGCACAGCAATGTTGGTGTGAGACTCACTTTTTCTACTAATGGTAGAAAAATCAGCATGAATGACAGCTCAACATGGATTGTTTGTGTGCAACAAACTGTACGACTATTCAATGGTGGAAACTCAAGCAATATATGTTCAGTATCTCAAGCAGGAAACCTGTCTGCTAATTCGGTGCACAAGTACCTATTAGCATTTAGCAATATTTGCAAAGTGGATTTGGAAGAGATTTTAATGAGGGAGTTGATCATTTTGAACAGAACTTGATAAGAATGAAACACCCATGTGAAGGTAAGACCTGCTCACAGGGTTCCTGTGTATGAATGCATCAGTTTTGCATAAGTAAAAAGAATAAGTTAAGTTTTTTAGACAGGAACTTACATTAAATTAATTTAACTTTAAGTAATAAGCCGCAAAGTGTCTCCATTAACCAAGGTTTGGCCTAATATGAAGTAAATTCCCAAATTATTAATTAATAATTATCAATTAAGTCCCAATTACCAAAATGACTGCAAATATCACCCACATATCTCTGAGCCATTTCTCAGATTCTTTGTGTCCTAAATCTGAGGCTAAACCAGCTTCATTTAGAAACAAATCTCCTGCTCCCGACCTTGGCTAGATAAATAAGTCACCACTTCATGCTTTAACTGTATTAACTTGGTGTGAATGTGGCTAATGAGCTTCCTGAAAGACGGGGATTCCACCTCTGATATTAGTTGCACGTCCTCCTACACAAAGCTACAGTACAACATAACGTGTTACAATGGAAAGTAATTTTATGTAATGTTACCCCCAACACTGATGGCGAATTCATGACTTTGTTGCAAAACTGCCCTGAGAGCCCCTCCTTGGGGAAATTGTTGTTTGGAAAGCTGGAGTAAATGACAGTGCTGTGGCCACAACGTACTGGGAGTTGACCCACTGAACCTGGGGTTCATAGACAACTGCTCTATCAACTGAGCTGAATGCCAGCAAAGGAGGTAATCATTACTGCTGTGTCTTATTGGAATTAAATATCTCATTTAAAGCTGACAAGCCTAACAAAGTGTTACATGTATTTAAAAAAATACATATTTACTTCTAACAAGCAATTGAACTGCTCCACAGTAGGTGTTTCTTCTCATTTCTGCATGTGCATCCTAAGTTGTTTTAAACAGAGGAGTTAAGTTTGCTTGGAGACGGTGAGTTTTTGAGCAGTGTAATTCTTTCACAGCTCATTGTACAAATATGCACGAGTCCTACACTTTAAAACCCAGCTGTTGCTTCACTGGAAAAAAGATCAGTTCATACATTTCTTTGGAAGAGGAAGCAGCTGTTACTATAATGTTATATGTTTTTTTATGAACAACAGTCCCTCACTTTGCTGAAGGGAAAGCTCTTTCGTGTTTTGGTCAAGGACCAAAATTTACATAAGAAGGAGGCGATGATGTTCAGCTCTTCAACATCAGAAAACATTACATTTATCAGTAGTAGATAAATATAAGTGTTGTTGCATTTGAATGTGTTTTGATATAAAACAAAATTTGTTTAAAACACTGACTTCATCCATTATGGCAGTAAAATTAGCAAAATCTCCATTTTCCACAAAAAAAACAAACAAACTGAAATGCAAATGTCAGAAAGAAACAAGGTGAAAAGGTTGTGGATATAATCAAAACTATAACTGAAATTGATTTATTCTAATCTTTGGTGTTGTTTGTTTGAGCTCATCTTTGACTTCTGGCAGTTTCCTGTCATGTCCAGTTGTTTGCATGTAGTCTGGTGACAATTGCATCGATAGACCAAACACTTTTTTAACAACAGTTCCTCCAACACCTTAAAGAAGTTGTTAAGTTAGTGTTAAGTGATATTTTCACTGCTCACTGCATTTTCCCTTTTCATCCAATGAGAAAAATGGAGATTTTATTTAGCTGCAGAAGGTTTATCAAACCTGTCAATGTAATATCATTCATCACTTTCTCATTTTGTGGTCAGTTTCCTCCAGCTATAACTAAGCATCAATGTCCTTGCTGGTGCGGCCCTAATCTTTGAGCTATGTTGTTTATTGCTTGTGCCGGTAGCAACTTAGTTGTGTTTATGTCACCTGTGAACTATTTCCACTTGACACACAATCGTAACTGAAAGTCTGTTTACGAGCACCTCTTCACAGGCTTCACAACAGCATCTGCCGTCCCCACCTGCAATTGTATGTCTGTTTGCATTGTAAATGGGAGGAACGCAGAGAAGGTCACGAGCCTTAGGAGTGAGAATGAGATGGTACATTTACATTTACGTACATATGTAATTAGATTAGCCTCTTTACACCCTGTTCTCTTACTTATATGTATGAAACAACACCAGTGATAATGAGGAGTTACTGCTTCCAGAATTGTGCCACATGACTGTGAAGAGTAACAGACCATTTCTATTGTTTAGTTACCTCAACCCCTTTGTTTGATGTTGTATACTGTAGCTGGCCTTCCTGGCAACGCTATTTCCACACGAATGATACATTTTGACTAAGGCATCTTATTTTTCAAACATAGTAAATCTGCATTGATGGTTTTTCCGGCGAAGAACTTTCTTTGCCCATGACTGCGGTATGTATAATATGTCCCGACCAGCACAGACATGAGCAAGCGTAACTCTAAAAGCATCAAGTCTGTCCCATGGTGTAAAAAGAAGCTATGAGACCTGAAAACCTCTCATTTCATGACATCATCACTCAGACACGAGAGGGCAAGGCCAGATTGAATAAACACATGTGCAGGACAAGAACCATGTTCAAGCTACCCTCACAAGTGTAAGGACACACCGCTCCTCACCCGAACTCATATTAAGAAACTTACTGGCTTTACTGTCATCCCATCAGTTACTTGGACATGGATTAAGTGAAGGAATTTGGATGTGAATTACATAAAATATTTTTTTCCCACTTTAAAGTGACACTGAAGCTCAGGCTTCACTTTAATACTCATCACTCCAAACCCACAAATCATCTTTGCCTTTGTGGTCTCTTACTGCCGCTTTGATAGATAATCTCATTTTCCCGTCATCCAGAGGAGATGTATCTGCTGAATCTTTGCAGTATTACTCAGCCCATAATTCCTGTCTCCCTAACTTTACTTGAAGACTTGGCAGTATGGCTGCCAAGTCTTTTACACATTTATGACTGTTGAGCACAATCATGCTGACATCACCAGAAGTATTTATGACGAGGCAGAGGAGTATAACTCGCTGAATTAAGGACGTTATCGTTATATATTTTGATGCTTAGTTATTCAACGAGTCCTAATAAGCTGATGTTTACAAGACAAAAGTTGCTCTGAGTGGTGATCGAACATAGGCAGACAAGACTGGGTGTCACTGAGAGTGCAACTTGAATGCATGAGTGAAGCATGCGTGCCTGAGTACTAAGATTAAAAAAATAAAATTAAAAAAAAGCCTTCCTTAAACCTTCAAACCAGATGTGGGCAGCTGGAGAGCTGTTGAGAGAGAGGGTCCACATAAACACATAGAGATAACTAACTGTGAGGGGTTGATACTCCCATAGGGTTTGTTATCACTGCTGTTAAAAACCTCATTTTTATCTCCTAGTTACTTTGTTTATTTCATACAAATTACTTCTTCATAAAGCAGTTTCAAAAAAGTAATAATGGTGTAATGGTGACATTTGATGCAGTTTATCCACTCGTGTATCTAAGGTCAAGCAAAAACATTTCAATTAAAAGAAGTTTTATGGGTGGTTAAGCTGCAGATGTATGTAAACTGGACACGATGTTAGCAGGTGGGACAGGGGTCAGCGTAGCACAGAAGCCATGCTCAGTAACCATATTTCATGTGACTTGAGTCTTTTTTTCTCTCTTTAAAAGATTAGATTTGCTCCACAGCCTCAAGGTTGCATTGAGGCATCAACAATTATGTTGCATGCTCGAGCCTTGGCGAATCGACTGCTGTCCACTCGAGACTGTTTGCTGAACTGTCTAGTTAAGTTAAACTGTGTGAACTTGCAGTCATGCATTTGAGCCTTGCCTGTTCAGATTTGTGAAATTCCAGTCCAGTCTGACAAACAGATCCCTGAGGATGAAGGCTTGTCAGATGTCGCAACACTGCACAATGATTTATAATGGTGACACAAGATTTTGCAGCTCTGGAAAATTACCATCGCAACAGTTTAAGTTTTCTGAATGCAACCCAAAAAATGTGTGAGAGAATCTAAAAGGCAGTCAAGTGAATATCTTCCAGATGTTTCTGATTATTTAGTATGAAATTGCATATTAGTCAGGGAGCACTGTCCAGACAAACAGAAAGAGGGAAATTTTGCATTAAAAAGATTTTATATCTTAAAAATACCTACTTGATTTGTTGTACTCTAGTACTAGATCTAACCCAAAATCTTATGGCTTTGGCTGAACTTTAGATTTAGATTTTTGCGTAACAAGAACTGTGGATTACCATTATCCCTTAACAGTGTAGTTATACAAGCCAATGTAGACATGAGGAATGATTGCAGCAACTATTTCAGTCAAAACCACCACCCTGGCATGTAAAGTAACACGACTGTGAGTAATTTTAAGTTAAACCAATCTAATCAGAGTAATAACTGACTTTTACCATCTGGTGTCTTATATTTACAAAGGATTTAACCCAACCTTAAGCCACCTGTTTTGTTAGGAAGACACGCAGAAGCTTCTGTTTCAGGACGGGAACCTGGGACAGATAATCATCTCTTGGTCCCGCCATCACTACACCCAGCCCCCGATATCCTCACCACCACCATCTGCTTTGAGGGTAGGGCCACCTGTTTCCATGGTAACTGCGTACCCCTCCTCCCTGTAAGCACTGGGACTTCTTTTGTGTGTCCCACGTGCAGTCTGTTCCAACTGTAACCCGACCACACTACTAAGGGGTGTTGGTGTTGACTGCATGACATAAAGCAGGGGTTTTGTAACATGTATTTTGTCCACTGTCGTACTGTGAAACTAGGATTGCATTGCAACCCTGTTGGAATTACAGCACTGGAAAGACTGGACAAAGTTTACACAAAAATACTCACAAGGAATCTCACTTGTGAGAAAATTCAGTCCCCTTCCCCCGACTCAAAACAAGGTGACCTTGCAAAGTAAGCCCGGCCACCCCCTTTTGCACAGTGCCTAGTCAGCCCTGTCCCAGAAGGGGTTGATAGACAACAACAGGAAGGAAGAGACAGTAAAGTGGCAATAAAAGAGCCGTAAACCAGTAGAAAAAAAATTCAGAGGCTGGACAGGAGAAAGTTTTCGCACAGTTTTCAAAGTGATAAAAAACAGTGAAGCTCCTCATATATCAAATCTTTAAATTGTAAACTTTCTCAGGCATTTAGGGGATTAATAAGGTATGAATTATTATTATTACTTCTACACTAACTAGTGTGTGCAATAGAACTCTGCCATATCACTAACCTACAAGGTGCAATTTATATAGGTGCAAATGCAATATCCAATGTCTCAGGGAATTAGTGGTACGATATTTAGTACACTTATCTACACTATGAATAGTGAAATTACTTGTATACATATCTATACTACTACAGTGTATTTATTATGCTACTATGTTCACTTCCTTTTTTTATTTTCTTTTTATTACTTATGTGTTTTTCTTCCTATTATATTGTGACCCAGATATACACACAAGAATTCCAGTGTGATTGTACTTAATTGTACCTGTGCAAATGGCAAATAAACTCTATTCTATTCTATTATTAATATTATTTGGCAGGTGCTTTTATCCAAAGCAGCTTACACTTACAGAATAGTAACTTGGGGTTCAGTGTATTGCTCAAAGGCACTTCAACATGTCGCCAGGAGAAACCAGGAATCAAACCACCGACCCTGAGTCACAGCTCTCAGACTCATGGCACTCTCTGGCTATTGTTTTTGCTGTTTATGTGTCGGTGTGCAAGACTGACCCCAGAGCACAGAAAGTTGAGGATCTTATCCACTTTACTCTCCGTACTGTGTTATTCTGTTGTGATGGAGGCCTTTAGTAGATCACTCAAAACCACATTTCTAGCATTGACAGCAAGTTCAGGCCTTTATTTGTTATATGAGGCTAAGTTAAAGTCAGTTATTCTGATCTAAAGCAGAACCTTATTAGGCACTATTTGGGACACACAGTCCTAAACAACACACAGATGGAAGGCATTAGTCTTGCTGGCAGGAAACTCAACTTCCCTGTGGTACTGTGAATTAAAATGTAAAAGTGCGGGCTAGGTTTCCTGCTCAACTTAATTACTCCGTGTCCAGTGAATAATTGCCAAAAACTGTACAGGTGCATGTAGATTTGCTACCTGAACATTAACTTTGTCTTTTTAATAAAGGGTCACATTCACATCAGTGTCAGTAGAAAAGGGCAGAAAACAAGCACGAGGAGTAGACTTATTAATAATAAAAACTTCCACAACTGACAGCCAGGCTGCAAGAGAAAGGAATTCCTTTTTGGCCTACAGCAAAGACATGGTTGGCCGTTTGTCTAAAGTTATCTTGGATGGCTGCCAGGTTAACCTTGTGCTAATGCCATTTAATAAAATGAGTTGCGCCCTTGTGCATTTTCCTGGGTGTGTTGGCAGGGAGACTGCCTCAAGAATGCAAGATTAAAACCAGCAGGAGCATTCGACAAGCATTTCACAAATGCCCTAATATAACTGTAGCATAGCATTTATGTGCCTATGTGGATCATCACCTCAACATGGATGGTGTTAATGCACCAATTTTTAACTTTATTTGTAATATGGTCACAGATACACACATCATCTCCTGTAGGTAACACAATAACAAGTGCTGAAGACTGATTCCTGGAGTGTGAGCCATATTCTTCATGTTCATGGCCCCCTCGAGCATTTCAGAAAGAGCTGGCCACAACTGCCTCAAAGAGAACGTTAACCCAGTAGAACTTGCACAACCATTCAGGCCCAAAATTAGTTGAAGTTTGTCTCTTACATCAAAAGCGTGAGTGCATGTGAGATATGTGCGTGTGCAGCAGGAAAGCAAACACCACAAGAGGATGATTCACAGTGGGTCAGGCCCTGCAGAAACAGAAGGGCAACTCTTGAGCAAAAGCCCTTTCACCTCTTAAAGATATGTTGCAACATCATATTTGTGGAGCTGTAAGGACATTTTGTTGGTTTGCAAAGAGTCGTAAAATACAAAAAACTAGACAAGACATTTTTGAGGTGAAACAGAAACCAAAGAAGTGCAGAATAACATCAGTGACAAACAAGAAGTTTTAGACCCTATCCCCATGAATGTGGATGAATCATAAAATCCTATTTGTGTTTTGAAAATGTTGACGCCCATGTTGGAACACCACAACAATACAAGGATGTCTAAAGCTCTTCCACTGGGTAATCACGGGCAACTTGAGCACGCAGCTTGTAGATTGTGTGTCATACATTTATACAAATATCAATAGGTTTTCCTATCAACATACGAAAGAGGTCTTTTCATCACATTTATCTATATTGGTGGGGGGTGTTCTTGGTCATGAAATATGTGGATGGAAGAAAAACAACATCCTCTAATAAACTCATACAACTCTTAAAATGCAAACTTCTTCCATATACTGTACTGTTACATTTAAATTTACGTGATAAGATGCAGCCTAACATGTGTAGTGCCACTATTTTCAAATGTGGCATGGCTGAATAGCTGATCCTGTACTGAAAATGACACCATGGAGCACTATGACTGTCAATATAAAGGACGTAAAAAGCAGCCTTGGATTTAAGTGGCTTGTTAGAGACAATGACACCAAAATGACAATAACAATTACAGAATATATAATATAAAACCAAGTTATGGGCTCAGAGAGGCCAAATAAATAGAACTAAACTGACGCAATACAAAGTTCACAAACAAACACCACTATAGAGCAAACTGCATGAACAAAGAGAAAAGGGGAGCATACAATATATACTGGCTGATCAGGCCATTTTAAAACGAGAGGGGTTACAAAGACACACATTACTAACTAAACAGAAAATAATCAGAACAGACAGTCTGTCAGTTTATAAAACCCAATTCAATTCAGAGCAAGACTGACACAAATACAATTTAAGCTAAAGAAACAAAACAAAAATCTCAACACACCGAAACAAAATGTCAATTTCCCCCCTTATTCAGTATGTAACCAGGCTCCGCCCTCAGTCACCTGTTTTGCCACACAGGGAGCAGAACTCTGCAGGTAACTCAAAAGACAAAGAGAATTAATATAATAAATAAGCAAAAAGAATTATGACAACAGTGCACAACTAAATGCGTGTACTTCATTTAGCAAACAATGCTGTTTAGTGCTAATAAAGTAAATTCTAAACAAATCAAACAGCCTGTTTTATGAAGCGTAAGTGTTTGCAAATGATTGCAGCTAAACATGTGTCAGTGCAGTGGGTGAACAAGTGAAACTTAAACCTGTCACTGTGTTGCTGTGGATACGGCCATCGGATGGGTATTAGGAATAATTGTGTCTTTTCCATTCAAGCTAACAATGTGTCCTGTGTGTGAGTGCGTTCAGGATAAAAACCTGCTGACGTTCACATCTGAATTGCACATATGAACGCTCATAATCCCAGGCAGAATACTTTAAGATGTGGGGCATTCATCCACATAAAAAACACTCCAATTTATTTTGTGTTAGCGAAAAGTGAACTCAATTCAGCCTTAAGTAACCACGAGTCATGGCTGCCGAGTCTCCAGATGAGCTTTTTTTTTGTCATTTGGACTGTGGTTTACCAGGGCACCCCACAATTACGCCATATGAATAAAAGCATGCTTGTGGTTCACAATAGCGCTTCGCTGCTCCCTAAGAAGAGGGGGGAAGGGCACTGCATTCCTCTACTGACCTCCTGTTTGCAGCAGATATTATTCAATAAATGCTGCTTTTTACAAGCCTGTGCCAGTTGTTAAAAAAAGATGAAGTAAAGCGTGACAGTCCCCCATCTTTGCCGTTCATTCACGACAATCAATATGTGAAGTAGACCTGCTTTGTCTGCGTTTTTGGCCAGAGAGGTGGGTGAGGAATGAAGAACGGCAAAAACAATGTGATCATTCAAAGTGAGTGACCAAGCTCCGTAGACTGATGCTGACTGGATGCCTGCAATACTTAATCTGGGTAACCGCACATATCTCATTTAAGTCACGAAGCTGGGGAAAGTGCAGCGTAAGCCTACTGAAAATTCAGCAGCTTAAAGGAAATCTCAGGTTTGACAGAGTGTAAGAGGTGTAACAGATGCCACATTTCTCCTGAGTGTCCATGAGCTGATTCATGACACTCGAGTGGTCTGGACCCCTTTTAGTGCTGATGTTGGACATGTTGACGTGTTGACATAAATCCTGACTCAGATTAGTGCACGCTGCCCTTTGTCTTGTTAGTGATGAGCAATAAGTGCAGGGAGAGGGCTGAGGAAATGCACGTGCTGCTCTTGCTAAATAAGTGTGACACGGAGAAAAAAGGGGGGTCTCGTGATGGCAAACGCCTCCTCAACATCTGCATCAGCAGGAAGCGCTATGGCTTGTCTGTTGTTCCATATATCCCCAGCAGAAACAAATGTTTGGTGGTGATAGGCCTGCTGCCTGACAAACCACACAGACTCTTGTTTTGTGTGTGTGTGTAACTGCTGCTATCATCACCTGCAGCTCTAAGCAAAGAGTGGAGATAACACACGTGGAGCATGTGTGCTGGTAACAATTAAAATACTTTCAGTGTTTGGAACAGATTTCACTCACTTATTCTCTTGACTTATAATGGAAAGAGGAGGCGAGGATTGCATCAGGAATGCTGGCAGCAGTTTTCCTCCACAGTGCGCAGACAGGGGGTGGGGTACACGGCTGGAACTGGGAGGAGAAAAAGGGGAGGAGGGGGGAGGATTTGGGAAAATTCTTTGTCCTCACCCTGCAGTACACCACATAAGTAGAGAGAGAGGAAGACGCAGGCTCCTCGCCGGGAAGCAAACATAAAAAAAAAAAACTGGATGGCTTTTAGAGCCATTAGAGAAGGAGGCTTTGCGTTACTTAAAGAGAAAACGAAGGAGAATCACACGGACTTTAAAGAGTATCGACACAGAAGCTAAAAGAAAAATCACAACGTGAGGTAAGAGCACACAAACAAAGCGCGGCAGCATCACTTAGCGCTTTAGCCCTTTGCTAACAGCGCTGCTTCACTTCAAGTTTTATCTTTGACTTTTGTCGCTGTAAGTTGTTGTTGTTGTTTAAAGCTGCGTTTGTACATTCAGCGTTTTAATATCCCATATTCACGAAGTCAGCGTCGCTTAATAATCGCGTTAAACCCAGTTAAATGCTAACTTTAGTGAAGACGCACAGTCTGGCAGGAGGCAGCGCTAATTAATTGACGCAAATTGCTCCGCGTCGCGTGAGTTTGTGGCGGCGCGAAGACTGGAAACGTGTTAGTGAAACGATAGTATCACTATCAACACATGTTGGAGCAAATTAATTTGATAGTCAACTCCGTCGACTGGATTTGGTCCCCCCACACACCTCCATCTTATTGTCTGAATAATAGCTTAAACTTTTATTTCAGTTATTTAGTCCACACAGCACGGCGGTAACCTCTAACACCGTCAGCTCCGTGAAGCAGTGATGTTTGTGGGAGCATGTGGCGCACCTCCGTGACGTCGTCCCGTTAGCCACGAGGATGACAATTTATTTTTTTTCTTACGGCAAATGGGATTTTTCCATTTCACATTATAGTGTTTGATAGTCTTGTGTGTGCAGGGTTTAATTCTGACTTTGATCTCAATCTTTAATTTAATTGAGGTTAAAGTCTCTAATAATATTTGAGACTAAAGAGGTTAGAGTTTTGTATAATATTTTTTATGGTGTACCTAATCCCCTTCCGTAGTTTAATAATTTGGTAGGATGTGGAAACATCTACCTACATGGTGTTTTCTGTGTGTTCATATTAATGCTTTTATTCCATTAGTCTTGTATTCCCACTTTTTAATTCAGTGGTCGGTGACGTGAAGGGTGGTTGATTTTATGTTTTCATACTCTCTTTAAATACTCGGTGCTAGTCAGTCTTCAGTTTGACTCACGCCTCTTCCTCCCCAAGCCCAGGGCCCCTCAGCTTTAGGGCTTTGGGATTATATATGAGGGATCGCCATAACTAGCCTCCCAGATGTGAGAGTCACAAAGGCCTCTCTGTTCTGCTGTGCTCGGACTACTGCTCCTTCTTTGAAGAGCTGCAGATAGGCCAAGACTACCTCAGGAAATGAGACACAAGGCCTACAGTCGATATGATAGATTTCAGAGTTGTAAAGTTGTATTTAACCAGATTGTGTGCAGAGTTGGTAAGATTATCACTTTTTTGGTGCATCTGATCAGTGACGGACTGGATTCTTATTTAAGAAGACCCATGCCTCAAAAATATTAACACTGAAGGTGTAAATAAAGGTGGTGTTGATGTATGTGTTGATCAGTATCTAACAAAGTGCAGTTAAAAACTCTGTTTAAGCCAATCTATATATTGGATTTTTTTTTTTATGTAAGTCATTGTTATAGAAAATAGCTCTTAATGTTTAAAAGTTCTTTGTGGAACTGCATCTATCAAATCTTATCATTGGTATTAGCTTCTAAAGTATAGTATTGCTCAGAGTATAGTAGGTTATAAAAAGCAGATTTGCATAACTTTATCATCAGGAAAGAATGTGGTTTGCAACTCTGACACTGGGCCACCTCCTATCGGTAAAGATGGATTGCAAGCAGTGGAGGATGCTGTTGACTCCTATTTGTTATGTCTCTTGCAGGATTTAGTCAACATTTTAGGTATTTTTTGTGGATAACTACTGTGGTGGCAGAATATAGCTGAGGCAAAGCTTTAAGGCAGCTCATTAACTTTGATTTATCTATAATAAAGTTGGTCCTGAATGTTCCTCCATATGTCTCTACACTACAAAGCCTTTGTGATAAGGGGGAACTTGGCTGTGAAGATGTGGTACTTTTTTCAGAGTGTAGTGCAGAAAGCCACAGATGTAAGATATTGATGGTGGTAGCTGTTGTGAGCTGTAAATAGGCAAACATCATAAAAGTGATAAAGGCAAATATGAAGGATATATGTGTGGAAGTGGTACAGAAATGAATTTCACTGCCTACTGACATTGCTGGTGAAGACAGCAGATGGGCAGGATAGTAGTGCTTGTCATAGAATTTTATGCCTAATCTTTGTGTGTGTGTGTTTTCACATGTAAACGCATAGATTGTAAGCAGACTTCACAGACTAACAACGAAAGTCATGAGACTCTGATAGATCAACCACAAGGGCCTGATGAAAGTGAGCTCTTATTCAGCTCTCTCAAAGCTGATCTTTCGTGCGATTATTCTTAGTGCCGGAGTTGCTGCTTCAAAATGGAAATGTTTATGCTTCGTTCTAAGCCTCTATTTATGAAGGGATGGTTTCCTCCAAGCTTACTGTTAAATGTCACATTCATACAGTACTGCCATAGACACCTGGGAGAAGCCTTAAGCAAACAGTGATGAAGGATGTCTTGTGGAGCTATTTGCAGGATGTATTATGTTTAAAAGCTTTTCAGTGATGCGTTGTTAAGGGACCACTAAGCAGTGCTGAGTTGTTTGCCTTATTTGGATCATGTGAAAATTTTCAATTGGTACAATTTTTAAAATTGAAGAAAGTTGTTTTGGTTTTTTTTTACTTGAGTTGTCTGTTCACATGAGAAGTGCCACAAACCATTTGTTGAACAAGTGGGACATAAGAAATGGACAGAGGAGCTCACACGCACCATGCTTTCTCACCTCCACACATCTGGACAGTCATTGTGTCTGTGAATGTCAGACCATGTGTTCTGCAGAGTTGCGGCTATGGTCAGATGGACAGCCCTAATAAATGAGGAACCAGGGTTTGAATTGAGTTCAGAGGCCGTAGTCACCTTTTTATTAGACTAGGCTGTATGCAGTTTTTGTTCCTTTACTAGCATTGTGAATTATTAAAATATTGGCATACGTTTTTAAGCTTACAGCAAAGTGTGGATATTAAGAATAATGGCTTATTGCAGCAGGATTTGGGTAGGTAATGTGTCATTTTCATTTTAAGCTTTGTGTGACTGAGCAGTTAATATTGTAATAATACACACCCTTGTTGCTTCAGGTTTTTCAGATATCCTGAACATGGTAATGCTGAAATAGTGTATAATCATGCGCCATGTAGGGCAAGATTTCCCAAATTTACAATTAGGTTTTTGATAACCTACCTAAGGTAATTTTTGTGATATACTGCTGTTAATCTGCTGATTCCATCATTTATGACTTCACGCACTGTTGGGTTTTAGTGGAGTGCAGGCTCCTTGCTGATCTAAACGGTCCGTGACATAAAAGTAATGAGGGATGGGAGTAGTACAGTTAAGTTATTATACACAGGTGTAGTTAAGCTATGTTGCACATACATGGTGTTACAGTTCATAGTAGTGGATAATTGCCCTGCAGAAGTTGTAAAGAGGTTGGTCACAGAGTGAAACCAAAGAAGTTCTTCATTGCCTCTGCAGTGCTTTACCTCACTGATTTACTCGGTCTTCGTAATCACTCTCAGATCATTAACTCATAACTACGATCATGAATGTGACCTGGGTTTTGGGTATGTAAATGTTTAGGTGAGACTAGGAATCGCATACAGTTAATGTGGCATTTTGCATGTGGTGTAATACAGCCGTCAGTGATGTTAGTTCACTATAGTTGTATACTTGCTGGCCACTTTATTAGGTACACCTGTGGAGTCTAATGCAATCCAATACAGCAGCCCTGCCATGAATTCTACTTTTACAAGGTGATAATTTCTCAGTTTGTGTGAAAGCTGTAAAAAACTGTGATAATTCTACTGCATGTTTGTTATTGAAGTAATAGTGGGGCTGGAGGGCATTGTATTAAGATGTCTACCTACCTAATAAAGTGAGTACAGTGAGTGTTGCTGGTCATAACTCAGCCAGATTATAGAACACATCAGAGCAGAGCCTTTTCTTTATCAGCATGATGTGCCTCCCGCAGCCTGTTTACTGTCATGGTGTCATCACACAGTCCTTAGATAACTCTGCTGGTGGTTGCATGATTAGTGCGAGCATATGTTGAAATCTTGTCTGGGATCTTTGCCTGAACATGTCCATGCAATAGTGAAGTAGATCCGGGATGTCTGCATTATAGTGGGGTTTCTATCCACTACTTTTTATGTAAAATTTATGTTTTAAGTATGAGTGGAAATTAAATAAAACATTGTTTTTTTGCTTGTCTGAGTTGCAGGAATTCCTGTACCAGTACAACCAAAATGGGATTGGGAACACAACATGTGTGCAACACAAATTAATCATGACAGCACACCAGATGGTAACTGGTGGATGGCATTCATTTGCATTGTCTGTAGAAATTAGATAAAAGTTGTACATTTGGCTGGAAACTCGCTTTATGTAGACTAACGTAATTGCTCCACCTTGTGGCTGTCTGGTAGAAGAACATGGGGAGTCAAGATAAGTGATTTACCAAGAGAATTGTTAGTTGAAGAACAATATGTTTCAATTGAAAAATGCTAGCTATGTTTATACATTAATTGTTTACCACTGACTTTATACTACAGCATTTATCCAGACGTGAAGTATTTCTTCATCTTCTTCATTCTGTTAGCAAACAAAACCAAATGCAAATTTTGTGTTCATGACAAAATGTCATCTAGACAAAATGTTTTCAGTGATGACAATATTTTTCCACATGCAGTAACAACTTTCTTGGTAAAGACATTTAAAAAATACATTGTACAATAAATAACATTTTTGTGTCTTTTTCTGCGCAGGTTTGAGAGGTTCCATCTTGTTCCAAAATGAGCTGGAGTTTCCTCACGCGTCTATTGGACGAGATCTCCAATCACTCCACCTTCGTGGGCAAAATCTGGCTCACGCTCCTCATTGTCTTTCGCATTGTGCTGACAGCGGTTGGGGGCGAGTCAATCTACTACGATGAACAGAGTAAATTTGTGTGTAACACGCAGCAACCTGGTTGTGAGAATGTGTGTTACGACGCCTTTGCACCACTATCGCACATACGCTTCTGGGTCTTCCAGGTGATTATGATCACCACCCCGACCATCATGTACCTTGGCTTCGCTATGCATAAGATTGCACGCATGGATGATGTTGACTACAGGCCCCGGGGCAGGAAGAGGATGCCTATAGTCAGCCGGGGCGCCAACCGGGACTATGAGGAAGCGGAGGACAATGGGGAGGAGGATCCCATGATCCTGGAGGAGATTGAGCCAGAAAAGGAAAAGGAAGTTGCGGAGAAGCCCAGCAAGAAGCATGACGGACGCCGCCGCATTAAGCGAGATGGCTTGATGAAGGTCTACGTGTTTCAGCTGCTGTCACGCGCCGTATTTGAGGCCTCATTCCTGTTTGGACAGTACATCCTTTATGGGCTGGAAGTGGTACCATCCTATGTATGCACACGTTCTCCCTGCCCGCACACGGTAGATTGCTTTGTCTCACGTCCTACAGAGAAAACAATCTTCCTGCGCATTATGTATGCCGTCAGCTCCTTGTGTCTGTTGTTCACCGTGCTGGAGATCCTTCACCTTGGCATCAGTGGCATTCGCGACTGCTTTTGTGCACCGAGGTCTAAGCCTCCCACCCCTCGTCACCCAGCTCTGTCCAGCCAGAGGTCGTCCATCTGCCGCCAGCCCTCTGCACCTCCAGGTTACCACACGGCTCTGAAGAAGGACCCAACAGGAAAAATGGGCTTCAGGGATAACCTGGGAGACTCAGGCCGCGAGTCGTTTGGGGACGAGGCTTCATCACGGGAGCTCGAGAGGCTGCGCAGGCACCTTAAACTGGCCCAGCAGCATCTGGATTTGGCTTACCAGACTGAGGATAACAGTCCATCACGCAGCAGCAGCCCAGAGTCTAATGGCACTGCAGTCGAACAGAACAGGCTAAACTTCGCCCAGGAGAAGCAGAGCAGTACATGTGAGAAAGGTGAGGCTTCCACATTTTCATCCAAATTTTTCACCTGCAGTACTTTTATCTATATGTAGCTTTGATCAAATCAAGACGCTTTACTTACACTGACTTCATCCCTATGTTCACAGGTCTCAGAGCATAGTGTCATCGGCAGTTTACAGCAGAAGCCGTGAGCGCACATAAGGGAATCAAACAGGGAGTCTGTGTGACCTTGTGAATTTGCTTGAGTTTGAAGTCAGCCCAAGCCTTCCAGTGTTACTGCTAAGCCATGGTTGAGCATTGAGTCAAACGAGGAGGAGAACGGTCGTCTCAACCCAGCAATACTTGAGACACCAACCTACGTGAAGATCCAAAGTGCTTACAAACTATAGTTGTGCAACAAGAACGGTTAAGGTTAACATTTACTTCTCCCTCAGGGCAGCTATTTTTTTCATTTTTATATTTTAATTGTGAGACTTAGATCTATTAGTTGTTCGTAAAAAGTTGGAAGTGTCTGTTCAAGTTGACAGTGAGTGCATCTCAAGTTTGCCTTGGACATTAACTGGAACTCTCATGTTATGGCATTTTGTTAAGGTAAGACCAAGCCTGAGTGAGTGCCTGTATATGCAAACAAAAGGTGGACAAAGCAACACTCATTAAAAAAAGGTACAGAAGTTACTGTCATGTTGATGAAGACTTTCAAAGGATTCTTTCAAGTGTGTCACATTTTCAGTATTTTGCAGTTTGTTTCTGACAGTGTTGACGGCGCACCAATCCCGGTGCCTGGTATAGTAACTGGAACACACTTGTGGTGCCTTTGTCCAAAGGAATAAACAAACCTGGGTAATGCTTGAAAAACATGTAACTCATGATAATGTCTTGTATTTGATATTGTTTTATTTTTGTATTAGTTTAGAAAATCGTGGTTTTGTAATAGGCTCTTGTCACTGTGGCCAAAACTTCTTTGAATGATATTCACTGCTGTCTTAGCTCCCTGAATCCTGATTCAGTCTATGGACTGGTGCATTCAGAAAATGATCCGGTACAATTTAGAGTTCAACTGCAAGGTTGTGTGTTTTTGTTTTTTGCCTTCCTGTTTTAGTTACATTTTTTTAATACTCAACAACCTGCAGCTTATTTTATGAGGTACACTTTTTTTTTTTTTTTTACTACGGACACAAATTGAATTGTATGTTGGTTAAATAAGGGATAATGCCGTACTGTCATGTTCACGTGTCAGAGTGCTGATTTCTGGATTCGTGTTATCACTGTTCTAGTCTCAAAGAGGGTTGAAAATGATGTAATCATTTCAATGTGAATTCAATGGCTTGAATGCGCTCTTTTAAGAAGCCAGCTTTTGTATTCTAAATCATGCCCACAGTGCCATTTGTGCCGACTCAGATATTGCCATCTCAACTTATTTTTGAACAATGCTTTTTGTACTTTTTATACTTTTTGTATGAACAATACCTTGTGGTTAGTTTTTAAATAAAATTTTTTCAACAAATACCAGTTTAACAAATGGTTTGAGTCTTGTTTTATTAAGAATGGAGGTTTTCAGCTAGCACAGATGCACTGTAGAGTGTGTACTGTATTTAGGTAGTTTTAAGGAACTATCTATTTCTAATTTCTGCTACTTCATACATTGACATCACTATATTTTAGAAGCAAGTGTTGTACTTTTAAACTGCTATATTTGATTACTATAGTTACTCCATAGTCTAATTAAATCTAAATACAGTGTAATCATAAGACTTTATTGATCCACAATGTTGAATTTACAAGCTGTCCACCAGCAGTAATTCAAATTATAATCATTGGATTCAAAATGGTGTATAAATCAGTCACTGCTGTTAAAAATGGAGCTTATTAACATTAAAGTGATAAACCCTATAATGCATCAGTAATTATGATCTAATATTCACTGATGTGAAAGACATTCTGCATAAAGAATACCTTTGCTTTTTTACTTCAGTAACAATTGGAGTTTGAGTGTATATTGATACAAAGACTGGTTGCTACAATTTGACCCTGATGGTTTGTAAAATAAACGGTATAATAATCTTTCTGGGATCACATGTGCTGAGTGCTATAGTGTTTTCTTGACTCAGTCAAACATTTCGTAGTAAATCTACTGTCCTCTAGTGGCATAAAGAAACGGTACACAGTAACAGTGTTCATTCTAAATTGTAGCTTCTGAGGACACAGCTGGTAGATACTCATGTTTAACCTTAAACCACAGTTAAAATAAGGTGCCTCCAAGGTGCTTTCAAGCTGAAGATTTTGTTCCAACTGACTCTTGACAGTGTCTCAAGTCCTCAACACATGCACATGCACCCAGGTTTATATCTTTCATTGAACTGGACCTGACTAATATAATTTCCTCCTCCTGAAATTCTACCCTCGTTATCACCAATCGTGAGCTGGAGCAGCAAAGGTTTAAGGCTGAAAGCCTAGATCCCCAAGCTGGACTAATGATCTTTTGATAATAGGTTTTCACCTATGTAGAACACTTTTTTGAAGAGCTACTGTAAAAAATAGCTAATGTACTATGTATTGTAGAGTTCATTCAAAGCAGCAAAATCAAATGTGTATAATGGGAAAATCTTTATAATCAAACTTTCATATTTCACGGAAACATAGAAAACAGCAGTAGCATACTAGAAATGTTATTGGACAAAAGCAAAATAAAGTTTATCATGCTCATGGGACAGAAGGTAAGATTTTTAAAGCATGCATAAAAAATCCAAAATATATCTTATATCTTCAACTTTATTAATACACAATTTATAAAAGTGTGTTTATATAAAGATAGGTTGTTGTCTGTATGATATTCAGTAAGTTTTACATTTTTTTCTCCAGTGTTATAGCTTCTATATATTGTTTTTCTTTGGGCTTTTTTCTTGTCACGAAGAAGCACACAGATGAACAAATAGCTCCAAACACTGCAACAATTAGCAAAACAAATGTGGCGTTTAGTCCTGTCTCAGCATCACCGACAGAGAGCTTCATACCCAGGAAGTTCACAGTGTCGTCTGTGATCGGCTCACTTGTTCCTGCAGAAAAGACAACAAGGTTATCATATTAGTTTTTAACAGCTTGTTGACAGTAGGTTTAAATGTGAACGTTGTTTGTTTTTCAAATCTTTAATGTGGCTCCAGAAAAATCTGCATCCACCAAATCTACAGTTCCTCCAGACTCCAAGAAACTACTGCTCTGGATTCAGAAATAGTCCAGCATAAAACAACTTCTTGTGTTTGTACATAGAGAAAGAGATGCAATATTTTTGTGTGCTCTAAGTGGCTGGTTGATGGATTTTTGAATATCCACTGAGAGAACCAGGCTACTTGTTCACTCCTGCTTGCACATCATGGTACAATTATGAGTTCTTCACTCCTGAGCCACTCTGCAGTTTACCTTCAGGCACAGTGTTCAAGCACTCGTGAGGCCCCAAGGCAGGGTCAGGGAACCCGTTGCAATCGATGATAGTAGAGTAGGTTGCAACAGAAGCCTTGGCCACTCGAGGAAGGCTAGGGTCTGAGCGATTGACATAGAAAAGGCCAAATCTCTCTGCAAAGCCAGTGGCCCACTCTAAGTTGTCCATCAGTGTCCAAGCTGTGTAACCACGGATATCCACGTCATCTAGCAAGTAAGCTGGAAGGAGAGAAACAGCTTTTGTTAAGTTGCTGCTATGACTTTTAGGAAACTGTCTCTACCTGTCTGCCTGTGCTGGTTCTAAATATATTACTTGAAAGTTGTAGCTCGATACCTTTCAGCAACTGGTTGATGTATTTTTCATAGTAGTAGCTCCTTTGAATATCATTTAGGTCAACAGACCCCCGCTCGGAGATGCCATTCTCAGTGATGATAATGGGTGGGTTTCCATACTCTTCCTTGATAAAGTTTAAAATTTTCCGGAATCCGAATGGTGAGACCTTCAGCCAGGCTGAACCTGAATCCAGCCATGTACGATCAGCGATTGTTCCCACGCCTCTGTCAAAACCATATGAGAGATTTGATAAACAATCAAGTTCAGATAAGCACATTAAATTGGTGGAAAAAATCCGCTCATGGAATCTGCTCTGTGAA
This sequence comes from Sandelia bainsii, assembly GCA_032362345.1. NCBI lineage: Eukaryota > Metazoa > Chordata > Actinopteri > Anabantiformes > Anabantidae > Sandelia > Sandelia bainsii. The sequence continues at coordinate 22,959,481 of JAUMHL010000014.1, forward strand.
CAGTACTTACAGTCTAAATAAATAAGCCTGTTGTATTTCATGAGGTGTACTCGTCATGAAATGTCCCATGAGTACAGCTCATGTGGTTTTTGTGCTACAGGTATGTTGGTTCCTTCTTACCTGTCGGCGTCATAGTGCTGAAGGTTTCCAAAATCCACAGGAAATGCCAGGACAGTGGTGTAATGGTTGAACCCAAAATAATCATAGGTACCTTTAATCCTCTTGATCTCCTCAGGAGAAAAGTCAGGCAGCCTGGAGATATTCAAAAGAAATTTTTGGATTTATTTAAAAACTGTAAAATTCTAAACCACGTGCCAGTCATAGGAAAATAAAGATTCATGTTGCTAATTCTGAGTAAATTATTTTATTGTTACTTTTATTACTTCCTAATTTCTTTTGGAGGACACCAAACAGCAAATAGTTACTGTTGTTCTAAATAATAAGTAGTACTGTTTCTCTTTCAGGCTTTAACTATATATAGCAATAGTTTTTTGTTATACCGAGATTTTGGCAGTCCAGCAGCTAAGCTCCGCTCTCGAATGATTGTCTTCATGGTATCGCTGTAGTCTCCATTAAATATGGGGTGGGCAAACCAGCCAATTTGGAACTGCACAAAGAGACACGGCAGCTTTGAGACACTCCAGCTACTGCCATACACATCTGCTAAAATTTTTTACTGGTTTGTACTGTACCTGCACCATGCGTCTTGCAGCATCATAGTCCTCCTGCTTATAGGGATTTCTGGGTTCTGACCAGTCAGAGTTGATGGTCATGGAAATAATTCCTTTCTGTCTGACTCGGTACTTGTCATTGTAGAGGTGCCAGACCTCAGCGTGAGCTTTAATCAGGTTGTGAGCCACGATGTAGGGCAGAGTGCCTGGACGGAAACTGATACCTGGACACATGCAGAGTAACAGACACATTTGCAGGTTTGTGTAACTGCATTTTGTCATTGTGGTTTAGAAAGGTCTAGAACACACAGATTGTAATCTTTCTCTTATTTAGTTTCTGTGTTAATGAAATAATTTGGTTTCAGAGAATATCAGAATAATTAATGTGCAAACACTGTTCTCAAGCTTTTTTCAACCACCAGATCACCATATTTTGGTCTATGGTAGAATTTCATATTTCATATAAGGAATACCTGGGGCAGCTGTTCCATAGCCATGGCCTATGTTGGCTACATTGTACGGCTCATTGATGGTGATCCAAAATTTCACTTTGGGACCAAGATTGCTAAAAATGATGTCAGCATAATCTGTGAATCTGGAAATAATTGTTTCATTCTCCCATCCCCCAACATCCTGCAGAGCTTGTGGAAGGTCCCAGTGGTACAGAGTAACCTGACAGCAAAGAAAAAAACAGCTAAGGTTTACCACATTTACCCCTGAAAATATTTTTTTTGAGATGCTGATAACAATTATACTTACATGAGGCTGAATATTTACAGCAAGCAATGCATCTATCAGTCTGTGGTAGTAGTTGAGTCCAGCCTCGTTGATGTACTTGGCGGTGCCATCAGGAAGCACCCTCGGCCAGGATATGGAGAAACGGTAATGGGTCACCTTAAGTTGCTTCAACATAGCAACATCCTCTTCTATTTTATTGTAACTGTCACAGGCTATGTCCCCTGTGTCATCATCGAACACTCGGAGAGGAGTGTGAGCAAACGTGTCCCAAATACTGAGACCTTTTCCATCTGCTCTCCACCCGCCTTCAACCTGGAAACAGTCATATGTTTAAGTAGACATAATCAGAATTGAGAATATATTTGAAATTCCCTGAACAGCTGCAATCCAAACAGTTACCTGGTATGATGCTGTTGAAACACTCCAAATGAAATCTTTGCGGAAATGTCCATAAAGCATTTCGTCATCATCTGGTGTAGGGAAACCATTATCCTTTATGACCTGGTAGTAGAAGTGAGCTGAGTACTTTGGGGTCCTTGGCCGGTTTGGGTTGGTGAAGTCCACATGGTGTAATCCAAATCCAACTTTGTACCCATTAAGCCACTCAAAAGAATCCATAAGAGATGCTGCTATGTATCCCTTCACCTTCACACCATCAATGTCATAGGCTGTTATTAAAATATAAATACACACAGATAAATGATCAGGACTAAAAATCTAAACAGTTGTAAAAACCAATATTTATCTTCAGAAATCTATTTATGTCAGTGCACCTTTGAGAGCCTCATCAATATAGGTCTTGTAATAAAATACTCTGGCAGAATCATCCCAAGTTGTCTTTGATTCTGTTGCCACTCCGTTCTCTGTGATGTAAATGTCGGGATCTCCGTATTCTTCCTTGATCCAGTTGAGGAGTCTTCTCAAGCCCCATGCAACAGCTCTCTGGTTATCAATGGCTGTGCTTGGTGAATCACTTTCCTCTGCTTCTGAAAAATCCCTGTCATATTCATAAGATTTTGGGGTAAGCCTTAAGGTAGCATGGCGTGCAACTTTTGTAGTATAGTGATTTACACAGAACATATCGGCAGTTCCCCTGATGAAGCTCTTTTCTTCTTCAGTGAAAGAAGGTAGTCTTGACTCTGAAAGGCGTTGAAGCTCACTTTTGTTTCCAACTTGCCACTTCATTGCATCAGGATAGTCACCATTTTTGAAAATAGGGTGTGCAAACCAGCCGAGTTGGAATTGCAGAGCACGGTCAGCAGCCAACACTTCTCGGGGAACATTAACATCTTCAGGTTCAAACCAATCTGCACTGAGGGCAATGGATACTAGACCACCTTGAGATTTGCGATACTTATCATCATACGTGTGGTAGGCTGTGGCGTGAGCTTTTATCAGGTTGTGTGCAACTGTATATGGTGCAGTTCCTGGATTTTTTACATTAGGTGGAATCTCTTCAAGTCCGTATCCTGACCATGCAATTGTGTAAGGCTGATTGAAGGTCATCCAAAATTTCACTCTGTCTCCAAAAGTGGCAAAACAGAAGTCACAAAAGTCATTAAAAATGTCAATCATGTCTACAATGTCCCAACCACCAAGGTTTTGCAAAGCTTGAGGGAGGTCCCAGTGATAGAGTGTCACCATGGGGGTGATGTTAGATGCTAAGAGGCCATCAATGAGTCTGTTATAGTACTCAACACCTTTCTGGTTGAGGGAGGGACGCCTACCATCAGGAAAAATCCTGGACCAGGACAGAGACAATCTGTACGACTTAACCCTCAGAGCTTGCAGCATATAAAGGTCTTCATCAAGCCTGTTGTAGCTGTCACAGGCCACATCTCCATTAGCATTAGTAGGAATATTGCCAGGTTTCTGAGTAAATGTATCCCAGACACTAGCCCCCTTCCCATCCGCATTCCAGGCACCTTCAATTTGATAAGCTGAAGATGATACTCCCCAACTGAAGTCTTGTGGGAAAGTGCCGTAGTGATACATTTTTCTCTGGAATTTTGACTGGTGTGAGAATTTCTCCCAGACTACCTTTGATGTAGACGGGACCTGTGAGGGCGATAAAGCAGTTGCACGACGAGTGGGTTGCATCTTTACCCCTTTAACAACATTGTCTTTGTGTGAACCAAATCCATTTTGCTTGATAACCTCGGAGTAGAAATACGCAGATTGCTTTGGTGTTCTTGGTCTGTTTGCATCTTCAAAGTTGACATGGTGAAGCCCAAATCTTTGGCTGTAGCCTTGTCTTCCTTCAAAACCATCCATGAGTGACTGCACCGTAAAGCGTTGCACATCCACTCCATCCAAAAATATTGCTGCAAAACAGACACACACAAGTTGAAGTTTAAATTATTTCAACACTGTGTCAAGGTGGTTTCCTATCAGAGGACTTCCAAACTCTTACCTTTCAGAACCTCATTGATGTAACTCTTCATGTACTCTATTCTGCTGGTGTCATTAAGAGTGTCTCCACTGTGCTCAGTAGGCATCCCATTCCCAGTTATGTACATAGGTACTTTGGTAACATTCAAGTATTCTGTGGAAATGTAGTTTAGAAGCCTTCTGAGACCCCAAGGTGCAGAATAAATCCAATCAGACGCTGTGGAAGGCCATGATGGGTCCACATGTGCCCGGAAGTCGCCAACACCCTGAGGACCAGGGGTGCAGCCACCATCACTGTAGTTAACCAAACGCGAGGTATAGTGGTTTAATCCTAAAAAGTCAGCTGTTCCAAGTATTCTCTTTCTCTCTTCGGGAGTGAAAACTGGAAGTCTTGCAGGCTCAGAGTGGGGACACTGTTTTCTTTTCTCTTCAATCTGAGTCTTGAGTGTTGCTGGATAATCTCCATCTACAAATATGGGATGTGTAAACCAGCCCAGCATGAACTGCAAGTAGCGATCTGCAGCTGCTATGTCTTCAGGTCTGGAGGGGTCCACGGGTTCAGCCCAGTCAGAATTCAATGCAATGCCAACTTTCCCTCCTTGTTTGATCCTATACTTGTCATTGTAGACATGCCAGGCTTCAGCGTGGGACTTGAGTATGTTGTGAGTGACCTGAAAAGGAAAAACATTTGATAAAGTACTATAAGTGCATCAGAATCACAATGAAACTGTGTATATATTTCATTATAGCAATAACATTACTCTCACCTGATAGGAGGCAACCACATAGTCCTTTACTCCAGGGGGATGCTCACCAGTGCCATACCCAGCATGGCTCACCACCCAGGGGCTGCTGAATGTGTTCCAGGTCTTGACCCTGTCTCCAAATCTGGAGAAGCAGAAGTCCACGTAATCCTTGAAGGCATCAACAATGGAAGTGTTTGTCCATCCACCAAAGTCCTGGAGGGCCTGGGGCAGATCCCAGTGGTAGAGAGTGACAACAGGTTGTATGTCAGATTCAATGAGAGCATTGATCAGCTTGTCATAGTAGAGGGCCCCTTCTTCAGATTGGCTGGCTCTGTGGCCAGAGGGGAAAATACGGGCCCAGGAAATAGAAAACTGGAAGGTGTTTGCTTGAAGACCTCGCAGTTGATAGACATCATAATCCACTTTGTGGTAACTGTCACAAGCTAGATCAGCTGTCTGATTTGCAAAGGCAAGGCCGTCATGGCTGAAACGGTCCCAAATGGTCTCTCCCTTCCCACCTTCTAACCAGCCACCTTCGACCTTGAAGGACTCACTGGAGGTGGCCCATTGGAATCCAGAGGGGAATGACTCTTTGAGGAAAAAGTCTCGTTCTGTTGAAGTTTGGGCCCCAAACTTATCCCATACACTCTGGTAACTGTTTGTGAACATTGCCATCTCTGTGTCTGGAATACTGTGACTTTTGGAAAAGAGAGGCACATAAAGCAGTACAAATAAACATGAAAAAACTTTGGAAATACATATAAATTGTGCATTTTAACCAGAAAATCTCTTACCTGGCTGGAGCATCCTGCATGTCCATCTTACCCAACATGTCCTTTATGTCACATCCCAAAATATTAAGGTCATTGTTGTTGAGGACTGATGTGTTAAAGACAGAGTTACTGACTGTTAGATTACTGGATGTCACAGCATTGAGTGATGGATACACTTTACACTGTGTAACTGATCATAATTATTTAATTTGATGTATCCAGAGGTGGGTAGTAATGAATTACATTTACTTGAGTAACTTTTGGGAAAAAATGTACTTCTAGGACTGTGAAGATTCTCAATCATCCAGGTGAAGTTGTCTGAAAGTTGAGTCATGGCAAGTGAACTTCTTTCTTGTAAGGTTGAAACGTTTCGCTCTGCATCCACAGAACTTTGTCGATCTGAGGGAAGTTGGCTAGTGACCACACATTTATCCTCCAGGTTGGTTTCACCTCACACCTGCCTTGAACAGGCTTGTTAAGTGAAACAAAGGCAGGAGAGGGGT
>JAUMHL010000014.1:22973369-22990382 GCA_032362345.1 Sandelia bainsii
TGTAAAGTGCCTTGAGATGACTGATGTTGTGATTTGGCGCTATACAAATAAAATTGAATTGAATTGAATTGAATTAAATCAAACTGGAAAAAAGTATGTACAGTTCATAGACACTGGTAAACTCAGGCGTAATGTCAAACTTCTAAAGACAGGCTTTGTTTGGATAAGATAATAAAACACACATCAGGTAACAAACTGGTATGAAGCTTGACGTGTGCAGCGCTTGTTTTAAAGCCAGTAAGAGACCACTGCTGTGTTAAGAGTGAAATCTCCAGTGAGAATCCTGATAACCCTGTTTGAAATCACCCAATGTTTTTATTGAGATCATTATCACAAATATTGCCTTTGACAGAATCAATTTCCTTGTTTTGTGCTCTGCGGTGCCATATCGGCTAAATGTTGCATTCTTCCTTCGCGATTCCCACTTTACAAGTCCCTGCATGAAATGAAGCAGGAATGGAAACTGGAGCAGGAAATTGAAAAGAGGGGTCCTGTTGTGTTGTGGAGACTGCTGTGCCTACTGCTATTTCCTCTGAACATGCCAGTCTCACACACTCACCAGATGTATGTGTGTCCTGTCTAATAATTCTCACAGTCCTTGAGGGGAAAATTCTGGTGGACGTGTAATGCAATAACACTGCTGCCGCTTTAAAGATCGATTACGTTTTATTGTTAGGGTGCTGACATGGTAGTAGTGTGCCGTTTGGCATCCTCAGTCCATCTTGGCTCATTCGTCATACGTGCTGATTGGCTGCAGCACTTCAAAGGACATGTGCCAGGATGGCACACAACAGCTGGCGTACAGCTTGGCTTACAGACTGCTCACCGATGTTTACTGAGTGCCAAAGTCTCTGCAGATTATAAAACTTAATTTACAGAGGTGAAAAGATAAATACTACCACAGTCTGTTTCTATTACTATAATTTACTGTTTCATTAAGATGACAGAACCTTCATGCAATCAGCTGTCAGTCCATTGTGTAACAGTGTGTGACATCTTTACAAGACCATAATTGTACATTTCTGACAAGATCAAGTCGTCGTGTGCCTCTTCTGGGTGAATGGATTTGAAGAACCTTCTGTGCCAAGTTGAGCTGTTTAAAAAATCCTAATTAGGTCTGACTGTCTGGTGCGCCACTGGTCTCTGGGAATCAGTTAGCGAAAACCCCATCATGACAGGATGTAGTCTGCCATTCTCCTGCCAGGCTTACTCGCCCTGCTGAGTAGAACCTGTGCTGCTGTTGTCTGACTCTGAAAAACAAACAAACTTTCACAATCACCAGATAGAAGAGCGATTTAATTAGTTGTCAACACTACTGTGTAAAGGTAGGTTGATATACTGTAGCAGATTTTAAGTGTTTATCTTATTGTTATTGTATCCTAATTTAAAGTTAAGAAATGCTTTTGGAATAATATTACCATTATAAAAACGGGTGTAAAGTGTTATTTCTGGAGGTTCTCTGAATATACTGAATAATGATGCAAGTAAAAAGTAAACAGTGGATGTGGTTGTCACGTGCCTGCACTCTTGTTTTGGTTTGCCATTGTTGGCCATTGTGACATATAAACCACGACATTCAAACTGGTGACCTTTTCACATGTAACAGAGACAAAAAAGTGCACAAAATGGAAAGTCAAAGTGGAATTCAGAGAGAGTTTTTATTTTCGGGCTGCCAAGTGAATCCATATGAGTCACTGACTGACTCATATGCCATTCACTGCCTCCACTGCTCATGCATGGGAGACAGAGTCAAGTGTAGTAGAACTCATTAAATGTTGGATTAAAGCATGAGACAAGATGTGCCAACATTTTATTTTTTTAAAACCATATGCAGAATCATTCCCTAAACTTAATCAGAGGTGTTTGGTAGCTTAAACCTAATCACACGTGGGTCACTGCTCTCAGGCGCTAAAGGCATGTGCTTTGTGCTCCCTGCAGTATAATGGATATAACACTTCTGTACTGAAAAACAAAACACTGTCAGTGTTCATAACCCATTTTGTTGGTGTATTTGGCAAAGCAAATTAATAGTATATGTTATTAGCATTTGAGATAAGTCTACTAATGAAATACCTCAACAACTACTGAATGGATTGTCATGAACTCTGGTGAAGACATCTGTGCACCTCTCAGTAGGAATTTTAATGTCTTTGTTGATCTCTTAACTTTTCATCACATCTAACTAGATCAGCAGGACATCTCAGGCTAAACAGATTGCTGAAATGAAACTGTCTGTGCTGTAGCATGGGGTTAAACCTCGCTGCGAATACTAGTTATCTGCTTCATTGCTTTTCTTGATTTGAAAACACGATCTAAACGTTTCATGGGGCTCTATATTAAATGTGCTTTCAGGCAACAAAAGGAATAAATGAGTTTAAATTTCACCAGGGAACGTGTAATTACGAGTGAGAGGCCCAGTTGCCCTGGTGGATTTCACTGTTGACTGGAGTGCACAGTGAAATTACACATAGGTGTTCGCTGTATGGCTCCTGACACAACACGGTTTATAGAGAAATCAGTGGATTTGAATGGTTTGTAAAATTACATCTGCAAAGACTGTTCATATAAAACTGTCAGACTGCTTCCACTCAGTTGAGATAAAGTCCACATGTGTAACAGGTGCACGTGCAGTGGTATTGTACGCATTTAAAACCTTCTTTAACTTTAAAGTCATCGTATTGCCCACACATTGTAGTGACACTAAAGGGAGGGAAGGAGGGAGGTATGTGCCTGTAGCTTTCTAAGATTTATATGTTTTATAAAACGCAATAGGGTGCAGTACATGCGTCTTAAGTGTGTGCTCATGCGTTTAATGTCCCATAGTTATTGGTGAACCACTTAGATGATTAGCAGTGAAGACGAATCATGCAGGTCTTGGGCTTAAATTGCATGAGTGGCTCTTATTTCTAAAGGTCTCCCCTTAAGACAATTAAACACAGATTTACAATCACAGAGTGAAGCATCTTGACTATTTTTAGTTGCAGCCAGAATGGCAGAACACTCGTACCACACATATTGGTTCTAAAACTCTAAAAGCTACGAGTCCAGTATATTGTCCAATGCAGTGATTAGAGAGAAATGCATTCTTAATTGGCTTGAGCAGTCAAGTGTATTGCATCCGCTTGACAGAAAAAGCGTAACTTGACAATTACAAATGCATTACAGTCCATATGCTGGAGGACGAGTATAGACTCTCAATGGGACATGTGAGAGTCTATATACTGTTTATACACTACCCCATTAATGCAAATGTATTCTCTCTTTCTATCATTCTACTCTCTTATGTATTAGGGTTTGATGAATCAATAAAATGCTGCAATCAGAGCTGTAGGAGTACAGTGCCGTTGCTTGAGTTTACTGTTGATTATATCATTTTATTTTTAAGGATCAGCTTATATATTTATTAATGGAAAGTTGCAAAACTCAAAGTCAAAGCACAGAAGTAGTCACTGATGTGTTTGTTTGTCCATTTTACATCTAATGCAGCACAGTCTGTTCAAGCTGAACACACCTGGGCTGTTCAAGCTACGAGCAAAACCTGCACAATCAAACTCTGTATCCAGTGGGTTTAAGTGCACAGCCCCAGTTATGTAATAGTTGATAATCCGCTGTTACCATAGCGACATTGCTCACTTGTGGCGTGGAGACTGCACTGTGTTGAAAGTAAGCATCAAAGTGCTTTTTCCCACTTCACTGTCATTCCTCAAGCTCTCGTTCTGTGCGCTAATGAGTTGCTGTTGTTGGTGGATTACATCTGCGTTCTGCATGTATCACACTGTCACAGGACTTGGACTCAGCTGGAAGAGTTCTCCACACCTGCATGTTGGTCCCTGAGCAGCTCGTAGCAGAAGGTAACATAACAGATTCAACTTGTAATGCTGAAGTCTTAAATCAAAGCCAGGAACGGAGTGAAAAGTCATACTACATGTATGTGACAGCTGTTGCCACTAGCTTTGTTCATAATTAATAATAATTAATAATTGTTCATAAAAAAGAGATGATTATGATGACTACGAAACCCATATTTAACCCATAAACATAGCCTGTTTTATCCAATAGTTTACATTTAAAAAGAAAGAGCAGAGAAAAAAACAACTACAGAAATCCACAATAATCCAATAATCCTCATTCAACCCCTCAGATTTATATTTTGTGACCCTATGAAAAACTGGATAAAACTATCTGCATCAGCTACAACTCGTATATGCTGAATATATATATATGCTAAAAAATGCTAACTCTATCACCCACTTCTGTCGAAAACTTTTACTTTATTAAACTTTTGAATGCAGGACTTTTACCTGTTATGGAGTATTCTTATGTTCTTTTACTGGTAATTATACTTATTAAACTAGGATCTGAGTACATCTTCCACCAAAATGTGATTTCAAGTCTCAGTCAAATGTCAAAAGAAAAAACAGATTAAAACTATGAATATCAAGTCATGCCAATAAAGGTAGTTGGTGGACAACAGAGTATAGGGTAACATAAGGACAAAAAGAAAGTAAAAAAAACATGTGCCAACAGAGTGTCAGGAGCCACACTGAAAAGTGAGAAGGAGAGGAAGAGAATGAAACACACAGAGGCGACATTCAATAGAGAGACGCAGGCAGAACTCTGAGGGATCTTCAGTGTCAGGAGACCCACGGGAGATCACTGAAGCCGTACACATCTGAACCATTGCCACTGTGTCTGGCTTGGCTTAACAGGATTGGCTGGTGTTTTATGGCTTGGAAACCATTAATCCCTCTTATCCACTTACTGCACCTTTAACTGTGGAGAAAGGATGTACAATATGACAAGCTGTTGCCATTTCCTGCTGCTTACCTCCTCTTTAAATCAACATTTTACACATTTTAAATTCAAAACCACTTCCATAGAGTTCTGCATTGCATTGCATGGCATTAGGCATTGGCAGATACGTCTGTGATGCTGCATTGCTATTGTATTGGTTAAAGGATTCTTAAAAAACTCAAATGTCTAAATCCTCTTTGAAACTGTTGTTGGTTCCAAGACACTTGTTTTCAAAATCTGTTTATTTGGTGGCAAATGAAGCAAAAAAAATATTATTTCACTTTTGACAAATTGTCAAATAGACATGGGAGGCTATAGCTTTACTTCAGCTCTAAACATAGGAGAAAAGCATACAGAGTATGTGCCACAATAATGTACAGTATAGTGGAGTTCATGTGTTATGTATGATGTGATTACCGTTAAACATGAACTCCAACAGCTCATGTCTTCATTTAACAACTGAGATGACAAAAAAAAACATCCTGCAGGACTTATTCTCATCTTTGAATGATCAATCTAAGAATAGCACTCAATATACATGCAGATTTTCCAAGTCATCTGGAGTCATCTAGACACTTTGAAAGAAAGTTATCTTTCTGCTGGCCCATAGTGCCAAATCAACAAGCTGAGCATTTACTACAGAAAGGACTGTGCCTTAATTAAGTTAACTGGATGTACAAACACGCCCTGTTAGCCCTTTCCCTTCTTCTGTGGGTGGCTGAAATCCTGAACTTAATAAGATAATGGAAAAGAGCAACATTATTAGATTATTCCAAAAGGGTTACAAGTAAATCCTGCTTTCTCACAGCAGTGTATAGAAGAGCCGGCTGTTTCCCCTGTTTATCACATGTGCCACATTTGCATGCCCTGGCATCTCCCCTCTGCTCCTTTCTCCCACTTTGAATTGCATTACCTACAGCGTGCGAATGTGCCAACGTTAGCTTATCTCCTAAAAGATAACGCAGCGCTCCCTGGAGAACGCTCTGCAATCGTGGGTTTGCAAGAATTGATCTTCCCGTCATAACGTGCAGGAAATCCATCCACTGCTGTCAAAGCAATATTACAATGAAGGCATACAGTGTGTATTTCCTGCAGTTCGTGGATGAGCTTGGAGCTCAAATAGAATTACCAGTCGTGTTTGGAAGAAAAGCAGCAAGATTTGATGAAGCAGGTGTTTTGAAAGCCCTGTACTGGCATTCTTGGAGAGGTGTTGGATATAAAATCTACTTCTGTTAGCAGAGAGGAATTAGTTGTGGATTATTAGTATTTTGGTGTGAGAAATATAAAATGTATATTGTTTTAACGGACAAAAACTCAAATAAATCCATGGGCTTTAGGATTTTTCTGGTGCATCTGGCAAAGATTTCACATCAATCTCTGTTTTTGAGTTACAGCATGTCTCCAGCTCAAAAAGTACTTAAGGCCCTTTGTGTAACTGCACAGGTACAATAACAAAGCACTGACAGGTGTAGGTTTGACTGTGTTTCGGGATTTCTTAACCCAGGTTAATGCAAGTCACGTAACAAACTATTCTTTTACTTATATTGCACTTATATTTCATGACATGGGCTGGTGTAGTGATAAGCACTGTCGCCTCACAGCAAGAAGGACCCGGGTCTGAATCTACGGGTCGACCGGGTGTCTTTCTGTGTGGAGCTTGCATGTTCTCCTCATGTCTGCTTAGGTTCTCTCTGAGTACTCTGTGCAAAGACATGCATGTTACACCGTGCAAAGACATGCACATTATCCTGTTAATTAGCTTAATTGATGACTCTAAATTACCCATAGGTGTGAATGGTTGTCTATCTCTATATGCCAGACCTGTGATAGACTTGTCCAGGGTGTCTCGCCAGTGACAGCTGGAATTGGTCCCAGCACTCCCACAACACTTAGAAACTCATCACTTTCATTCCCTAGCTCCGTTTTAAGTTGATCTTCATTACTCTGAGAACTCAAACCATCTTTTTTGATATCTGACCTTTAAACACAAAAGGAGTGTGTGGGCATTATGTGTGGGACATCCCTGCCTGAATACACTGTGATCTTTCATTACTTCCTTAGATGGAACATCAAGTGATATATTACATTAGTAGAAAACATTCAAAACATCTCACACTATTTTCAGAGATCTCCAGTGAGTAGGCAGTGAGTAGACAAGTGACTGACAACTAGGAACTCAATTGCTCAGCCATCTGACACCAACTTTATTTTGGAAGCATCACATATGACAGGTTAGACGTGCTACTGTGAAGACTCATTTAGGTTTATGGTGGCATCACTTAAATTGCAGCAAAATGTCAAAAAAATCTGCCATAGCTGCAGGGTCTGTAACAACAACAGCGTTCACGTTTGTCATTGAATTTGGGCTTCTCTTTTGTCTCTAAATTCCAGTGAGCTGAAGGCCTCTATTTTCCATCACTCTTCCTTCACTGAAGCCCAGATGGGTGACAACAAATCCTGACAAGACTCACATGTCAGATGACGTGAGAAGAAGTCTCTCTTGGCACATTTCCCTGTCATTCAAACTTTAAAAAAATGGAAAAATGAGAGCAATTTTTTTGTCACTTTTTTCTGTCAATTGAACTGACATAAAAAAATGACATTTTGATATTTTGTGAAATGATTGGTAAACATTCCCACAAGGTTACCACAGCAGTTACATTGACAGTAAACGTGTTCCTTTGAATCTGCATCTACTCTACTCTTTAGATTTGGGATATTCAAACACTGTTGGGTGGTACAGGGGCACAGTGAAGCAGCATAAACCACAAAACAGAAAAGGTGATCAGCTCAGACAATCATTGGACAAAAAGCACAACCACTAAACTGATAGTAGCTGAGACGTGGATGAAATAGACTTGTCCTCCTGTTTGAACTTGGTCCTAAAGCTGCATCAGTTTGACACTTTGGGAAATTATACTTGACACTGGGCTTTGTTTATACTGTTATTTTATTTTATTGTTGGATCATTAAGCTAACTGCAAAGATATTTAATTGCATGAAATACATGGTAGAATTAGATATATTGTATGTAGGAGTGAAAAACAAGAAAATTGTTCCAACACAATCTTGTGTTACTGTGTGCGTTGCTATTGGTATAGTAGCCTAAGGCATAGTTGAGCCATATCCGCTTTCATTACAGAGAAACTCTGGATGCATTAGATAGATTTTTACACAGTATCGGACAGGTTTCCGAGAATACTTATTATCTTGTCAGTGGTCTACTTTTTGAGGAGACTGTGGCCTGGTTGAGTTGTCCCATCTATGTTCAAATCAGCTTTCTTTACTAATGTGGACAGGCCAGTTTGAGTGGATACTTATTATGCTGTCAGTGTTTTCTTTAGAGAACAGCTCCACTTAGTCGAGTTGTTCCATTTCTTTTCAGATGAGCACCCACTCTTAAAGCTAGAGTGTCAGTGTTTACATAATCCCAGTCTTACTGCTGCTGCTGCTGCTTCTGAGGCAGCATCAGGTGTCCATTCAAGCCTGGCTGCAATATAGTCCACTGTTCGACGGTGCTATGGAGGGCACATAGATTTAAGGACACTGTTACTGCAGTTCATCACATGTCTTTATTAGTACGTGTATATTAGCAAGTGTCTTCTATCTCCTTTCCACTTCTGTCACTGTGGATTGATTACTGAACAGAACAGGCACAGGGGCCCAAGAGTTCAAGATGTACCTGTACCTGTGCCGCAGTATGAAGTAAGTGTTACAATTTCTGGTTTGTCAGAGAGCTCAGATAAAACGCACAAAATGACCAATAAGAGATGACATATACAGTATAAACTATTTACTGTAGGAGTGGTAGGAGGCCTTTTTACCTGTCTGTGCCCAGGGCCCATCATCTGTCTATGTGTTTCCAGGCTATACAGCCTTCTGATGAAGAATGGCTTCAGGGTTTGAAAGAAATCCATCTTTCTCATGTCCAGTCCCCATAATCAACTCCAGACAGTTTGTTTGGATCATACAGTAAGTAAATGGATAGCCTTGTATTTGAAGAGGATTATGAGATTTACAACTCAGTTTTCTATTTCATCCACCTAATTAAAATAGGTTTTCCATAAAACCTCCTTACAGGAGCTTGTTGTACTGATATGGATTGATTACTTGATTACTGATATTGTGTCATTTCTGTTTTCTAGTCAGTGCCTGTCAGTTATCTCTTTTCTACTTAGTTACGCTGCTTGGGGGGAAATATGACTTGATAATTACTTTTTTTTCCAGGGAGCAGAATTATTACCAGTTAAAAATAAATGTCGTCTGAAAAAAACATTTAACATTATACCTACTCTTATATATGAATTACTTTTGTACAATACATTGTGTAGAACAATTGTGACAGAGTAATGGAGAGTCATCGTAATAATTTGTATTTACTGTCATTCATCATTGACAAGACAAACACATTGAGTTATTGTGTAATGGGACTCTTAGGAAATCTATCAAAGACCTGCTCCAGTTTGCTGGAGTTACTCTTTTTTTGTATGCTAGGATTTTAATAGGTTTGTGCCCAAACAATGTTTTCTTTCTGATTTCACAGCGTGCTGACTACTTCACACCACCTACAGTATTTTGTGCACTATTTTGTGCTTGGAGGGAAGTGCTCTTCTCACCTGCTGAGTGAGGACAGACGAAGCAAAAATAAGGGTTTTTAGAAGCGCTAGTATGAGGTAAGACTTCAATTGTCTTGTTTGTACATATGCATCTCTCACAAGTATTACACCCCTAGATTTCTAGTTGGAGCTGTTCCCTGGAAGCAACGAATCTGACTTGAAACACTTCAGGACAGGTTAGGCTGCTTATGAGTGGTGATACAGCCTGCATTTCCTGGAGCATTTTGGTCAACAAATGTGTCATCACCATTCTAATATGAATTTAATTTATTATATAAAAAATTTCAGCCACCCGAATTTTAAATGGTGTCAAGTTTTTGAGGAAGGCTCTTTTTAATGAGGTGGATTGTCATTTTCTTCAGCAACAGTAATGCAAAACCACCATAAAGATTGTAAGTCTCACTTTTCCCAACTGGAAAATCTACTGTTGTTATAAGCTTCTGCATCTAAGTATTAAACTAACCGCTTAATGCAACATGTTGACACATGCTCTCTGCATTTGTGTAAAGTCCTCCTGGAAAAGGCTGCCTGGAAATCACCAGTTGAAGTAAAAGCAATAGAGGCAGACTAAAGTTACACAAGAAAGCAAATTACAATATTTCCTCAAAAGAGTGCATTGAACATTGTAGATTTTGTGAAAGGGAAAAGGTCTTGGAAGAGTTTGTATTATACAATATGTAACGTTGGGAGACGTTTTTATAATGGCCTTTAAATCCTTGGTATTTGTTGTACCTTTTCATATTTTGCCTAAAGTATATTGTTAATACTTCTTTAAAGATGCTGAAAACACATTTTTTCAGTCATGTTCTGTTCACAATGCTCTGTCTTGGTGAAATTGTTTTCATTGTTAAAGGCTTTATGAAGAATACATGATGTTTGTTGAATGTTTTTTTGCTGAATTAGTCGTGAATGTTTGATGTGATATAACAAAATACTAAAGATTTACAACTGGGGTTGTCTGTGACTAGAGGTAAAAGTGCAAATACTTGCCTAAAAGCATACTTCATTACAAGTAGAAGTACCATTTGAAATTCTTTCCTCAAGGCAAAGTAATAAGTACACACTCATTAGAGTACAAGTTCTCTGCAAAGAAAACAGTGAATTTGACCATGATAAGTTTAGTCCAGATTTGTTCAATAAACTCTCAAAAGTAAAAATTGTGCCCAAGAACATTTCTGGCAATGAATAAGAGTCAAATTACTGTAGAGACTAGGTGTGGGACAAAAATGGCACAGCTGGCAAAAATGGAGCTGATTTTAACCACCCTACTTCCTGATTGCTTGTGAAATAATATGCTATCCTAATATGCAAAAAGTAACTAGTGACCAAAAGCTGAAAACTAAGTGTAGTGGGGTAAAAGTAAAAGTAACATGAAATTGAAATGCTCCACCAAAGTACCTCAAAAAATGTACTTAAGTACAGTTCTTGGGTGCTTGTTGTTTTCCAGCTAGTCTTGGGAAACGGGAACAGTGTAAGCGAGAACAGTGAATACAGGTTTGTAGTTTTGGTGTTGGTTAGGGTGCACAGTAGACTCTAGCACTAAGGTTGTGTACTGCATATTATCACACACACTAATTTAGCACTTGTAAGAGTATACCGTTGTTGGGCAAAAGCAGCATATTGTGATTAATATTGTCTATAAATACAGTAATTCATTGCAGATGGGAGTCACTTGAGTTCTACAGCTAATTTGGAGGAAGAGGACACAAAGACTTTTGACACACACCTGTGCAGCCAATTATCTTCTTCAAAAGAAATCAGAGCAACAGACTTCACTCACGCGCTCGCTTTGTGACTTTGATCTGGCCTGTCACTCATCCTGCCCCGCAGACCCCGCCCCCCACGGAAATACATGAGGTTGTCCGGCGGCACGTGATTGATTCAGTATGGCGGAGCCGTCGGCTGAATGATTTTTTTTACTGTTACTGTACCAGCGGGTCCTAAAACCCTGCACCGTGGATGCTGTTGGAGACGTGGGAGAAAACCAGACATTTGCACCCAGGGGTTCTCAATACAGGTAGAGTTTGTTTCCTGTCTTTGTTCCAACACAGTTCACAGCTCTCTCTTTGGGTTTAACGTGACAACCGTGACTCAAATATATGTTTAAGTGGGAACCCAGTTGCCTTTCGACTTTTCGGAGTCAAACTGAGTGTCTGCGTCCGTGCTGTTTTTCCAATTTTTTGCGAGTTTATATTGTATTTAACAGCCCGTAGACGTAAAGTAAGTGTTGCGCAACATGCCACAGGCGTTGTTCAGTATTAACAGTTTGGAGAGGATTGGAAAAAACTGTCGACTTTACGTGTTGAGCAACATTGTTACTCGGCGACCTGCTCGGTTTAAGCGCAGTTAAAGTAGCCATTTCAGACATGTCTTAAACATGCTGTCACGTCGGTAAACTGTCTGTTATGAAAAGAGAACAATTGGTATGTTGATAGTTTTCAAACTTCTCACTTTGCATGTATGAGTTGACACATGACTTTGACGTTGTTTTCCTTCTAAGTGCGCGGCTGTACATGAAAGAGTTGCCAGGTGCAGCGGGCAGCTCCATCACACAGTTACAGTAGTTTCGGTGTTAGCGCACTAAAACGTTATTCGCTAGCTCTTCGTTAGCTCTGCTCACTAATATCATCACGGAGCCACTTCTTCAAACTTCAAAAACCAATCTTCGAGTCTGCGGGGCACGCGTTGTCGCGCACGCGCGTGCGGAGAAGGCGGTGCTCATGTGTTTGTGTGTGATGGAGGTGTGTGCTGAGGTTGGACCGCCGCTGTCACAGCTCTGGGTGTACACACTTCACGATGAGTAAGCGCAGGACTTCTGCGGCGAGGTTGTGTCCCAGCTCTGCTAAGATTCCGTTAAACGTTTGCTGGCGTATTCACTCTAGGTCCGGTGGCGCAAACTTGTAAACTTCAGGCTCCAAACGCGCAGGATCACAGCAGCCCTCCAAAAAAGAAAAGTCCTGCGTGCTCTCAGCTGAGTCCTAATTGGAGCAGATGTAAAGCATGATCTGTACTCTGTACTATGTTTTTGTGATTGCCTACCTGTTGTGTTGTTGTTATGCAGTTGTTACAATGTTACGATGTCATTCAGAGTGACAGTAACTGTAAAGCTAGGAAATCACTAATAGTAATAATATTGCCCTTGAGGAAATTGTTGTTGGACATCTGCCAGACAGTACATGTCTACTGCAGGGTTTCGGTGTTTTAACATGTACCTAGGAGGAATTGGGAATTGAACCACTGACCCTGGGGTTTGTAGACAACTGTCTTACATTTGGGCTACTGCAACACTAAATAAGTGAGCTTATTTGTCCAAGGAGAAATGTTAAAATATTGAATCTGAGCCCATTTAGTTGTTTTATGATGACATAATGTTATCTTCTTAAAGAACGTAAAGATACCAAGTTTTGCTTTGTCCAAAACAAAGTGTGAGCATTTAGTTCAAGACTCACCAGTAAGTAAATTATTATAGAAAGCAGCAGTTACTGAACCTTTTTAACAGCTCTCCTGCTGTGCTGCACACAACATGTTGGCTTGACTGTGCTGAGTGATGTTCATTCTGTGAATTGTTTTGTTGTTATTATGTTGTAAGTCATGTTTCTGTTTCCTGACTGGTGATTATGCTATTTGTGAATGTGCAACATGAAGTGGGTCTAGGAAGTAGCTTCTACTTTTATTTTGAGAAACAGACAGTTCTACCTGATACTGAAATTAGACTGTGTAATTATTGGAATTAATGCAGGCATCATACACCATATTTTTATGAAAGTTACACTGTTAAGCAACTAAATGGATCCAGGATTCGAAAGAACATTGGGAGATTAGTGCTAATGCATTTTAGAATGAATATCTTTGTGGCTTAAACACCCGCAGTAAATTGAAGTCATAGCCTCTCGTTCTATGTTTGCGTGTGTGCACCTTTTTGGAGTTAAGTGTATGCTAATTATATCTTGTGGGAATTTGATGAACAGACAGAATAGAATACAGTAGATAGGTGTCTGCAGTTTCTAAAGGCAGTTTCACATGGCCATGTATAGACCTGCCACTTCCTCTGTGTTTAAAACCTTACATGACCCATGAGGTGTAAGATTTTAGGGCCGTACTATTATGTTGGGGCAGTATTGATAAAATCAAACATCACAATGTTTTGTAGTATTACTTCAGTAACAACAATGTTTGAATATTTTTGGGCATGAGATGATAAAATAATCAAGATTAATTTTAAAATCAATCATCTGCTTTGACCATTTCATGTCTCACCAGTTAAAATTCTACTTTTACTGTGACAATGATTAATTTAACCTAACATAATTTCTGCAGTTGCAGTTGTTGTTTTACTGAGCCCCTGTGGTAATGGTCGGGAGAAAAACGTCCATGTCCACGGCCTACTAAGGCGTGGGAGTGAGATACTTTGTTGCTGCCTCGACTTCTTAATGCGCGAGAGCAAGATCATTCGTGTACCACATGTGACGGGATGCTTGTCATTTTATAGTGCTGTTAATTTGAATATTTGACAGATATTCGCTCTGTTTATAGGACAACAGAGCCTCACCTCACCTTTAATCACTTAATATTGATATTGCTTTGTATATTTATTTTAGAAATATCTTGATGAGAACTATTATGATTTGTCTTTGATGTCATGTTACCAAGTGGTTTAGTATATTTTATAATGTGGTTATATTTATGTTGGATATTTGTATAATAGTAAAAAAATTTAAAATGATATTTTAGAGAAATGTTTTTTTGTTAGCTTCCACACCTTGTGACATATTCATTCAAAAGTGTGCTCAAAAGTGTTATATATAAGTGGCTATGTAATGCAGAGTTCACAACTTTTCATATTGACGATTAGACGTATTTTTCATATTACTTTTAATAGAAATATCTGTTTAATGTCCAACTTCAAACCAACTTCACCGTGGTAAAACAACAAGCCAAGTGTCACATGTGGAACACGAAGGATCTTGTTACCACGCACTATGAATAATGGGTCATGGTAGGTTTCCCACCTCTTAAGTAAGTTGTGGGCACAGAATATTGTTTTTCTCCCGAATGTCACCAGAGAGACACTGTAGTTTTTAAAAGTAAGTTTTAATATCATTCATGGCTTTGGATGACATAAACTTTGACTTTAACATTGTTATCCAGGAATGTATCGAGCTTCCTCATAGGAAAATGAGACAATAGCGCCATAATAGCTGCGTCCAGCTACAGTTAACGTCGGCTTTAAAATTTCCACCATTCAGGTGATAAAAATATATGTACAGCACTTGAAATGCCTTTTTAAGAACATTGAGACACATAATTGGTAAGTTAAGCTGTGTTGAGCTGAAAGTCCATAATACAATAAGTATATGTTTTTAAAGATTACTTTATTGGCACTTTTTGTTTTATTTGATAGTGAAGACGGACTGGAAATGTCTGTGAATCAAAGGTTCCCAGCTGTGCTCAAACTGCTGATAGTGGCATGCTTCGATACCACAAAACTGGAATCAGTTACAAGAGACAAGTCAGACTGACCATAACTGCTGTTTTTCATCACTGTGGAGACAGTTTAAAGCCAAGCTTACAGCCAACAAATTGTGTATTTGACATGATCAGTACTTTATCTAAGAACAACAATTGAGAAAGATCCAATATCCTGGCCCTTATTTGTGTTAAAATTCTCATCCAGTGATATTGCGATTGACACTTTTAATAAAAGGATGAAAAAAGGGAGTTTATTTTATAACAGAAAAATGCAGTTTGACTCATTTGATTAAATGTAAGCTGAGCTTCCAAACCATGCAATTTAGAAAACGTAAATACACATTAATATTTTAATACTGGTATAATCTATTGTTATTCATTTTGCCCACATTGCCCACACTTATGCACAAAGCCTTTGATACAGCATTTGTGAAATATTTAGTGTATACAGCGTTCTTGTACACAGTATAGTGTACTTCTACACTTAGAGTATGTGATATCAAAGAGATTAAGAGACTGGATTTAGCAAAAGCATTATCCTTTATGAGCATTTCGGCTTTTATATGTGACTCTTGTATTTTTAATAAGGGCTTGCTTTCATGTTCTTCATATGTTTTTTCTTTAATTTAGTAATCAAACAGATCCTTTCTGAATTTAATCCAGCCCATTAGACATTAAGCTCATGGGCCAACTTGCACAATACTACCTTACCAAAGTTTGGGAGCATGTATTTCTTGTTCTTCACTTGTCCCAAAGTCTGGCTCTTGTAATCTCATTAATAAGCTCATTTAGCTCAGTTCCATTGTGCTTTGTCAGGACCAGGCCTGACTTTCCAACTTCCTCCCATCATTTAGCACAAGCTGGCACTGGGAAAGTTTGCTTGTTTGTGGACATTTTCTGGATGTTGTCACGCTAATGGATACTAATGGGGTTTATTAATGCCATTGTTGTGCTCTGGGACAAATAAGGTGACAGGACCCTCTAATGCACAGACATGTCCGCCCAGCAGGAATTTGTAAACTGCCTGGCAGGGTCTTCCCCTCAGTCGAGAGCCATTCAGTATTTTATTGTACCTTTGTTCTCAGCCTTCGTTCATGTATCACTCCATTACACGCAATGATGAAGAAGGCGCTAATACAGTTTCAATCAAACTCAGAGCACTCTGTCATTTTATTAAATTCATTTAAATTTTTGGATTAGGTAGACATAAAAACACAAAGGTACAACAGTACAGTTGTACTGTAAGCAGCTTAATAAAGAAAGAAAGTTGAGTATTGGCCAGGCAGCCAGGAAAGCAGTAAACGTAGACAAGAGGAAGATTCAAAGCAGTAAAATGGACACAGAGCTTTTAATGGGCAGCTATACAGAGGCTCTCAGCCTCAACTGATGTGATTTGAGGCTTGATGAATCCTTGTTTTGATCCTTCTGGTCACTCAGTGAGTTCATGACTGCGAATCATTCTCCCTGACTCAGCTCTATATGCAGTGTTGTACCACACATCTCCAACAGTAAACCTGTTTTAGCTCTTTTGTGCTTTGCTGGGACTGAACTCGTTTTGCCTGACTAAACTCACAGTCAATCCTGGACCTGTACTTACTAAGCATCTCAGTAGGAAATCACTCCTAAGTGGCCAAAATTGTCAGAGTGATGCAATTTTGGACAAACTTTTAGTAGTAGGAGTAAGTAATTTATAAATTTTTATCATAGGACATCTCTCCTATCTCCACCAACATGTAGGAGAGCTATGCAGGTGTCCTAACTAGTTAGTTAGAGTTGCCAGGAGATGGTGTTCAGACAGTATGATGTTCACAAAGTCTGTGGGAGGAGAACTGTTTTGAATACTTGAATGTAAAAAACAAAACAAAAACCTACCATCAGCAAAAAGATCAAATGCCGTGTGCACAGATACCACAATTTTTATTTTTTGGAGATATATATATATATATACACAGAACTGCAGAAAGGTGTGATGAAAAAAGGGATAAGGGATACAACAAACTGTCCATTGCTGAGGCCTTAGAAACTGCCAAGCAAAGGCTCACAGCCTTGGCTACCTGTCTGAAGAGGTACACCAGAGATATAGAAGCCAGGAGAATAAACCGGACCTTCTCCACCGAACCATCCAAGGTGTACT
>JAUMHL010000014.1:22996205-23009363 GCA_032362345.1 Sandelia bainsii
AAGCTCCCAGGCCTCTGGTAGAGGACCCGAGCTTGAAGGACAAAGACCGCCCGCAGGGGGGCGAGTGGGGAATTTTTATATATATATATATATATATATATATGAGCCAATGTCTTCTCCATTCTTCCTGAGAAGGGCAGTTGTCTCGTACAGCCCAGCTACTGCCCACTACTTTGTATCAGTATTTCTTCAACGCCCTGTAACTTCTCCACCTGCTGGACTGTGTGCGATGTTTGCCCATTGTGTCCAGACATGGAGTGGCCCACTTCACGGGTTGTTTGCCACCCGCTTTGCAAGCACACATTGCAAATATTGGTGGTGGGGGTGATGGCAGTGTGGTGTCGTTGTGTGTGTGTCTTGGCACGTTTACACATAAAACACAGAGATGACACGGGAGGACATAGCAGCGTGACTGGCCAAAATGTTGATGATATTTATTCTTATCCAAACAAACCTGCATGTCAACACAATAGGCAGTATCAAGGTCAGCAAAATGATTGAAATCATGTTTCATTTCAGATGATAAGTGTGTGAAAGCCTCTACCAATAAAGGCCTGAACCTAAACCTAATTACAACCTTAGTTCTTGTGAGGGTGTGAGGAATGGCCTGAATGTCCTCACGAGGCTGAAATGTCCTTACATCTAAAACGTGCCTACAAAACCATATATAGACATGTACACAGACACACATTTGTCAATATGAGACGTTTTTTTTCCAACTTTCTCTTCTGCAATTGACTCGGAAGCAGAGAAACAGACCTCTTTTTCTACTACTCAGTTCTCTGTTCTACTATGGGGAAGAGTTGTTTATTAATGCAAAATTGTCAAAGCTAACACATTGCAAAGTCACATTCTGCTAACAGTGTTTAATAAAATGTGAATTCTTCTCAAGAACATATGTGTATGTTCATGTATTAGACTGAAGGATTTGCAAGTCTGAGTAGCAGTGTTTTGCAGAGCTAGTTGTTGGATTTAAATTATGTAAACATGCTGTGATTTTTGTAAACCCAGATGGTTCTAATGAAACTTGAATGAAGCCAGAGCTGTTTTACATCACGAACTCTTGCTCCAAATAATTTTTATTAATAATGAGAATAATGCCATATTTACTACTCTTAAGCTGTAGTTGATGTCTACAGTTTTTGTTAAAAAATGTTATTGTTAAATGTTATGTTTTTATTATTATGAAATTTCATTTCTGCTCCATAAAAACACGCTTTTTGCAATTTAATTTCTGATTTTCTTCACTGTTGTTGGCTGTGACTTCTCTCCTCTGTGGCTGCTACCCTCAACATTCCTTTTAATGAAAACTACTTGTTTCATCCACTTTTTGCACTCTTGAAGGATTCCTGCCACGACTAACTACTGAGGACTCCACCTGTGGCTCGGTGTGATGAATCCCTGAGAAACCCCTCCTTTCTCTCCCTCCTTGGACGTGGCTCCACCTGGCAGCACCATCTTGGCTGATGAGTAGAGCCACCACAGAGATGCACTGACACCCTCACCACTCACCTTTCCTCCCCTGTCAAGCTTGTCTGGCACCAGCAACCATAGCGATGAACTCTCACAGTCGATCAGGTAAGATGAAAAAAACAAAAAACAAAATACAGTGTGATTATGATCATGATGAGTCTGCAAATTTATACGTGTGTTCTTATGTGGTGAGGATTATGTTTGATTACCCCATGTTCTATCTGTAGGTGTCACGTCACGTTATTATTACATGTATGACATACTAGAAACTTTACATTATGAACATGTGATAACTGTGTCAGAGCAGTACACAGTGGTAAGTGATATCTTGGCTCTGGTGACATTGTTTTTCTTTGATCTCTTAGAAAAGTTATTACAGGCTAAGTTTGTTCTACACTGTGTTTGAAAGCTGGCGATGAAGACTGTGATTTCCATTGTTTAGTCTGAAGGCAGAAATAAAGGGAATTGTCTTCCCTTGTAGCCATTTACTACTGTAAGTCAGACATTTCTCTTAGCCAGAGCTGAGGCCTTGTTTTGTTGTACAGAGAGCAATAATGTTGAAACTGCCGAACTATAGCCTCTCTCCATCTTGATTAGGTAGTTGATAATCTGATTACACCATAGTGACCTGAACAAACCTGCTGCTGTGATTTAGCATTTTCTACAAGGGCTCTTCAGGCTAAGAAGTGATTGAATGTGATAAGGTTGACAGTTGTGGAAACCACTTACTCCAGCATGTTGCATTGTTAAAACAGTAATTTCACAGTGGTGTCTAACAGAAGGCACATGTTTGTCCAAGTGTATTTTTAAAATCTAATTTTAGTATCATTGCTTTGCCGTCATGTTCACCCGTGTATGCTAAATGACATGGGTGTTTTCATGGGTTTTGGAACCACACAGTCTTGAGTCAGGTGATGAAAGTGACTTCAGGTATTCTTGGTCTTCTGCCTTCTTGTGTGGTCTGTGCAGTATTAATAGATTTATTCCTATAATTTATTTTAAAGCGCTAGTCTACAATTTCATGTTTAGTAGCCTGTCTTGAATTTTTATTTCAGCTAAATTTAAATGTGACAACAAGGTAACACAAACCCGTATGTAGTGTTACTTTCTTAATGTAAATCCCGCACACACAAAGGCAAGTTATAAGAAATATCAGATTTCTGGGATATTGTATTGAATTTGCAGGTGTTAGGGAGTTGCTATTAACATAGATAAGATAGATAATCAGCTTTATTGTCATTGATCACATTTACATGTTACAACAAAATTTGACTTCTGCATTTAACCCATCCCCCCTTGGGGGGAGCAGTGGGCCACCTATATGCATACCTAATATGCAGGAGGTGGGATGTTGGTGGCAAGGGGTTGGTGGCTCTGGTGGTGGTGGAGACCATGGATGTTTGTGTCGCAGTTTCAGAACTGCTACACCCATGCTATCTATAATTTTATTCGTGGTCAGCTAAAGAGAAGCACAGAGTGACTCATTCACTTAGTCCTGTGTGTCTTCCTGGATGTATTTATTGTCATGATAATTAGTTCTTAGCAAATTGCACTGAAAATGTGATTTCTTTATCCGTGCACTGCAGTGTTTTTACTGTTCACGGATAATTTCACAATTGGTTTCTCTTGGTTACCTTTACTTTGGTTATTTTTATTCATAACCATGGCGCAGATCTGGGTTTTTATCATTCTCAACTGTAGACCGAAATGGACAAAAGGCCAATTGTGTCCTCCCTTAATCATCGTGCTTTGGCTGTCGTGGTCGTATTCAACACAGTGATGCCACAGCCAATGATTAATTATTGTAGCGCTGTTGGTCCTGTGTGGTGCAATGTGGGTTGCTGGCAGAACTTTTTCTCTTGAGCTGTGAGTAGAGACACGGCTGAGTCCTGGCCAGAAGGGTTTGCGTCAGAGTTGATGTTTCAGGCTGTTCAGATAGCTGTGAACGCTGGCACAAGCTAGAGATCTGTTTCTTCTTCTTTTTTCTTCTTCTTTTCTTAAATACACACAACAACAGGGCCTCTATTATTTTCCTCTTATTCTGATCATTTTAATGCTCTGTCTATGCTCAGTGCTCACAGAGGTTTATTTTCCTTGGGATAACAATTTTGCTGTTGAATATAGCTTAATATTGATATGCATATGTCTGTCAACTTTATGGTTATTTCATAGACATCGTCTGTCTTGCTTCCACTTTTACGCTGATGTGAAATGGTTCCAACCTGAATCCACATTTGTCAGTTTAATAAAATTTTTTCACACATTTTTCATCTCATATAAAATCTTTCAAAAAGGGTGGGAGCCTTTTGTACTCAGTATGTCAGTTGACGGATACATTTAATCCCATTTTTGGGAAGGAGGTTTTTTATGATTCATAACCAAGCCAAGTCCTCCATTCACAGCTGTTCCCAAGTAACACCAAAAATAGTTGAGGGATAGTTCATGTTGTAATAAGCCGAAACAATTTAAACTGCCAGACTTTTCTCCACCTTGAGGCACTTTGAAATTTAGAATGAAGCATTCACTCCCCACTGTCACCTTCTGTTAGCAGTTAATATCCCCTTGTCGCTCTCCAGTCTGTGCAGTATTGCTAAGCCTTTTCCCATATATGACTAATCATCATTTCCTTTTCTGAAACCACCGTTTTAGAGAAATGAAAGGCCTTTTGTCTTACTTAAACTTGGGTGGCAAAGGCTGGCATGTTGACATGCAACTTGGCATTTTGGAACTGGGTTTATGGCCTTGGAGCCAGAGCTAGAACACACACACAGACAAACTCTCTCATCCCAACAAGACCCTGCCCTCCCTCCTGCTCCTCCCACTCCCCTCCTCTCTCCAGCAGCAGTAATCTGTGACAGGTCTTGGCTGAGGGGGATCTTGCGTCAATAGATCGTCATACAGAGTGGCTCCCCTGCCTGGAACACAAACAGAGCGAGGGGCCGTCTGCTGCTGGAGGCCTCGTAGAGCTTGTTAAACCCCTCTGAGCCTTGCACAGTCTGAAAAAGAAAGCTAGTGCTGGGTTTAGTAGGTGTTTTTTGTGTATTAGTCATAGTTGTATTTTTACATTTTGGAGACTCCCGCATCTTCCTCTGATAATAGTTATTGCATGCTGGTAGGCAACCTATGGAGAGTCTGCAATTTCCTCCTGCCTGCTTGTGTGTTCTTGCAGAATGAGATCTAGAAAACTCGATTTTCCCCCGTGGATTCCGATAGCTGAGTGTCCCTTTGAACTTATTTTTGCACATTCCTGCTTTTGCTGTTTCATCCTCTGAATAACTTTTGTTTACTGTTGTTTGCATGTGTGGTTTCATCCATTTCTCCATCCTAAGATGAATTCACACCCTTTCACTATAATGCATGCAACCAATTATATTATTTAAGAGTAGGTCCTAGTAAGGGTGTGGAGCAGAAGGAAACACATTAATGCATTGATTTGCAGTTGTTTAAATTAGCTCATAGGTACGTGGGGAGTGTGTCACATCTATGGGGTGGGGGCTGCAGTGAGAAGTTGTTTTTTAAGACAAACACAAAAATCGCTTCTCCTTACTTTTCTGAGACTTATTCAGACCGTTGATCTGTGGCAGATGGTTGTGAATTATTCATGTGTAGATTTTATTCCAGAGATTACTCAGTATCACAGAGGAGGGGATAAAAGATTGAGAGGACCAGCAGCACAATGAGGGCCTTACAAAAGATAGTGGAGTGTAAACAGCTAATGCCAGATAAGACCATTTTTTTTCTCCATTGTGATCGTCGGAGCCTTGCAGCGTCATTAGGTGGGATTAAAGTTCCTTCTTTTACAGCTGTGATGTACACTGTTTGGTTTTCCTAGTCTATTCTGCGGACATGTCTTGTTTTGTTGTTTGTCTAACATTTAGATTTCAGTGCTTTGAGGATGTTACTGAAGTCATTTCCACGGGTGTGTTTTTTTTTTTTAGCTTTTCTGGAGAATATTTCCCGTCAACTATGAAATAAATCCTGTGGACATCTTTGGGTCAGTTTTTCACTTTCTAAAACACATTTTAAGCATATTCATGTCTTAAATAACCAACTGTAAGGCTAAGTATTAGGATTGGAGGTTGTTAGGGGAAGTCAGGTGCTGTATAGTTTAGAATCCAACTTCTGAGATAGGAGTAGTTTTTAGCTCTGTCACTTGCCATCCCTTTTTTTTGCTGTCAGTCCTTTTTCTTTATCTGTCTTTTTTTCCCTCTCTGTACCTCAGTTTTAATCAGTAACTGCAATAAGGATTCACAGTGGGAGCTATCAAAAGCCTGCAGTGGTGGATTAAAAGAGAGTGGCTAGTCCTGGGCCAGGCCACTGGAAAGTGAAGCATAATCTTCAAAAAGGAAGCTTAACCCCTGCTGGCCCACACTGATGATTACTCATTTACAAGAGCCACTGTCGCAGAGAAAAGGCTCGGGTGTTAATTGATATGTTTTAGTCTGAATATTCAGAAAGTTGTCTAAAGATGACTGAAGTCGACCAAGGTGAGAAGCAAAATAAAAAAAACTAGAAAACTTGAGTCTAGGAGCTTTTTCAGGGGAAGTTATTAGAGAAGTTTTACAGAAAGCGATGCTGTTCATTTGATTTGTGCTTCGGTACAATTGCAGCTGCGCTCATCACCGCCTCTGCTATTTAGTGACTGTCCAATGAGTCAAAGGGACACAATAGCACTCCCTCCTATCTATGTTTGATGCAATGGATGATGAGTGCTGTAGAAATGTTATTGTTCTCATTTATCCATGGCTCTGCACAATTTTCCTCAATGGAAAGATAGATGGGAATAAAAGCTAAACGAGACTAAACAGAAGGCTTTTTAAGAGAAAAATGGAAGCTGCTGTGGAGAAATAAGATTACTGCCTCATTATTGTCATTCTCTCTACATTTTCCAGAAAATTCCTTTCAAGTAATCTTATTGCCAGATGAAACAAGTGTGCAATCTAGCCTTTGGAAGAATTTATTAAGCATTCAGAGCGTTGCTTCTGCTGGAAGAGAATTGAACCATAATTCAGAATTGAATTATGGTTTTGTGCTCAAACCATAGCGTGTTGTTCTTTCAAATAAATAAAGACCCACCAGTCTTATTTTTCCCATTTCACTGTTAATTATATAATGATATGGCTGATTTGGTAGCTAAATTAGGCAAGATGACATTGGATATTTAACTTGCTCTACGCCTTTTTTCTTGTTTACTCTGACTTTCATTACACATGCCAGTAAAAGGGTTGAAGCTTGAAGCTTTGTACATACCACGTGCATGTAATTAAAACTCAGCAGTGGCAAAATTGAGATTGGGCTGGGAAGTGCAGTATGCTGTATGGGTTCAACAGGGGAAAGCAGAGAAGAAGGTGGGTCAGGTGAGCCTCTGAGGATGCTTCTATTAGGAAGAAAAAATGAAGATTCTCAGCAATTGCACAATCTCTGTTAGGAAGGGCTCAGTGCACCCTGGTTCTCCCAGGGCAGAATGAGCTTTTCAAGGCACTAATCTGAGGATAAGCCCTGGAACAGTCCTTCAAACTTTGCTGTGTGCAACCGTGTACTAAAAATGCATGAAATGCCCCATGGAGCTGTTGTGTTCACTACAGTTGGCATCCTATGCAGATCTGTATTTACAGTGATTTTAAGATGCAGAATCTGCCCTTCGGGAAATTGTTGGATCTTTCAATTTTAACATTTTCTGAAACTGTTGCTTCTAAAATGAGAAGCCTTATTTTTGGCGATGTGCACACACTGCATTCCAGCATAAGAACCTTATCCCATCTGTGAAACATATTGGTGGCAGTATCATGATTTGGGCCTGTTTTCGAGCTTCTGGACCAGGTTACTGCTGTCATTGGCAAAGCGCTGCTGTTCATTCACTTACCTTCTTCCAGCCCAAAAGATACTGCAATATGCAGACTAACATGACAAAACATTAAAAAACAACTCCGAGGTTGGTTTAATGCAGTTTGTGCACTGCTGAGCTCTCACAAGCAAGTGTTTCTTTCAGGAATAGTAATTAATCACTGATGGTTAAGTGAAGTTTAACTGACAAACAAACATGACATAACTTGTTTCTGTGGGGTATTTGTTTTTGTTATTTTAAAGTAAAAGTATTAAGTAAAGTCTGTGGCGCCACATGTTTGTCACATGAACTGTGACGAGACAGCAGCAAGGTCTGTCTAATATGGATCAATCAGATAATGGCGGAAGCATGTCCAGTGGATCTGTGAATGATCTTCTCCATTAGGAACATGCAGTTTCTCTACTGACTGAAAAATGAAAGATATTTCAGTCCTGTTGATTCCCCTTTTTGTATTCATATATCAAGTTATTTCTGTATGTAATAATATGTAACAGTTTCTGCTGCTCGTTTTGGCTGAAGGGCTAATCTGAACTGAACAAATTAGCATAGATGCTAGACTTTTTTGTTGCTGCCAATGCTATTATTCATTTGTGAATATGTTGTCGACCATTTTTCTCACTGTCACTTATTGTGGATAACATTAAGTGAAACTGCTGGCTGTCAGTGACTTGTTTGTGCCAAATACTAAAAAAATAGGTTTAATTGTTTTAATGGTGTGCAGTGGGTTGCACAGGAGCACAAATTGCATGTATTACTACAGATCAGCTTTGGACATCCAATCAGTTTGTTACTGTGCAGGCTCTTGGGTTTTCATAGGAGAGTTTCCTTAGCACCTGAGTTCTCCCGATCTCGAAAACTACTTGGCCTGTGAATCAATATACATCACTTCACCTCAAAGTAGCATCCTGATCCTCAAGTGCTGTCATAGAGTTTTGCTGACATTAGATGACGTAGATTTGTTCAAGGTTATGTAATAGAGATATCCTCCGCTCAAATTAGTGTATGACTTGTTTGCATGTGGTGCAAGAGGATTTTAAACTGGAGGTTTTCTGGCTTTATAACTTAGATTTAGCAGGGGAAATAAAGGTTCTTTAAGTGAACATAATATGTTCACAGCCCTCAGAGCCTTCTACTCCACAGCACTTTGAACTCCTTCTGCTCCACTGGAACTACTCAGCTGCCAATGATAGACTCATGTGGTTGTACTTGGCAACTACCATGTGTGAATGTGTGTAAATTTGAAGACCTTTTTTTTTAAAAGCATGCTGCTTAGTAAACATCCCTTAAATAAATAACAGTTAAGATTCCTTCTCATAGACTTCATTCATACACACAGCATTAAAAAGTTCAAAAATCAGCAATGACTGCGTTTACAAGCATTTAAGTAACCCAGTTACAATCACTTTGATCAAGTATATTTATTTCCTTACTTTCATAGAAATGAGAAACCTGTTTTCTGTAACCAGGTTTCTTGTTTTGTGTAGGGAAGTGCACTGACATTCACTCATTGCATGGGGAAATGCCTCCTCATATTTAAAAATTACACATCCAGGTCTAACCAGGTTACTGAAATGCATGCAAATGAATGAAGGAGCTGAATAGTAAAACTAACAAAAATATATTTTCTCCAAGAAATCAAGTGGTGACAGATTTTTTTTTCTCTCTTTTCAGTGCTGCTTACTGACCATCACAGATATTTCTGATTGTTTCCCAGTACAATGTCAGTGAAAACACATCTACACATATATATGTTAGCACTAACCTACAGTAGGGTATAATGATAATTTAAGATCTTTTAATGTCTTTAAAGTCTCTGTGAAAAGACATGGGAAACAGCAGCATAACAACAAAAAATCAATACATGACAACATTTTCTAAATCTGTGAAGTCATCTGACACTCACCCAAACTATGGAGATATTTCCCACATCCACATAGACACTTTTTACCGCTGGACAATGTTATTAAATAATCTTTTCTGCTAGTAGAAATGTTACATATTGGGTCTTTAAACTATCATACACCTCCAACAGTACACTTTCTATTTCTGTTAAGCCCAAAGGTTGTGAGACGTGAAGCTACCATAAGGTAAATTCAGCTTCTTAAATTTGACAATTTCAACCGTGTCTACTGACATTATGTCTTTTGCAAAGAGTAGGCTATTACCTGTGTGATATGTCTCTTTGTTTTTGTTGTAATGCGTGACGCTGGACACAGTCGACGCTATCAGGTCTGCTGTTGGTACACAGGTATCTTACTGGTTGTTTTAGGTAGACCTCCAGCTTTTGCTTGGTTGTGTGTGCATCAGATGGCAAAAAAGACTAGTGGTGAGGGGACTGTACTTAGTCTTAAAATTTTAATTGTCATTGATTTCACCATTTCACATGACAGATTTTGTCAGTTAACTAGGTTTAATTTGATAAATTAACCAAATGACGAATTGACATTCCCAGCTTTGTGACTACTCTGTGCTTTGTGCAGGACACAAGTTCTTAGATGTTTTAGATATACTTTTAGAAACAATAGAAAACTGTCACCAATGGAGTGATGAATGTTTCTTAGTGACACAAAGTAGCTAGTTGCATAACCTGATTTTTAGACAGTAAGCAGCCAGCAAGTTAATAGCTGACAGCACATGACAGATACAGTATCTGGCAGATAATGAACAGTTCCTCTGTTCAGTCACCTTGTTAAACCTTTTAAACATATCGCATATTTTAGACTTGTCAACTGATGTGAAGAGCTCATATTGTCTGTCATCAACGCTTTTTCTCCTAAACATAAAAGAACATGTAATAACCATTAAAACAGTATATATGACACTTTGTTCAGTATAGCTTTGTGCCTTAGGAAAGGATTAGTGTGTCGCCATTCCCAGCAGCTTACATGAAGAATTTACAGTAGTGCCCCCAGGAACTGTGCTGTAAAAAATCTGTGCAAGATCACGGAGTTCAGCAGCGCTTGTCATCAGTCAAATTGCATGAAACCGAGGTTTGTTGTCCTCCCACATTTGTAATTTACCAGTCTTTGCTTTCATTCATTAGCATAACAGAGCGAGCTCATTTCTTCAGCTTTCAGAAGCAGTAGCCTATTGGATGAATGAAACAGAAAGCGTATCCTTCTGATTTTCTGCTGGCTAGATAAATGAGCTCTAGACGAACAACAAAAATAACCTAAACCTAATGGTCAGGAAAGGTTTGTGTTTGTGCAGCATGTTGCTTTTATTATGCTGCAGTTAAATTGCAAGCAGTTGAGGGGTTGTATTAACAGTGTGGAACTGGGAATAGCTGAAATCAAATGTTTAAACTTTGTCTTTACAGCAATTTTATAATTTAATGAATGCGTGTAAACATTCTGCTAAACTATCTCCTCTTTGTCACCCTGACTCTGTATTTGTTTTTGTGTTGGCCTCTGTCAGGCTCACTGTCATTCTCACACAATTGCAATTGGAGCTAACACTCTAATGAGCATCCGTGCAATGACAAGCTACACAGCAAGTGTTTCACTCGCATGGAAATGCAGTGGAAGATGCTGACACATCATGTAATACACGCAAACACTGTGGGAATGTTTATTTGACCTGACAAAGAAGCACTCCCACAGGGATGTGTGGACTGAACAATTAGATAGTTTGTAGCAGGCACACAGGGCTCAGAAGGTGACACTAGAAGCTGCTGCCGCCTTGAATAGATGGTAGCAATCATTTTAAAATGTATGCATTTTCCCATCTCATGCGGTGATTATTTTTGCTAATATTTAAATTATTTCAACACAAAACATTTTATTGAGTTTGAAACACTTGCGACTGGTGAACCTTTGTTGTAAATAGGATGTATTTACTTTAAGCACAGGCTTCCTATGAATGGGGAGAAACATGGTTATGATTATTTAATGCTTAATTTAATGGTTAATGCTCAATTTCAATTTTCATTCAGTAATATTTTATCTCTTAGTGTTGACGGTACACATTCATGATGTGAAAAAAACAAACAGATTTGGTGTGTTAGCACTGTGAAAGTGTTAGCTCTGTTACTGTGTAGTTTAATCAGATTTGTACAAAAATGTTGCAAATTAAGTATTGTGGTAGTGTGGTTATAATAATAAATATTGCACGGCAAGAAGGTCTATAACATATGCGCTGATGTACTATATCTGTGATCTTCTACGTTTTGACAATCTACTGGACATTTTTCTTTTTTTGTGATTCCAAACCAGCACAGTTTGCTCTGAAATCGGTTGAAGTTTTATAGGTGAAAGGTGATGTGGGGCACATATGTTGAATGAATTGTATGAATTATTAATGGAAGAACTGTGAGGAGGGAATTTTTTAAAAGCTATTTATAGACACTATTAATAGTCACAAGTTGTACACCCCATCCTGTGTTTTCCTCTCTCACAAATACATTCACACATTCATGTAGAGAACAGAGGGCATTTTGTTGCAAGCATAGATCTAATCGGGCCCCCATCCCCTTTTGTCTACACCAGACGGAGAGTAGCCTCATGCCAAAACATGAGTAAACAAACCACATCAGAGGACAAACCTGGCAGTGAGCTTTACTGCATTTTTGTTGCGTTTGTGACGGCAGTTTTGTGTCACAGAAAAAATTTAATTGCATTGACTCTCACTTTAAACTTCCCCTGCACAATGTCATGCTGGGTCTGCTTGTAAGTCGCTTTGGATAAAAGCGTCTGCCAAGTAAAGTGAAGTAAAGTCTGAAAGTGATGTTACATCTACAGAGGACAAGAGCAGCCTGTTGCCATACCTGTTGAAGTAAAGACCCCATTATCAGGTTGAGAGTGATAAAGTGGTAAAGGCAGTCCTAAATTGCAGTGCCTGGATGATGTCATCCCCCAGATCTTAGTAGCCTATCAAATGTAAACTAATGTGCTGTTAATACAGTGTTATTGCTGTTTTTGTTTTGTGCAATTAGAATCAGCAGAACAGGAGCAAGTAAAAAGAGAAGTTGGATACAAATTTGGACATTTTTTATGGTTCCCAGATGGCATATCCTTAAGGATTAAAGATCCTTATGACTTTGGTGAGTCCTTGACTTTTCCTTTACGGTCATCAGTAGGTTGACGTTTTTACTTTGTAACAAAATATCTCAAGCTTATGGAGTACATTGACCAACAGGTTCCTATTTCATGTTCAGATCAGACCCTCTGTGTTGGATCTAGTACTTCTGATCAAATAAAAAAACACCAACAAAAAGCTGTCTAATCCATGTCCCACTTTAAGAGGGGGAAAGAGAGACTGTCAAACTATCTCTGCCTCTAATGGGGTGCTCACATATATAAACTGAAATGGCTTGCTCAGCGACTAGCTGACATTCACTGCAAGGCTCAAGACTAACATTTCACACAGGTGACACTACGTCAGCTTTAAGACATGTTGTTTAAAAAAAGAAAGAATATGTATTATCTGCAAATAGTTTAAATTAATTTCCATCAGATTAGCATAATGTGTTTAATTTACTTCTCAGCTCTCTCAGTAGCTTGGCTAGTGCTCTTTTGTTGCTGAAAACGTGCGGGAAGAGGAGCAACTTTACGGGCAATACAAGAATCTTTTAGGGCAGACACACCAAGCTATGGTGTTGTTAACTCTGCCTAGAATGTCTAGCTTGACTGTGTTCTCCATGTCTGCTCTTGCTGCACTGGCGTTTCTTACTTTTTTAATTATTTAATTAGTTAAATTTCATGTCCCTACTTCCTGTAGCAGTCCATGTTGTTTCTGTCTCTGCAGTTTCTGCAGTTAAAAAGTAAGCCATCCATCCATCTTCATCCGCTTATCCGAGGTCGGGTCGCGGGGGCAGCAGCTTCAGCAGGGATACCCAGACT
>JAUMHL010000014.1:23009463-23022605 GCA_032362345.1 Sandelia bainsii
GACAACAGAGCTCCTAGGATCACTGGGACACGCAAACCCCTCCACCACGATAAGGTGGCGGTTCAAGGAGGGGTAAAAAGTAAGCAAGGGAAGCAAAACAAGGAGTTTAGCTGTCTGCATCCAGCTAGCGAAGCCTTTGTGTTGTATCGATTATGGGAGAAACCTCTCATATAAATGTTACTTACTCATTAGCCTGTAGTTTATATCTGTAGTCATATCTGAAATCACCACAGACAGTCAATTATATTTAACATGTTACACATTTTTGCACAATTTCATCACATCAAAAACTTTTAATTATTTTATTTTAAAAAGAAAAAATAAGGAATACATCATCTTCTTCATCAGGGCCCTAGTGCCCTTTATAGGCTACCTGCCAAAGCTGCTGAGCTGAACACGCTGGTGCTCTCAAGTAGCTGCTCATTGAGTATTGCTGATCTCACACCATATCCATTTATGATAATTACACAAAAACCCCAAATACCCCACACTTGAGCCAATCAATCATGTTACAGGCACGATTGACAGCAGATTATCACTTTATGTTCCATAAATGAACCAAAAACTTGTGACTATAGTTCTTAGATGGCATGTTGAAACTGACAATATTCTGGCCACAGAAAGAGACAAGCTTCTGTCTCCACTGGCACAGGTCAGGCTGGACATAGGGCCTCGTTATTGAAGGCCCTTTTGTCATCATGACCACAATAAACAAGCGAGCCATTCTCAGCTCTGCGGTGCTTATGCTGCATGAAAACAAGCGTGACTATTTTAATTGTAATTAGAGGGAGAAAATTAGTGTAGGGTCTAAGCCAATCATAGTCATTGAAGGACTGTGTGTGGGTGTTTGCGGGTTAGTACGTGTCTGTTAGTGTATGATGATATACTCCTTGTAGAGGTGTCCAGGCCAAGCACAGCTCCATTAATTTTTCTTTTTTTATGTGAATAGAGAGACTGTCATGACTGACATGTCATGAAATGGCCCTTTATAATCCAGGAGTCAAAGGCTGTAATTGCACTGTGTTTAGTCATTCTGTTAATACATTGGTTAGTGAAAGAATATTCCAGATAGGGTTTATTCAGTCGCTTCTTCATTAGTATGACTCACATGCTGACATTTCATTGCCTATGTGTCATCTTACTGTCATGTTGGCTACATAATATCTGCGGTAAGCTTGGCTGCTCACAGAAGCTTTCAGTAGTGTTCCCACCAAGGTTTCATGAGGCCAGTATATTAGCACTTAAAAGAACATCGGACAAGACCAATTAGATTGTGTTTCTGGAAGATTTAAATTGGATTTTACTCCCTAGAAGTGGGTTTTATAATTACTGTAACTGTACTACCATGACAGAGCTTTGCAGCAGTTGTTAAGATCAGACCTCATAGATTTGGCACTAGTGTTTGCACTGTACTATAATGTGTACAAGTGTGCAACAAATAGCAGTATTACCTGTTAATAACAAGACTAACAGTCTACAGCTATGCAAGCAGCTCTGTTACAAGACTAGCATGCTAACATTCTAACAACATACCTACAAAACATATAGATGTATATCACATGTAAAGTTTCACCAAAAGACATCCTTACTGCATTACATGACATGTCCAGTAGACGTTACACGATTTCACTCATTTCATTTTGGTTTATGTCTAATTACTGGTTATAGGAACAAAGCTCTGGTGAGTTGTGAAGTTCTCATTCTCTCTCTCATGAAAACACACCTGACACCATGTATGCTCTGTTCTATTTGAATTTTTGGGTTCAGTTAGATATATGGAAATGCATTAGGAAATGCATATATTATACTTTTTTTTTTCAACAACTTCTTGTGGACCAGAATCAAAATTAAGAATTTCATTAAAGATTTGACTTTGTGTATCTGTAAACAGTGTGAAGAGAATCTTGGGTTGTGCCATTAAGACTTGTGCTGAACATTTGGCAAATGTCCAGCACAGGCCTCCCCACACTCAGTGCCCTTCAGTTTGCTTTCAGTTGTGCTGGTTACGGCTGCCTTCCCAGACCCTCCCATCCAGATAGAAAACACTTTCTGGATGGGAAAGTTTCACTGAGGACTGTGTCTTTCAAATGAGGAAAATAGCGCACGCTGTGGATTTTGCACCTTTGCCTTTATAAATATGAATAAGTGAGGCTTTTTTGCCAAAATGTGCAAAATATCGGGAAGAGAAAATGTAAATACACATGCAATGTGATTTATCAAGCCTAAGAGCGATTTGCGGTGGCTCGGATTGTGTCTCAATTTACTACCTTTGAAAGGCAGGTGCAATCTGCTTAGTGTTAATATGGCTGGATTAAGAAAAAATACAAACACATCGTCTGTCTTATGATGTAATTTTGGAGTTGTTGGGTGAGTTACGAGCTACGGCTTTATGAGGAGGCATTCATGGACCATACTTCCCCACATGAGTTACGGTGCCCCCTTAACCACAGGCCGAGCACTTGATGCTGAACTTTTATTAATTCCAACACATCGTCAAACATCAACATTTGGCGCATCCACAGTGAAATGTAAGAATTAATTCTTCACTCTGACAAAACACTTTTGGACCATAGAGAGGCAATGCTCCACAAAACAAAGTCATATTTGGATCAGCTAGTTGTTGAGATGGAATTAACCCGGAAACCAACACACAACTAAGTGGAAGGACACGCTTTTTAGGAGGTTTCACCTGCATCTCTTATAAAAGTAAGACTTATATTTAACTCACTCGATGCAATAAAGGATGTGTACATACGTGCGTTTGTGCGTTCGTGTTATACCCCTGATATGATCTTCCTCTGGTTTCTGTGGGACCAGGACGCACTGAATGATGGCAATGATGACTTTTATGCGGTTGCTGGTTTCCCGAGAGTTATAGGGACGATCTTTCCAGAAAGCATTTCTTCCTGTAATACTGAGATTTTGTTGCTGTAGCTTGTCAAAGTGATTAATATCCTCTGCCACTAAGAGGTTTAATTTCTCTGGATCGAATTTCCTCTTGCGTTTATGCTGGTCACTCTTAAAACGCTCCATAACCATTTAAATATGGCCACCTCCACCTTATTTGTACCTGTTATGAATCATGCAGTTTCTCTTAGTAGATCACCTGCCAAACGCCCACAAAGGAAGTGTGCAATTTTTAATATTGCACACACAATTTAGTACTTGCTATTTGTGATCTCAGTAAGTCAGGGCCTATGTGCTATTCTTTGACTTAAACTTGACAATTCCACAGGACCTGACTGTGGAGCTGAGTCAGGAAGCCACAAAAGATCTCATGGTCCCGAACTTTCTGACTGATATTGAACTGTAGAGCAGTCTCAGCTTCAGAGTCTACAAAAATAGCTGCTTCTTATGACAGGCTGCTCAAAACCCCTCAGCTCACAGCCAAATCTACACAGTTATGCAATTGCGGCCCAACTGTGGACTCAGACTCTGCTCGGCTCCTTGTTGATGACTGGCTCATTGATCTGAGGCTATCACCTTCTGCTTCTCAGACACAGAAAGCATGGAAGCAGAACTTGCACTGGACTTTACTTTTGTCATCATCATCAAACTGCTGAAATTTCTCAACCTACATGAAATTAACAATTGAATCGGTGCATCCACAGTTTCTTCCCTGAAGCTGTGAGGATGTTTTACAGCCCCCTCCCAAGTAGTCCATGAGAATTTCAATATATACTATATGTGACATACATGTAGAAATGACAATAAAAAAGCCTGAACATTAAATGTTGTAGGGTAGGAGGGAATGTGATATAGGTTGAAATATTTCTCTTGCATTGCACTAGTCACGACACCTAATTTGTGTAAGACAAAGCCATTTAATCATATTTTACTGTCAATAAATTATGTTATTGAATTCTCACACCGCCCAGAATATTATGATATACTGTATTGGTATCACTCAATATCCCAAATACACTATGATTTAATGTTTTAGGTCATACTGGACCACCTTAAAATGAAAATGCTGTTAAGACCTCACAGTTTGTTTCCAAAGGATGATATGTTCTTCAGAGACAAAGCTTGATCTTCCTCAATACCACCCCCTCCCCCACATCCCTACATTTGCTTCAGTCAAATGGTTTATGTCTAATTACCGGTTATAAGCTTTGCACTTCCTCTGAGAAGCTCTATATTAGAAACCAAATCTTATAATTAACCCATCCCCTCACATGAAAGTAATGGCAGTGCTCTGCCTTGACAGAGGCCCATGTTGACAGTTCTGTCATCTAAGCCTGGCCCTCCCCATCACCGCCTCTCCAAATATCCCACCAGTTTAAGGAAAGATGAGCTGGCTAATGGACTGCTTACTAGTAGAGATATTGACCTTGAAGGTTTGTTTAGATTCTGAACAGAGAAAGCATCATCCAAAATAATATGGTTGGGGGTGAGTATAATTTGAATGTCCTTTGGAATATAACTGAATCTTTTAGCTATTATTAACTATTATTATTAGCTATTATTATTATTATTTGAGGAATAGTTTAGTATAGAATAGTAACTTTACAGTTTGTACAACGTTTTGCTATACACAGGTAAAATAACATTTAAATCATTACTTAAACGTCAGTTAAATGCTCCTTTTAGAGACAGTGCTCATATTGTTTTTCTATTTGTGACAAATATTGTCTTTTCATTCACTTTTTTGGCTGCAGCAGCGCTGGAGCGTATATATTTATTAGGTGATTTCTTGAGTTTTAAACAACACTTGTGTGAAACCTACTTGTCCTTGGTGCCATTGCTGACTGATTTTAGGGGAGTTTTGGGAGTGGATTAGTGTTGCTGAAGGAACTTGTTGACATCAGATGGCATGGGAACTATGAATCCACACACAAGGCTCAACGAAGGAGCTCAAGCAAACCTACCGGGCACACAGTGAGGGAAAAACAAATAAACTAAGTCCAAAGCAAGTATCCTCACATTTGGCATGTTCCCATAGACATTTGTCGAGGGAGAGGATGGCTGCAAGAACATTATGGTTATCAGTAAAGGACGTATTGGTGTTTTATATATTTCATAATAAAATATAAAAATATATTTTACAGATGTATGTAACAATATTAACGGATTTGTCAAAGGTTATTGAAAGGTTTTTTGTAAGCTATTCAAAGATCAATTGACAATAAAATGTTTTTTAAGACTGCAGTTATGTATGAATATGTTTACAAATTTTTGAACCTGTCGCCTTTTACATGCTGGATGATAACAGATCATTTATAAATGATCCCCTGTCTGTTTTATTGCACGTTAAAAGTTATTTGTTTATCTGCATGTGCAGCTGGTTCAAACAGTACACTTAGGTAAAAGAAACGTAGATTATAAATCACAGCTCAGTATGATGAATAATAATAATACTCATATTGACGGCACAATCCACTCTGCATCAGATTGCTCTGTAATCTCATAGTAAACTCCCACTAAACCTCAGTGAGTCAGTATTATTTCAGATACAGTAACCTCCTGGTCTGGTTTATGTGAGATGCTGGAGAACGCAGACCTAAACTGCACACACACACACACACACACACACACACTTCTCTGTGGCTGGTCTCAGTTTCAGCAGCCGCGCACAGCAGCATGCAAAGCAGATGGCTGACACATATAATGTCACTCTCAGGACTGTTTTAGTTTACTGATGCATTGATGCATTACTTGGGCAACATGCAAGAACGCTGCCATGACGATGATGGTAAACATAATATTAATTAAGCATTGTATGTTTTATTCTGTAAATATTAGAATGACATAAATTTCAGTGTCATATTTAAACTCCACATTCATTTCAGATTAAGTAAGATGAGATGTTTTCTCTGTTCATCTGTATCGTATGACAGGTCCAGATTGCTCGTAAATTGACTTTGTACCTAAGAGAAACCTCTAAGTGTGAAAAAAAAATTGTGAATGCCACAAATTGTCTTAAATTGCTCACACGTTCCCCTTAGAAAAGAAGCTGTCAGTATGATTTTCTTTTCCATGGAGCCATTTTTTTCACAGTGAAGAAATACTAGTTCACCCTATCTTCACCCTCACCTGAGCTGTTATTTCTCAGCTCCACTGATTTGGCAAATGTCAGCATACACATAAACAGTGCAGAAGTACAGGGGAGGCGAATACCTGAACTGAAGTTACCATACTCATCCTTGCTTGCTTTTTAAACAAGCAAAGAAACCCCACCCTCCCTACTAAACCTCTCCTAGCACCCAAGTCCAGGAGCTTTGCCAAAAGCAGCCCAACACTAAACATTCACAGCACTAGGGAAGAGAAAGCAAACTCTGGGAAGGTACAAGATTGACGTCAGAGAGAGCCACATGTAAGAAATTCCTTCCTAATTACCGGGAATGCACTGGTTTATTGTGTAAAAAAAAAATTCCTGTTCATATCCATCTTTTAAAAGGTGACTATTTATTTTATTGTCCATGCTACCTCTAAGTATTATACTTATATATATATATTCTTTCTATAGCCCATATTTTTATCACCACAATCTTTTCGTCTTTCTCTCCAGTCCCGATTTCTTCGTCCTCCTCATTCTCCCTTTTAATTCACATTGTTTCTCTTCACCTGCCTCCTCCTGTGCAGAATGTATTTTCTTGTGTGCTTTGAAGCTGGTATGTTTAAATTATTTTTTCTGACCCATTGGGATTGGTGCTGCACCTGTTATTCTTCCTTCTAGGAATGTATGGGCAGTTTCTGACACACTGTATGTTTAAAATATGATATTGCTATTCAGACTCACTCTTTTATCGTGTTGCTCACCTCATATGTAGATTTATTGCTATAGTAGTTGTTATTTAAAACACTGATTAAAGGTATTTGGGCCTTTTGTGAACAGCAACAAAAAATCTTATCGTACTATCAAGAATCCTAACAATCCTAACGTTGCTTTCCATGGAATTAAGTGTTTTTCCCAAGATTATGACCAAGCCTTGTGAAGCTAAAAGTAAACCGGGTGTCTCTAAAATAATTTTTAAAGGTTTCTACTTAGAGATATACTGTACTGGATTGGCAGAGATGAGTGTAGAGGGAGTTGATTTAGGAGAGTACAGTGTGATCGTGAGGTGTGAGGAGCGTTCACACACAGGGAGGATTTGTGCTGAAAATGGAGACAGGAGGGAACCTGGGGATTTGCAGAGGCTCCCATATTGACTGGAGGAATGCCTTTGAAGCTTTTTCTTCCTCCCTCTGGGTTCATTTTATTAGTCGGGGACAGCTACTGATCACACACTGTCTGGGGGATGGGAGGACAGATGTTGGAAAACTGAACAGAGTTGGTAGACAAGGAAGGGGGGCATCAGCTGCTGAACTATAGCGGTGTCAGCAGTGCCGAAATTCTGCTTCAGTTCCAATTAAGATAAATAAAATCATCAGTGAAATTGAGAAACAGAACATGATGCTTGGCTGCTGCGGTCAATTAAGTCACATTACCGGTCACAACAAACACTATTCTTGGAAGATGTCAAGTGTATTATCCTGATATCACCTCATAATCTAGATTAACAACAAGTGTTTAAAGTGTAGTGGATAGAATCTTAGAATTGTCACTGGTAGCCAGTGTAAGGACTTAAAAAGACTAACAATATGGTCTCTTTTTTTGCTCAGTGTTACTGTAGGAGTCTGGCTGCTGCATTTTACAGAATTTGGAGTCTGTGAAGTGTTTCTCAAAATTAAGGTTAGAGTCACGAATCAACAGCAGGCTTCAGATATTTACAGAGTGGACCATGCAATAATTGGACTTTTGGAAACAGATGGTCCGGGCAAATTCTAAGAATCTCTGTCGGAGTTTAGCTGAAGAAAGTCTGCAGCCATCCACTATGTTGTATCTTCTGAGGGGTAATGTTAATATGATTGCCAGGCTTAAACAGTATATATGTTCAAATGTTTGTCGTCTGCACTGGTCTGGGTCTTGGGCATCCCATACGACCCCTGGGAGAATACCAAAAAGTGGTGGAAGGTTAAATCCTGTCATCAATAGAGACACATATGCTGTTTTATAAATAGAAGCATAACCACTTAAAGGCGGTCCTAGATATACCAACCTAGTCCTGAGTCCTTTAATCAGTATACTGTGGTCAGCTGTGTTGAAGGCTGCATTGGGCCTTTGTCTGCATT
Source organism: Sandelia bainsii (assembly GCA_032362345.1). Lineage (NCBI taxonomy): Eukaryota > Metazoa > Chordata > Actinopteri > Anabantiformes > Anabantidae > Sandelia > Sandelia bainsii. Next base: position 23,017,579 of record JAUMHL010000014.1, read on the forward strand.
ATCTAAAAGATATTTGGGGAGTTGTAGGGACACTGTCTTTTCAAGATTTTTTTCAGTAAAAGGTCATATAGCAGTTATAGTCTATAGTTGTTAAAGTGAGAGGGATCAGTACCAGATTTTTTGAAGACTGGTTGAATATGGGCAGTTTTCAAATTATTAGGCAGACAGCTATTTTTGAAGTTGACCATGTCCTCCTAAATACAGTTTGTGAAGTGGGTGTGCAACACAACTTCAAAGAAGTATGAGCATGCTATTGCTTCTTTAGACTGAGAAAAGCTGGTTAGTGATCCCTGGATATATTCTTCAGGGTGGTTTTGTCTCTCAAAAACAAATGATATACAGTCCCCTCCAAAAGTACTGGAATGGCAAGGTTAATTCTTTTGTTTTTTGAGAGAAGATTTTCAGCTTCACTTCAATACATTTTGAACTAACATGAAAGAAGTCCAGTTGCCATGACTCAACTTCTAGATGCACACACACAGTGCTCTCTAATACTGGTGGTTGCAACACACACTTAATGTGATTCAACATGAACAGGCATGTTGGGAATCACACCCATATTCCAGGCATTGGCATACACAGAGAACACAGTTCTTGTGAAAACAGACAAGAAATGTAATTAACTCTAGTGGTTTACAGCCTGGTGGGGTAGCTAGCTTGTCATGTCCAGTCTCACTCTTTCTCTAACAGGCTCACTTTTTTTTGCAAGTAAAAATTAAATTAACTAAATACTGTAGATTTGGGATTAATTTGGGATAAAGTGACAGAGCAATTTAAAACTAAACTGCATAACATTTATTTGGCAGCATCAAGGGTCTACACTTTAGAATAAGGTCTTATTCACATACGTACTCTACATAATAATAAAAATGCACCAAAGTGCATTATGCAGAGGGGACTGGCACCAGGGGGCTCTGCAAGGTCACTGACTTCAAGGTCAACTTGCTAAACAGTACACAACCTCAAAAAACTGCTGCTTTGGTCCAAGCTCATGGTCCAAGTGAAAACAAATGCTTGGTATATTACTGCTTGCAAAAAGTGCAGAATTTTCTCCAAGAACTTTGCAGTGCTTGACTAAAGATGATATGTCACACTGTGGACACCACCTAAACATGAATACAAAAGTTTGATTGCACTAGCATTATCTGTTTGCATTAGCATTAGCCTTGATGCAGGTTAGAGTGTTCAGTGTAAAATATATTATGAAGATGGATAGCTCGCAGATATGCTTGGTCCCATATAAACAGTTTTTCTGTTGCACGAACGTGAATGTACCTTGCCTGAAAGATATTACTGTGTATGTTGTAGTCTTGCATGTGGATATATTACAATACGGATGACTGATTGCGTAACCAGTAAGTGGAATCTACCATGTGATGTCCACATGTGTAATGCTCTTATAAACAGAAAGGCTTTTCTTTTTACCCAGTGACCTGTCTACTCCTATACAGATGTCCCTAACAGGTCATCCAACTTCTGGTTAGATGACTTGTAGCTGTTCTCAGTAAGGTGTTTTGTGGAGTCACACAATGAATTTCTTGAAATCTTTCTAGCCATTTTGGGCTGTGTTAACTATCTATGATGACATGGTACATGATGATGACATGTATATAGTATTGTCATGTGTATAGTATTATGTCTGTCATTGTTGGTATATCACTGTAGATACACACAAATCGATCAGCCACAACTCAAGCACACGTGATGGTTTCAGTGTTTTGGTGGGCGGCTGTCAGCAAGGGAAAAATTAGATGCTGGCTATGATCGACAGATGTCAGAACACACGGTGTATCACAGCTTGCTGTGGACAGAGCTTAGCCTTAGACCAGTCATAGTGCCTGCGCTTGTCCACCACAAAGTTAAAACACCATCAAAGTTGTGACTGATCAGAGTACAGTTGCTTCAGAAAGTGATCACACCCCTTCACCTTTTTTACAGCATTTTACTGCATTGTAAATTTATTTTAAAATGGACAAAGTGAAAACATATTTTTTTCAAGAACTCCAATTAATTAAAAATCAAATTGAAGTGAATTTTTTTTAATCTCAGTTTCCCAAGCTCCTTTGGGAAGAATTACAGCTTTGACGCACCGTGCATTATGTTTATTGGTAGACCAGTCCTGGGGAGGTCAACAGTTGCGTTGAACATCTGCTGGTGCAGTCCAAAGTCTTTAGGAACCCTCTCCACAGCTTTTCTTATATAGTCTTCAGAAATCTGCTTTTCTTGTCTTTGTTTAAATAAGATTCACACCTGATTGTAATCTCAACCCTAACCCTCACTGAAATACCCAACCCCTAATTTGTCTTTTAAATGAGTTGATACTTCCAGATGTCATATTTATGTACAAATAGATTATATAGTATAATAATAGAATAAACTTTGTGCCACTGTATGTAAATGAGAGATTTCAGTTTTTGATTTCAAGGTTATGTGCAAAATTTTAAATATAATAAAAAAAAATCATTATGTTATGGTTTGTCATTATGAGTTGTGTGTAGATCAATGGACTAAAATAGCATTTTTCCCATTAAAAAAACAAACAAAACATTTACAGCACAGTGTGAAAAGGAAATGTGGTAATGTGATATGAATACTTCCCAGTGCAACTGTATGTGTTTACTGCAAACATATAAATTGTCTTTCTTCTGTTGTTCTCCTCATACCTCCTAAGTCATACACAAATATGCAGTGCACACAGAGGTACGTACACACATATAAACACACACAGACACAGAAACCTTAAAGGATCCAGCAACAGAAATAAAATCAAAGACTGTGGTTTGTGTTGTAGGTTCAAAATGCCCAGAGGAAGTGCCGAGTAGTTGGTAAACATGGCCGCAACATCAACAAGTGGTTTTAGCAAGGCAATAGCGACATTATAAATGGTTTTAGTCCTTCACATAGGCAACAAGGCAAGAGAAGATTGGATTTGGCAGCTACAGATTTGCAATAGATTCCTTAGATTATTTCAATAATCATCAATAAGTACAAACTGTGATACCAACTGTGTGATATTTTACTGCTAACACAATATGTAATGCAACGCTTTCTAATTCTGCTTGTCATGTCCGTCCTTCAATTTCTTGTTAAACAGACATGACAAACACCAACAGACATATGCACCAATACTCATGTATCTGCTTTAAGCTAATGTCAGACAGGCTGATTTATCAGGCTTGCTCTTGTTTGTAGACTGAATTGTCAAAAAGCATATTTAATGATTAATATGGTGCCTATGACTGACTAGTAACATGTAAAGACTTTATTTAATTTGGCTAGCTTGGGTGAAATCTAAATCTACATGGGGAAACTGACTTTTCAGCTAAATACAGATATTGCATGTTTTTCAGTCACATGATGGATATCTCATTTTGGAATAAAGTTCCTCATATGTTGGCTTCCCACCAGATTATCTTGTGGTTTGAGTGGTGGTGACAGGTTGGCATGGCTGGCACATTCTCAGACTGGCTCAGAGTTTGGTCGTAGCAGAAGGACAATTTTGGTGGAACCTCAGCAGACAGGATGGCATAGTTGGCAGAGCAGAGGGTGGCAGAGCTCTGAAGCTGATATCGAAGGCTCAGAATACACCAGACCAAGTTGACTAGACAGGTTGGCATGGGGGGTACGCTGTTGTGGTGGCTTCTGGTCAGGTGGAGGTAAAGTTGGCCCATAACAAGGTGACTTGGCATCTTCACAGTCCAGCAGCAGGAAAGGTGTGTGCCTGTCTACACATTTAACTCTACTGTACAGTGCATGATCACATTTTTATGAATGTTCCTGTTTGCTCTGTGTATCTTGTTATCTTGTGTTGTGGAAGGGTTCTCCTCATCACTCTAGACCGGGTGTGTATCCACTGAAGCAGGCACTCCGCTTCCTGCTATCCTCTGAGCCAACTTGTCTTCTTGCCAGGCATCGGTAACTTGGCAGTGCCACTCTTCCTTTTCCATGTGGTGTTCACGTATGTCTATCCACAAGGAAGTCTGTCGACACATCTAGGCTTTTACAAATGGGATATGACACTCGCAAAAAGAGCAAATTATTTTCCTGCCTGAGCTTGGTGGCATGCATGTACTTCTTAGCAAATTTCTACTGGACATATGATTATTGCTACTTGGCAGTGGGGAATATGTATAACTTTTGCTGAGTGGTATGCATGTGGCAAAGGTCACATAGGTCAACACGTCCACTGAGCATCGTTCTTTATTGTAACACTTTGTCCATTGTAACACATCTCCACACAGCAATAACACCCTGCAGGACATCACTTGCTGATATAATAATATATTTCTACTGTACATACATTATGGTGCACTACAAGTGTTCGTTTGAAATAGTGTGAATAATAGGTGATAAAAAATGTGTCATATCACTTGTTACAACAATAAAGCATTCAAAAATTCCTCTTCTTATGGTCTGGTTTCCCGCTAAAACTCCATGCTATTTCAAGTGCCATTTTTTTATTAATCCATTCTACAGCAGTTTACAGCAGACCCAAAGCTCAGAGCACAGAATGAGCTGTAAGAGGTAGTGAGCCTCTATGTCTCATATCTCTTGAACTTTATCTGTTGTTACTGCCATAACTTCAGATAATAGTCCTACTGTAAAGAGGACAACTATTCAATAAAACTCAGAGACAATAGTGAGGTGGTTTGGACAGGATGGATAAGTACCTTGTTTAAAGCGGACAAGAGTGCTTTGCAGGCAAATGTGTGGCTATGCGCACAGTGTCTACTCCTGAGTGGACTGTGCAAACACGCACCCTATCCATTATGGCTGGCCTTGGAAGACAGAAATTCAGGAGTGGGCAGGGAAAATTAGACCAGTGGTTTGCTGAAGGCATATACAGTACAGTGCTGTGCAAAAGTATGTGCCCCCTTCCTTTTGCATGTGTGTGTATGTGATTAATTAACAAAATGTATTTGTGCTTTTGAAAAGCTCTTTATTGATGAGCCCCAACCGGTCGAGGCAGATGACCGCCCACCCTGAGCCTGGTTCTGCTGGAGGTTTCTTCCGTTAAAGGGAGTTTT
>JAUMHL010000014.1:23022705-23047350 GCA_032362345.1 Sandelia bainsii
TTTGCAAGGTTCTTAACCTTGCTATGTAAAGTGCCTTGAGATGATTTTTGTTATGATTTGGCGCTATACAAATAAAGGTGAATTGAATTGAATTGATGTTTAGCACAGGTATACAGACATACTTACCAAAAATCAAAGAAAAATAAAATGAAGCAAAAAGAATACATCAAACTGTGCATGTGTTATGTTTCACTGAACTGTGTTTTATGCATGTTTTGTCTGCTGATATAGTGTGAGTTGTTTTAAACACATTATTGGGAATTAAGTTTGAAAACTAAATTAGTTAGCAACGGCCGCTAGCTAGTCCACTGTAGCCTCTCTAGCTTACCCCTATAGCTAATTTACAGAAAATCTAGTTAAAAATTTTCTAATAAGGCTACCAAGCCTCATTAGAAAATGTGTCACAAATTGTCACTTGGTCTCAAGGATGAACTGATTAGAGTTTGTGAGTGGTTAGCGAGACATACAATCACAATGCAGGAATTCTATTTATCAATGAATCTCTAAAATATACCCTTCATAGTCCCTGGGCAGGTAATGTCACCAGTCCAAAACCCTAAATCTATTCAAATTATAATGACGTTGGACACAGAATAGAGGCATTTGAAAATGAAGAAACATGTTTTGTTTTTCTTCACATTTATGTGCATTTATTAAATTCTCAACAAGGCCAGACTTTGCATATATCCTGTTAAATTCAACTATAATCAGCATTAGTATTAATAACAGCAAAACTAGAAAGACTGCTCTTACTGTCTGAAAAAGTCTCTTTCTCTGTCCATAGTTGTTTGTTTTGGTTTTGGTTTTCGTCTCTGTTTGGTAAGGCAGAAAGCACTTTACCTGTCTTCCTTGCCATGTGACAGAGGTCAGAGTTCAGTCATGGGTGGTCAACCTATAAACCTACCTGGTTTCCACGAGAAATGTTCCTTGTACACATAGTGATAAATAGACACATTTATGTTCTTCCCTCTGTTTACAGTCTGTCACTATATGGACCCCACCCACTCAAACACACACTCACTCATACACTTCAATATATACGCAGCTTATCTGTCACACTTTAAAGCTCTGTCCCTGTGATGGCAGAAGAGGTTTGAGGAGTGAAAAATAAGCAAAATGAAAAAAAAAAAAGGTTCTGGTATTAGTGCAACAGAGGAAAGATAGAAACCACTCACTTACACTTTCAACTCTTCCTTTGTGTGTGTTTGAGTGTGTGATTGCTTGGCTTGTCTCTCACCCATCAAGCTCTGGTGTCGTCTTTCTGCCATCTGCCACTGCCACCCTACTGACACACACACACACACACACGGACATGCACACTTATAATGTAGGCACATATTGTATCCAGTTCACCCTTCTTATAAGACTATCAGTACCAAACCTCCTCTTCTCTTCTCTTCTCTTCTCTTCTCTTCTCTTCTCTTCTCTTCTCTTCTCTTCTGTAGTTGTGTGTGCTAACATTTACTTTTGTTAAAGACATAAAGGAAGCATGCTTTGCCTAGAATATGAAATTCAAGAAATGCATTTGGTCTGTGTTTCTGTGTACAGTATGAATATTTAATCCAGCCCCTCCCTCCATCATGTATTAATCATGGAGCAGTCTGCTTAGGCTGAAAATAGCGCCTAGCAACCCAGAAAAACAAAATCCATAGTAGTTATGTGGCTATGTCATGTGCTGCTGCTCGTTCGTGTGTGACACAGCACATGGTCTCTCAGATTTCTTCCACACTGTTTTCTTTCGTTATGTCTGCTGGCACTGGTTCAGGGATATTGATGATGGAGATTTCAGATTACTCTTTTCAGTTTAAAAAGTGAAAAAAAGGTGAGACTTGTGCAGCATTTGCTTTTGTAGCACACAAGAAGTGTCAGTGCTGACCCCCACTGAGCACAGGGAAAGTTTGTAATATGTGACTGTAAGAAAGTCTGCTTCCTGGAAGGAGTGATAATTGCTGGATTACTGACCTCACCATCCTTACCAGCTAAGGATAAACTGATGTAGGCTGAGCGATTGCATAATTTCAGTCCAGCTGTTTGGAGGTGGGAGAAACAACTTTGTGTTGTATTGTTCAGCAAAAGAATTTGAACAACTTTTTCACATATGCATTAGTAAACAGACTTTGATCTGTAGAAATTGGTGTAGTTATCCCATTGGGGATTTTCATTGGGTGAGCAGTGCACCCAATGTTTTATCTACAGAACAGTGCAGCAAAACAGTGACAAGCCAAAGTTCTCTTATAGCCAAACAGTTGCTTGTCAGTTGACGTCAGTCTAACTGGTCATGTGTTTTTCTGACTAAAGATCAGCCTGAAGGCAAAAAAGCTCCAGAATTAGTTGATTATTAATGTATGTATGGGTGCTGCATGTACAGTAGTTTGTGCTACTGAAGTTAGACTGTGTATGAAAAAAGCTACCGTCCCAACAGTAGTTATCTGATGTGGATGTAAAACTCTGAAATTAAAGCTGGGATTTTCATAAACAGTGAAGGACACAATTGCCAGCTGTGAACATGGTATTTCCTGTCATTTATTGTACTTAGGAAGAACACATGTTAACACCTAATCCTGCTTCATGCTTCTTGTGGAAATTAGCACAAAACCCTACATGCCCACAAACCTGTCATCGCAGCTGGAACATGGAAACAAGTAGGCCTGTCATGTGCCTCTCAGTTTTTGAAATGGTGGTTTGTGGCTCCTTGGTTAGTGCTGCTGTAGACTGTCCACAGTGCCCACCATAGTCTTAAAGAGCAACAGTTTGCAGGAGAGTAGGACTTGCGCAAGTTGAAGACACCTTCAAACTTGCACTCACCCACAGAGAAGGTTGCGCGGGAAACATTTTGACCTCTTATTCATGTGTTCTTGTGTTCACTTCAGAGCTTTAGACAAGACGAGTCAGATAAGTTAAGAGCCTGTGTTTATTTAAGCCATAGAATCACATGAGCTTAGAACTACAGTGTCTTTCTAAACCAGATTGATCAAGTAGGGTTTTTCAGACTGAATAGCCCATTGCTTATTCTGGATTTGTTTTCTAAGGAAAGAACAGACTAGCACATATTGATAAGAGCAACTAGCAAAATGTTTAACTGAACACATTTCTGAGACTACTGAAGCCACATTGTTACAGACAAGAAAGTTACAAGAAAATGCTGATCTCTGTAAGTAAGAGCTTTTATATTTTCCTCATGTATTTGTACGTTTTTTCTTCTGATTGTAATCTGCTTTTAATTAATAAGCATCTGAATGCACATGTAAATACTCTCACTAATAGGGATTAGCAGCGATTGTTGACATTAATTTGATTTAACTTAATCCACAATTACACTATAGTCAAGACATAACTGAGAATTCATTTGAAATTTGTTCCAGAAAGCCACTTTTTATGGTTGAAATGATAAGATATCCACCCAGCCCTTGCCGGATTAGTTTTTTGTTGTTGGAAAAAACAGGCTTTGGAATGTGTGAACACTTTGTCTGGTCTGCTGTTGGCTTTCTCTCTCTCGCTTTATCTCTTGCCAGCTTTGTTGACAAGATATCATATTACTATACACATCTGTTCTGTTCATGTTACTTTCTGTTGCTTCTTTTCTCTCACTTTCCATTCCTCCCCCATTTCTCTCTACTTGCATTTCCTGGGATTGTGGACAGATACCTGTACTTGAAGTCTGTTTAGATACTAATTTAATGCCATAATGTACTGGTGACCATATTTAATCCAACTTTTCCTACTTTCTGACAGGTGGCTTGAGCAGCAAGGAGCAGCCTGTGGAACTTCTTAAACCAACTGCTCTCAACCATTTTGGTAGGACAGTGTGTGTGTGTGTGTGTGTGTGTGTGTGAACAGCATCGGGACACATAAGTTAGTAGTTTTCTGTCCCATTGTTGCAAATCGGTGGGTAAGAGAAAAGTCTGAATGGAATCGAATCAATGAACACCATGGTTACAACACTGTGTTTTTACAATTACAAAATGGGTTTGTTTGATACACTGCCACAGAATGACTGAACTAAACTGTGATTCAGCCTGTTCTATAACCATGATTGCTGCTTGTCATTGGAGTAATATTACATTTAATGTTTCTATGTGACAACAGAAAAAAATCTTTAATTAGATGTTTCTTGCCATCAGAAGGTTTCTGTCTGGTGTCTATACCAGTACTGACTCTGGTGCCTACCAACTGTAAAGCCTTTACACTGCCTCACTGTGTTTCACACAGTCATGTTTTTGGGATTACTGATGTGTAATGCACCACAGGTAGTTAAAGAACATGAATGTTCAGTGGGATTTGGTGATATAATTGGCTTAATAATATACTCTGTGTCTGTTTATGAGGAAACTTATCATTTACTTCTGAGTATGTTATCATTTCCACCAGCTGACGTCGCACGTTGTTTTTAGCACACGGCAATGCATTATTCAGTGACCAACTCAACTTTAGAATCAGAACTGGTGCACGTGCGTGTGCGCAAAAGTGCATATGAAACTAAATGCTTTGTTGGAACTTCTCGCTCTTATTGACAAGAACGTGCAATGATCACACCACATCAGCATGTCATCAACCCATGGGCGGTATGTTTGTCCCATGTGGCGGCAGGACACGCTGATGCAGCAGTGATGTCATAGATACGGTTGCCAGGGCCTGGAGCCGTAACCCGTTAATAGCATGATTCATTGCCTACAGCATTGACACACATAATAGGATAATCACACAGACAGATTTATACACACATAACACAAACATATGTACAGTTGAACATGTGATAGGCTCAAAATGATGTTTTATTCAGTAAAGTAATGCTCATATTCATGGTCTTCAAATGGTAGTTGCTAATGCTTGTGTGTTTTTGGGATTGAAATTTTGTGATCAAGTAACTTGAAATGTGGAATTTGAATTGAATTGAATTGAATTGAATTGAATAACCATGTTTTTGAAGATAACAGTTCATGCAGGTTTTACTCTGTGTTCATCAACAATACAGAACTAGAATCTACAATGCAGAGAAAGAAGATAATTTTACTAGCTTCTTAAAAGCAATCCTTTTACATTTACAACTGTGCCTCATTTAGACCAACACAGTGGTGCAGGTCGCACACGTGTTGGCATCCTATCTGAACAGGTTAGCACGCATCACCGGACCCTCTGTTATTACCCTGCTCTTGTCCACGGTTTAATGCAAGTTACACACCTGCGTTTGGAGAGGAGAGAAATTAATTTAATGATATTGACATTTACAGGTTATTTAACTGACTCCCTGACGAGAGAGAAACAGAGAACCTCCATGTGTGGGCGTGCGAGTGTGCTGAGTGGAAGACAAGTAAAACTGAAACTTCACTTTATTTGGTAACAGTGTACTGTAATGCTGTGATTTGTAAATAAGATATTGGAGCTACACTGAAACCAGAGATTAACCTGTGACAGCTGTCTCGCATGAATGGGACTAGTGTGGGTTAAAGACTGTATCCAGTGTCGTACACTCATCTCCTGTATAAAGGCTTGTTCACAAAATCAAACAGAAAAACCTATCAACTGAGGAAAAATTAAAATGAAAAACAAACCTGTAAGCACTTAGCCTCATTTTAATCCCACAACTGACATTTCAGAAACACATTTATGAATTGTATTAATTCAATTTTAAACAAATACTGTAATAAACAGGACTAGTTTTTTAAATTCTGTGATCCGTGCTTGTTTTTGTTGTGTAACTCTTGTTTTGAGATGGGTGTTTGGCACTAAAACTAAAGTTAGAATCTTTCAAAAATAATATCATGAGTCAAACAAAGTGCAGTACACAGAAAAAGACACCATCAAATTGATATTTGGTGTTACCACCCTTTGCATATCGGTTGTTCCAAGCATCTTTGTGTCAGTGTCTTGTGTCCCTTCATGTAATCCCAGACTGACTCCATGATGTTGAGATCAGAGCTCTGTGGGGGCCACACCATCTGTTGCAGGACTCTTTCTTCTTATTGTCACTTAGGATAGTTCTTTATGACTTTGGCTGTATGTTTAGGCTTGTTGTCATGCAGCAGAATGCGTGTGGGGTCCATTACATGCCTTGCTTAGAGCATCTCTCACACTTTCATGTATTACTGCAGACAGACTTCAACAATATGTACCCATAGCACTAGTCAAATCACATTACTGTATTTCTGAATCAAATTTTGCTTTCAAAATTTCAGAGACTTTGCTGCTGTCCTAATAATAATATTTTAATGCCTGCCAAAAAAGGACAACAGCATTTTATTGGAATAAGTACAGATTAACACATTCACAAGATGTGTTAGAGCTGGGTATTGAGAGCAACAGTAACACTTGCTGTGCCTGTAGTGTCCTATGCTATGAAGTCTTTTTTTAACACAAACCGTAATATGGTGGCATCAGCTGCAATCGGCGACCTTAAAGTCACATATTTGTGTGTGTGTGTGTGCTATTTGCCATCGAAAGCAGAGTGAGTGTCAGGAAGTTTGAAAATGAGGAAGACGGAGGTGGTGGAGGATGATGAAGGAGGCTCAGAGACAGATTTGGGTGCATATTAAACAGGATGACTAAATTGTGCACAGGCGAAGGTACTGTAAGAGGAACAGAAGTCAGCATCAATCCGAGTCACTTCCGCACTTTGATGTGAATGTGGGTTTGAGCATCTGTTTGTATCTGTAAGTGCACATGTAACATTAGCAGAGGGAGTGAAAATTGCAGCCTAGACAAACATGTTCAGTTTTAATGGGCGTGTGTTGTGTGTGTGTGTGTTTGCGTGGAATGTCTGTCCATCCATCCGACTGTATAAGCTAAACTCGGCTCTTTCTCCCCAAGCCAAAACAGCTTTCTTCCACTCTGCACAAATTAGCAGCAGCCCACGCTCCACTCACACATAACTGTCAGAGCACAGACGCGGCAGGGAGTGAGGAGAAGGGAGGGGAAGGTGAGAGGAGTGATGAAGGAGGAGGAGGAGGAGGGGAACAAATTGGTAGAAGAGCATGGGGAAAATAGAAAATTTAGAGTAGGAGAAGGAACAGAAGTGTCAGATAATGTAGAGCAGAAGTAGTTTTATAGCTCACAGAATTCATTTTGTCTCCTTTCATCAGGAGCCTGGTGTCGTAATAAGCAAGAAACGTGACAGTTGTCTTTTTTAGCTTTTTAGTCTTAGTGCTTTGTGCACATGTCCATTTTCTGTCTGCAGAGTGCTGATTAAGGCTGAGCAAAATGAGAGGCAAGTTGAGAGAGGATGAAGAGCTGTTCAAACAGGATGTGGCAGACCTGTTTGCCAGCTTCTGTCCTCTGGCTGAATTGCTTATCTTTATTTAGCCCTGTCAATTATCCGTGAACACTTAAGAACCTGAGAGAGGGACAAGTAGGTAGAAAAAAAATGTAATGAATGGAGATGGGTGGAGGGAGATGGAGACGATAAAATAGAGAGAGAAAGAGAGACACATGGGAGGAGAAAGGCAATTTGAGAAGAGGGGCTAGATAAGTAGTAAAAGTGGGAAGTGGAAAGACACATTATGTAAATATCAGCGGGCTCATTACCATTTCAAAACTGGAAAGGAAATCGCGAAGTGGAGAAAGTGGAGAGAAACATATTTTTGGACTACACCCAATTCTTTCTCACTCTGCATCTCCATTTCTCTCTCTCTCTCTCTCACACACACACACTCACACACACACACGCACACACACACTTGACTCTTGCTTGTTCACTCAGTTCTATTGAGCACATTTCTCAACATGTAAAATCAAAGACCAAGTGAGCGCAGAAATTGAAATCACATCAATTTCTGCGCTCACTTGGTCTTTGATTTTACATGTTGATTCTGCATCTAGAGCTCGATTATGCACACAGCGGCCACTTTGTCAGGTTCTACACACCCTGCCTTGTCAGCTTCTGCCAGTCTAGCCTTCTCCTTTGACCTCGCTCACTAACTAAGTATATTCTCTCATAGAGCTGCTGCTCACTTATGTCAACAGTAGATTTATTTTTTCGTTTATTTATTTTATTGTATTTTGCTGCCACAAAACTGTGATTAAATATTGGCATGAACATTGTACCAATGTCAATCCGGTGTCATGTCAAAAATAGTGCATGAAACACCTGTGGAACATTTCCACACTTGCACATTATGCTACTTCTGCACTGCCTGAATCTGCAGTATATATTCAGAGCTTTTAAAGCACTTTGAGTGTCTTCTCATTGCTGCAAATGTTCAAAAAGCCTCAAAAGATGCAGAATATTTTTATTGATATCATGCGTTGTTTGTCTTGTAGTTATAAAGAATCTGATTAACAGTCGACTCCTTTTGAGCTGTTTATTTGTAATCATCATTTCCTTCTTGCTTTGAATCTCCCTGTTTTGGTGACTGCAAATTCTTTGTAAATAAAATTTTTAAATACATACATGAAGAGAGTGGAAAAAGCCACAGGTAGAGAACAAGGTGTTTTCCAGGCCCTGTTCACTCCTTCTGTACATCACTGTGACCGTACAAAGACATTTGTCTGACAGCCAGTCCCCTGCTGCAGTACCTCACTCCCTACTCACAAGGGGCTTTATGTCTCCTGAGTGTAGCTGAACGCATGACATCCATCATTACATTGTCAATATTTGTTTGTGTTTTCTCTTAATGTAAAAGAACATGGTGCACACACAACAGGCAGATCACTTGCTTTTCTGACAGTTTAATTTTCATGTGCTTCTTTTTTCTTTTCTATATCCAGTCTTCCATCCCCATTAGAGCGATTCCCCTGCAGGCATAGTGGTGTCTGTGGTGAGTCAAAAGATGAAGTATACACATTACCTGACATGGCATGGATTTCCAAAGCTGGTGCCAGTTTAGTGTAGTCAGGAGTCGGTGGGCCGTTGGTTCTTTTCTGCTCAGCCACCAAGGTTTACATACACATATGCACATACTAACAACCACGTCAAAGTCTTTGCCCAAGGGGTGTTTCCAAATGGTTTTCTTGAACTTCTTAGGAACTGAAATATATGCAATCTCATTCACTTGACTTTATTTCATCTCCATATGTCTTATATATGTCTACATTTGGAGCCAAAATGGAAGCTGTAAAGGAAAATCAGCAAGTCCACAAAGTTTAAAGCAGCCTCAGAGAGCAGAGGTGAAATTAGGTTTGATGCTGAGAGAAAGATTGGAGTTAAAGGGAGTACAAGACACTGTACCAGTGCCTAATTATATCTACAGACATAGCCTGAGGTTGTGGCCTTCATGTCAGCCCTGTTAAAAAGACACACACACACACACACACACACACACACACACACACACACACACACACACACACATTCAGGTCTACAAAAGTATGGCAGAGTGCTCAGAGGCAGACTTGTTTTTGTCTTCCAGCAGAACAGGCAATGCCTTAACCTACTTTGTCTGCAACAGTGCCATTATCCTGACAGCTATAGCAGGAAGGGCCATGTGAGTGTGAGTTTGTGTTTATGTGGATGTTTTTAAAGAGAAAAAGATTTTACCATGTTACCAGGCCATGAATTTTGCATATGGCCTGGTGTGTTTTGCTGCGTTGGCTGTTTGGCTGGGCCAGGGAAGACCTAGATGTCTGGAGAGTCATGTTGGTGAGAGAATAAATAAAAAATTATTTTGAGTTGTTGTTTAGAGTCATTTTTGCAATCATACAGTTCAGACACAGGAAAACAAGCCAGACATGTTATTCTTAAGCCTCATTTTCTCCTGCATTTACATATTTGAATCCAAATCATTTTCCCCATTAATTAACAAATAAGTTAAAAACTTGGTATGTTATCACCTTCATATAACTGGTAATAATTCCTAGTTTCAGTAGTTCTCTATCTCAAAAGTGGCACAGCTTAACATTTGCATGTCCTTATTTACACTCTGTGTTGCTAAAGAAACAGCAAGTTAAAACGATTAATTCAAATCATCAGATTTTACCATCCACTTAATGATGCTTCTTCTGTGGACTACTTTGTACTACTGAAGTAAAAAATCAGATAGTGTAGTACAACTAATACGGTTCCACTTCTGCACTCTCCAGCGTCTCTGTTACCTCATCGGTTTTACTTCAGTTCCACCAGTAAACATACACGTTCAGAGGTTTTACTGTTCCATCTTTTGTGGTATGATGGAACAGTTCCCAAGGTGCTCAAATATGACTATTATTTGCTGGTTTCTATTACATTCACCTTCCAACCTTTTAAGGCTGATGTCTTAGTAACCAACAGGTTATAATATCACTGCAGAGTTCTCTGAATAGTTCTTCACTGCCATACTCAGTAATAAGTAATATTAAAGATTAATGATGGCTATTTTATTTGACTCAGACCATGCCTTGCCGTTTCACTTCCTGTTAAACTCATTTGTTAATGCAGAGGTGTGTTGTGTAGAGGCTTTTAAAAAGCCCTAGCAGGACCAGATGGACCTAGAAGAGTCCTTTGGAACATCTATTATGAATCTATTATGAATGACCTTTGCTTTGCTCTTGCAAGGGGTTTACTAACTTGTGACTGGCAACACCACCATGACCAGAGGCTGGCCTTCTCCAGTCCGGGAAGAGGAGTTCATTACAGAGAAACCTGCAGCTTCTAATGGCTACAACATGGCTGCCAGTGATAGATGTGTTTTTTTTAATCACAAACTCATTTAAGAAAAGAATAAGAATGTTTTCTCTCTGCTGTTATGTGTACCAGATTTTTTTCTTTTCACTGATAAACAAAATAAACAAGCCTCCACAAGTACATATGCCAAAAAAAAAACCACAGACCATTGTTTAAATGAAAGAAATGAACTATCCTTTGAAAAATCATTATCATGAGATTGGTGCCAAAGTGAAGAAGCCGTGGAAAAGCTGCTTTTAGTATAGACCTTTGCTCTTCTGTTGCCATGGCTTAAAACAGGACTCATATTTCTTATTGATGATACTATCCCTGTGTCTGTTTTCACTACCGATATAGAGGTAGCAAAGATAGAGGCCCATATTAGACATGTTACTATAACCTACACTCTGTCCTTAGTGTTTGTCGACCCCACTTTAGTGCAGAGGAGCATTCCTGTGACCCATATGATTTTAAGTGCATAAGGAGCGGTGGTAAACTGACATCTCTCATGAGTTCAGTTTAGCAACGCCGACAGCTAATGGCTCTCTGTCTGCTACGAGCTTGGCACAGACAGGGAAGGCATTACCATTGAGACATCAGGAGACGATGTAAAATATGAATGAAAGGAGTTCCCCACTGCAGCAAAAAGCTCAAAGCATCTCTTTTCATTACCTCGTCTGGTTTTAGGAAGTTATTTTAGAACCTAGATGGTGTGAGATCTCTCTCAGAACTGATAGGCGTTGACTCATGTTATGAGTAACTTTGTAGACCTTGTTACCCTAACTATATCAGATTGGCAGCCTCAAGCAAAATTGATTTTAGGATTGTGATCATTTGTGTGTGTGTGTGTGTGTGTGTGTGTGAACAAGCAGAATTCAGAAATATTTTTAGCCAGGTATAAAACATGTTTGAATAAAAACTGTATGCATTTAGCTTTATACATTGGCTCTTTGGCTGGCAATATGGTTAAATTCTTCACCATTTATACAGTAAACTGTGATATACTCATTGTTTTTCTACCCTTATTTTCTAACTGGGTAACCAGGTCTTTAACCTCTTTAGACCTTCTGTACACAATGTATGCTTTTATGTGTAGGATCAGTTTTTGGGAACATTTTGAGAAAGTAGGGACATTTTGAGTGGTCTTGACATTCTTAGACCCATCAAAGGACTCTTTGAGGGTTATGACTTGGTTTTATGTTTTTTGGTTAGAATTAGGTTTATGTTAAGGAAGGACTGGGAGATATAAACAATATAAACACTCATCACACACTCATTCATTAAAAGTGCATATCAATCAATCACATCAACGAGCACACTTCTAACTAATAGTACAGCAGGTTTTAAATCATGGGTAACCTACCTCCAACAACGTATAGTTGCCAGGTGGACGCACCAATTGTAGCTGTTTTATTAAAACGTGTGTCATGGAGATATATCCTCAGAACAAATGTCAAGTGTTGGTGGAGATGGTGACAGTTCAGCAGCCTCACATTCTTTAAAAAGAGAAAAACAAAGTAAAGGATGTCTTTGGTATAGTAGTACTTTGGATTTTGTCTGACAGTCTACTGGTGCTGTGCCGCCTTGTATTAATGTATCTTAATTTAGGGATTATATTTTATTCTGGGGCTCCATTTATACAAGATTATATGATTTTCAAGTTAAAAAAGTGCAGATATGTGTTACAATGCCTCTTTATGCAACAGCTTAAGGCCCTCCTTCCCCCCATCCAAATCTGTTCTGATTGGCCAGCTTGAGGAAGTCTTCCAGTGGGCCAAATTATGTCGAGTTGGAACAGCACTGTCCATTGACAACCTCCTGCTGCATACTGGGGCAGGTTGTGAAAGCAACTGTTCAAGTGCCGCGAACACATACAAACATAGCTTGAAGTTTGTTGCTGGCCTGTAACTGTATCCATTGTTGTTTTATGGTTTTTGTCTTTGGGAAAATTAAACAAAGTTCATTTTTATTCACAGACAAAAATACACTTTGTCAGAAATATCAACCTCTGCACAGTCAAACTAGTGCTAGCCATGAGCAAAGTAGTGGCAGCTAAACTGAGAGGGTGGGCTGGGCAGAGTACACTGTGTATATAGAAGCCCAAAGAGGATGGCCAGTTATGGACTTCCACACCACCTGACATCAACCCATGCAGCATTTTGAAAATAAGTCTTGAGAACAAGGCCAATTGGCCAGACTGAAATCTGGCTGTATCACTACCAGCCAGCAAGCAAACACACATTCACCTCAAGCTTTGGGACTCTGACTATGTGTAATGTGGACACCAAACTTCATGTAGAGTATAGTATATAATATACGTATATGTAACATCAGGAACATTCACAAAAATAATAATATTCAAACACTTCTTCATTTTAATTATTCCTCAAATAGCTTTGGTCAAATGATGTTACATACACTTCTATTTATGTTTGTAAATGCTGATTGGACCATCATATACAACAGCAATAAAGCTTCACATAAATCAAACAAATAAAATGATGTTCCTCTTTTTAAGTGGCAATAAAGAATTTTAAGAGCCTTGCCTGTTTACCCATTTAATGATTCTGCTTGTGTTGTCATATAAAGCGCCTGTGCCAGCACTTTAATGATGAGACGACAGGACTGTTACAACAGCAGATATTTTTTATTATAGGTCAGTTCTATCTCCTTGTGCTGAGCTGCAAAGCCTTTTAAAAAATGTTTTAATAACCTTGAGTCTGTTGCCATGTAAGAAGAGTGTCGAGGGAGAAAGTGTAAGATTCTGGCCAATAATAACACTTCCCTTAGACTTCAGCTGTGTTTTATTTCAGGCTGTTGAAATTGTGGGTTTATCCAGTTCTCTGTCAAATGAGCACGTTGTGATTGTCATTAGAAATTCATTGTGTTGCCTAAATCTGTGGTTTTATCTGTCAAAGAACGAGATTGGAAAATGATTATTTTAGAGAGCTTAGTAATTTTTTTTTAACTTATCACTGCATTTCGTTCAAAGTTTCATATTTAGTAATTGTATTTTGAGACACCATGGATACCAGTCAATGGAATGAGACACAGAAAGAGAGTGTTATAAAAAGGTTGCAGAGCGAGTCAGAGTGTGTATTATAAATAACCCGAATCAATAATAAATGACACAGTATCTCACATATTTGGAGTCGGGTTTGGGGTTCTTTTGGGAGACGGATGAAAAAAGCAACTCTCCTCCCACCAATGCTGCTGTCACTGTGGAGGGGAATGAAAAGGTACAAAAATTAGAGTTGCTGTCTTTCCCTCTCTCCTGTGCATGAAGCAGCTTGTGGTTATGGTTGGAATGCATGCTCGCGGGTGTGTGTTCATGTGTGTACTTTATGAGGCGGACGCCGTCCATTACTTATTCATCAGTCCTGTCTGCCTGGCTGCCATAGTGTGTACTTCAGCATGCCTTACAATCATTATGGACATGCATTATTTAAGGCACACGCAGACTCTGATGCACATAGCTACACAAGCTATTTATCTCCAATATGCTTACTTATGGCATTGTCTGCTTTTCTTACATAGTATTGAAAATAACTGCAGAAACCCTGTTTCACATAAACATTCACTGTCTTATCTTTAGGTTACACATCAACCTGCAAGCAAGGTTTCACACACACTTTCATTAATACTTGTTGTTTACCTGTAATGTGAACCCTATAGGTCCCTTACATGCTCCAAGTACTGTGTCTTATTGTACACACT
This sequence comes from Sandelia bainsii, assembly GCA_032362345.1. NCBI lineage: Eukaryota > Metazoa > Chordata > Actinopteri > Anabantiformes > Anabantidae > Sandelia > Sandelia bainsii. Next base: position 23,036,993 of record JAUMHL010000014.1, read on the forward strand.
TGATTATGTCAGTACAGTCACTAATGAAATTTTGATCTTGGTCAAGTCTTGTGGGTGCTACTACCAATAAGAGAAAAATAAAAAGCAGTGAGCAGCATCTGTTAATGAACATTTTAACCTCAAGACAGTATCTTGTGGATAAAAGGTGCATGTGTGCACAAAAAAGTTGTGACCATTCGTTACAGAGTATGTCTTCTGCCTTTTTCAGATGCTTGATGTTTTTTTTTTTTTCTTGCATTTTCTTGAATTGCACACTGGACACTGGATCACATCCATGCATTTGCACCACTCATCGCACATTGTAATTTTTTGTTGCTTGCATAAAGTGCTGTGCCATTGGTGGTCTTCTTTTTCGTGCTGTGTTATGGCCACATTTTCAAAACCTGTGCACAGCCGCTGACTCACTGCCTCTGATCTTTGAACTAAGTTAATGTCCACACATTGATTTTTTTTTCTTCTCTGCAAAGTTCATGAGGTCCTTTTCTGCACGGTGTCACAGTCTGGTCACTGCCCTCCCCTGTGGTGAATCTCCCTGTTCTAAAAATGAACAGGTGTTTGCGTGTATGTCTGTGTGTATGCCATTGTGGTTTTGGCTGAGTAGCACAAGTTGTTATCAGTGTCATGGCTGCATGAAGCTTTCCTAAGTCTTTGACGTCAACACCATACAACAAGCTGATAAGGCAGACCTTTATTGCAGCCAGGTGTGTGGGTGCGCTGTCTGATCAAACAAGAGTTGGTCTCCTGGATTCTACGCTGAACTTCAAAAATAGCTCTTGCAAACACACACACGGACCACCCCACATGTACCCTATTCACACACAAATCATGTGTGCATAAATCTTTACTTACACTTGAAACATCTGGTTTGTGTTGTGTTTCTGAACTAAAGATGTAATAAACTATATGTAAACAACCAACCCTGTTATGTTAACTGAGGTATATTGTGAAATTTTTGAGACACCTAATTTGTGTACATCAGTTAGATTAAAATTAAAACTGAAACTAAATGATTAAGTGTACATAAGTATATTACCTCATCTTAAATACCTAGTACACCTACAGGTGTATACTCTTTTTTTGGCCTGGTTAGACTTCTCATGACTGTGCAGGTGTGTACAGACTTTATTTACATCTTTATATTTCCTTTGTTAGCTTTGTTTTACTTGTAAGGGTTGGGCAAATTATACCTTAATCACCTTTGCTTGTTTGTACAGTTTGATGACATCAGATATTTCCCAGCATAGATCCTAAACAAGTGGTCTAATTAATTATAGTAAGTAAAAACTGTGTGGGTGTGCACGTCTTTTAACAGACAGTTATTTGTCTAAATACAATAAATATAGTAATGGCTAGAGAACATGTCTGATTATTGATGAATGCAGTTCATCTTTATGCATAGTTTTAGGTTATTATTTAGTGTCACATGGAAGTAAATGTGGCAGTGGTACATGCAGTTATTATGTCTGACGCTGGTCCACAGACACACCCCCATGCTTTTCTTTTTCTGTGCATGTGATGAGTATGCCTCGCACACACAGTCTATAAAGAGACTGAAGGCATCACAACAGTCAGCAGCATGTGGCATGTTTGTGGTGATTTTAATATATTCACTTTTAGGTAATATTAAGATGTTAGCTTTTTTTATCATTGATTTCTAGGATCAGCTTTTCTTCATTTTTTCATAGCTCCTTATGTTGTGGTTTTCCCAGCAGAATCATAACACCTGCTATCACAAGTGCTTGGATTAGAGGACATTTGCATGAAGTTGAAGTCGCAGCAGTTGTATCTTCAGTATTTCTCGCAGCAAGCACCAGCAGGTTCAGTTCACAGCTGACATCTTGTCTCTTCTCCAGCCCTCAAGTCTGTGTGTTTGAAAGGGAATGATAAAGTAGCCAATTCTGCAAAAGAGGAGTAGACTCAAATGTGGTCATTTGTATACAACCACTCTATCACCAAGTAAATATCCACTCATGCAGGAGTCAGTTCCGTCATGTCTGTTTCCAGTCACTTGTATTGGTTTTCCAATTGATAGGACAGTAAGACATATGTCAGGCGTCAACCTATGAGGAGCATTTGTCATTAGTGGACTCCACACAATAGCGGCCCTTCAGTGGCCCTAATTGCTCCTCATAATCATTCGATCCAAACCTCATCACTCATCCACAATGCTCTTTTTAGGCGTCCATACATAAATCTGTGTCACCCTGTTTTTCTCTCTTTGTTTTTTCTCTCTACTGTAACTGCTCTTACTCATATTATTACATTTAACCGTTTCTGTGTAGGGCCGCAGATATTTCAGTGATGCTCATTTTAAGTATCTATGTATGCAGCCTCTGTCTAAAGGCTCGAATTTATGACTTATTTATAACTTAGAAATATGTAAAGAGCACTTGAAAAAGCCAATGGCAACCGAGCCAACTGTGCTAGAATATGGTATGCTTGTATAACAAGCCAAAACTCTAAGTTGCATCTTCTGTGTGCAAAAGGTACAGGCACAGATGTATATGATGTGTGCGTCTTCAGTGGTTGTGAAGTGTTCCAAGGTCAAGGAGCATCCATTATCATCAAATCAACTATAGAAGAACTGTTTGTGCTGTTGGGCTGCTAGTGCGTAGGAGGGTTTTAGATAGAAAAGAGCCAAAGTGTGATCAACTACAGCGCCGAGCTGCGTTCAGGCCAAAAAGCATAAAAACACAGCATTTGTTTAGTGAAATTAGAGACTCTGGTCACAATCCCTCTTTCTCTCTGCTGATCGAAAGACAGAGAGAGACTCCCATAAAATTCTCAACATGCCTGAGACTGCCCTCTGATGTCACTGTGAGAGTGAGCGAGCGAGCACAAGAGAGAGGGAGAGAGAGAGTGGGAGGGGACCAGAGGAACCGAGGGAGGGAGAGACAGTGGCAGCCGGAGGGCAGAGGAAAGCACGTCAGTGAGAGAAACGCAGAGAAGCGATAGAGTGAGAGACAGAGAGTGTGAGAGACAGTGCAGCAGAGAGATTTGTTCTTGCTTCGAAAAAACCAGGTGGGTCTGCTTTATTATCACGCTGCAGTGGACTTTACTAGAGATACTGTACTCCTCACACAAACACACACAAGAAATTGCACAACAACCGGACAGCACAGCTCAACTGATGGGTAAGAGCTCCTGTTGTTATGCACGGATTACTGTTTGTTTGGATAGTGTGTGTGGAGGCTTGTAATTTGTGTGTTTTTTTATGTAAAGAATGACTTTATTACTAATTTGTGTATCCTGTTAAGGTGGTGTGTGAATACCCTGGCATACTTGTTTAATTAAACTAATTTATCATATGGATTTTAGATGTGAGCTCACTTGAGGAGTGTGTGTATGTGTGTGTGTGTGTGTGTGTACATGTTGATCCACTGTGTGGGTGTTTATTGAATGGTACTGATGTATTGAGACACTTGTTCAGCACCACTCAGTGCAGCCTTTAACTGAATGGAGCAGATGGCAGTGCTTGTGTCTTTCCCTCCCCACAGGCTATTGTGTACATGTCTGTGCGTTGGGGGTATGTGTATGTCAAATGATGTTTTTAAGCAAAATGTGACTATGAGAGGGATTCACAAATTGCTCAACTCTTAAAAGCTCGCAGAGAATTAAATGTTAATTAAATTTTTATGGAAAAAGTGCTTTCTGATGATTTCTGTGCCAAATTATATGTTTTCCACTCTTTTTAATTGTTTAATAATAAGATTTTATTTAGCATTTTGGTTAGTGGACATGGAGAGAATGGGGCTCTGTCCTAAGATTATGTGTCTATCTCGGGTTATGTGTGTCCCAGCTCGATTCAGCACTAACAGCGCCAGTGAAAAGTTAAGGTGTTATCTCCATAAACCCATCTGAAAACACACAAGGTCTAAATCTTTCTTCAAATGACTTGATTAGTTACTTTTGACAGCTTTAATCCAGTGGAGTTTATGCCAGTCATTCTGACTAGAAAAGAGAGAGATGGTGACACAGTGTAACATGCAGTCCTGGGATGTGCAGTGCACCGTACACGCGTACACACCCATCCCAGTACAGCTTTGAGCTGAATGCACATGCAGACCATTTCTTGAATTAGTGGCCTACCATCATTGGTTGTCCCTCTATTTCTAGCCACACCCCTCCTTCCCTGTTCAACCAAACACTGGTCACAATCCCATCAGTCGCCATGGTGTTTGCCTCCCTCCTCTGTGTGTGTGTGTGTGTGTGTGTGTGTGCGTGTGCGCGTGCATGTGGCTTATGACTGGGAAACATTATGTCAGTTATTACTATTAATTCTTTATCTGCAAGCTCTGTGTTGCCTTTACTTGCAGGTGACTTTGAGTTGCTTTTTTAAATCACACACAGTATTTGCTCACTATGTCTGAATTAAATAAATTACAGTAATGTATGCGTTCAGTTCCTACTACACATATGGGGCTTTGTCTGAGTGCACAGATGCCCCCGTGGGGCAAGGAACTCCCTTGGGAACTCTGGTCTATAAATAACTCCCTGTGTGTGATACATAATCTTTGCCTGATCATGGGAGAGGAGAAAGAGAAGAGGGAGGGAGGCTGGCAGAAGGACACAGAGAGTGATGGGTGAACAGATGAGGGAGAGAGAGGAGGATGCACAGACAGACATTTCACCAGTCGTGTTTGTGTTGGGTTTGTGGTGAGTTCAGCCAGATTTCACATCATCGTGCCTGCAGTGGGGAAACCTCGCGACTCTGTGGGATTTTCACAAAGTAAACACAATTTCCTTTCTAGAAATCAACAGAGTTTATCTCACTTCCACCCTTCATACCTTTTATGGTCCTTCATAGCTGTAATAGTCCCTGAGCTGCTGTGACACATGTCATGCGCTCTTGTGGAGCTTCTGTCTCTTCACATATCGTCTTGTTTTTAGTTGGATTAAAAATCACTGCATAAAACTAGAGTGTTGGTTTTTCTATGTAAATGTCTGGCCGTATTCTCAAGTGTTCAGCCATGCCTGCAGCAGGAATGTTTGCATTACTGTTCCCTGTGCTGATAGGGTGAGTCAGCTTGTGCAGCCACCTCTCTCCGCCTGTTGGCTCAGCACCATAACGTCATGCCACATTCACAGAGTGCCATTCTTGTAAGCTGGGCTAATCACTTCACAGGTGCCTAGACCCTGTTTGGCGACGCATGTCGCCCTGTTTGTCTGCTTCACAAAGCTTTGTTTACTGTAAACATGCCTCTGGAAATAGTTACTCAGAGCACTACTGTTGTTTTTGTCACGACAGCTAGAACAGCTCCGTGATCCCGTAGCGCCGTGTCAGCTTGACCGTGAACTGTCAGGCAGATGTGGCACAGATGTGTTTCCTGTGTGCTATCAAATCTTTTGACATAAAAGCTGGAAGTGGAAAACACACAGCCTAGCACAGTAAACTATAACTTATTAAATCACAGCAGCAGTTTTTGATACATGTTGATTTTGAACAATCATGTATCTCAACAGCTTTAATACAAATGCTTCTCTGTTATATCATGTCACATATAGTAAATTTAACCAAACTATACAAGTAAAAACATTTACCTCGGGAACTTCAATGACTGAAACAAATCTGTGTGGTTCAGATACGGGCCGCAGTGTTGACACATAGTAAATCCACCATCGCTATCAAAAGGCTTTGGTGCTGCTGTACAGTAACATCAGTCTGTAGCCAGTGATAGCTCTCAGTGCAATCTTAATGGGGGCAGCCAGTGTGGTTGAGTCTGAGTAGCCGGTCTGAGCAGTGATTATACCACTCTCCCTCTCCTTCTCCAACTCTGCCTCTCTCCGCGCTGCCTGCACTTGTAGCCCCTCAGCTTGAGGATAAGTGGCTGTAATTAGGTTGTTTTTTCTCTGCCTTGCTTCAGCCTTACAGCCGGTCATTGATTGCTGGTCTGGTAGTGACATGCCATGTTAACAGCATAAAACATACACAAAGACATTGAAGACCTGTGTTTACTTTATTGTTCCCCAAGGTGAAACTTGGTTTGTGCATCATAGCTCATCATAGCAATTTACATGTATACTTCCACAAGATATAATGAACCACAAACACAACATAAGTAGTAAGTACTTAAAACAAATTCAGCGTTTTTGTAGACACATACATTTTGAGTATATTTGTTTATTATTTTTTGTGCATGTTTCTTCTCATAGACGAGTGCACACGGTGGCTTTAGTGGTTTTATTTGGCAGCTGTACACACACAAACTTGTTTCTCTTATGAATCATGATATTGCATACCACCTTCGCTTCTTTGTAAATGTTTATCTATGTATTAACTACGTATCAATTTCATATTTGTCAATTACAATCCCCCGTATTACAGGGAAGTAGAAATTGAGGCTTCCCAGGAAACTTGTCAGTCTTGTTACTATTTCTTTGTGCCTCTATTAGTAATTTTCCCAAGGACAGCATGTGATAATTGTAGAAGCAGAAAGGGTGTGTTTTCTTCCTTTTTTAAGTGGTATTTCGGGGTGGAGCCCCTGTTTAACTGTGAAAAACCAGCCTTTGTGATGCCTATGTGACACGCCAACTGAGAACGACACTCCATTTAAAGGAAATGGAGATGGGCAGGGCTTTGAGTTTGAAGCTCACAGACTGCTCACATACTGTGAGTCCATAATAGAATATGTACATACAGTAGGAAAGACATGAACTTAGGTGACGCTCCATGTACCTTTGGAAATGTGGGGTTAAAGTAGCTGGTGTTGCCAGTGTGTGGAGTGGCCCTAACCTGCTTGACAGCCCAATAAAAAAGAGTAACTGCTTATTAGATTTGTGTGTAAACAGCAGGCGTGTGTGTACAGGTATATGTATGCATGTACAGCCGATGTGAGAGGTGGAAAGTTTGCAGTGGTTCAGTGGAAAAAGTTTTGTGTATGTAAACACAGGTGATTGGCACCTGACTGTTCAGAGTGAGAATGACAGTGGCTCTTTCTCTGTGAGTGTGTTAATGTGAAAGTGTCACACAGACAGGAATCATTTAACATGCACACGTACTGGACGCACAACTTCCTTGTGCCTGACCTTAACCCTTGAGAAGAGAAGATTTGATTAAACTATTAGTTTCTGTTACAGTAAGCGTTGATAAAATCTGCCAGACACTGAGAACAATGTGGTTGTAGATCAAGTCTTGTTGTGTTGCTTAATTAAACATGAGCCTGCTGTAGCCCTTTCATAAGACCAAACTAAGGGAGCAAACAAAAAATAGTTCTTCTTAATGTCCATCTCTCAAACAAGTTCTTACAAGTAAATGGATACAATTAAACACACACACACACACACACACACACACACACACACACACACCAGAAAAGCACCAGCATGTCTGGCCCAGGGTGGCCACACCCTTTCTTCTCTCCCCGCTGTCCCGTTGGGTGGTATCAAGTTTCTTCTGCACTGAAAACCTGCCCGGTACAAAAGATGTCATTGGCTATCTCAGCAAGTAACTGCAACTCCATCACCACCTCATTGGTCACTGGGGATGCCAGGACAGCCATGATAGGCCAGAGAGGTGCTCCATTGGTTTCAGGGTATTGATGAGGGGCTGAAGGCTTGGCACAGTGCAAAATGGTTGCGCACAGAGCCGATAATAATGAAAAAAGAGTGAATGATGCACAGGAGGTTTTTATCTCTAGCACAGATATCGAGGACAAATAAAGAATGAATGTGGTTAAGTGAGTTTGATGATTTGTTCATGCCAACAAGTTTATCTTGTCATAGTCTAAATAAAACTTTCACACACCTTCACATAAAAAGCTCATGCTGCATGCTATCTCTAGGTGTGTGAATAACCAGTAATAATAACCAGATTTACATATAAAAATAATGCTGCAATGATTTAATAAATACTACTGTGTAAATGTTTGCAGTAAATATAACAAAGTAGAAATGCTGACATCCTTTGATCAGAACACAACAGTTTCCACGTAAAGGCTTTAAAGTTAGCATAGCATTTCTGTAGTTCTGTGTAGAAGGATTGTTGACCACTGTTTGTGTGTGAGCTGCTGTGTTGTTTGCTTGTCATGGAGAAATAATCTGATCCCACTAATACTCCAATTTTTTGCATGTGAAACATGTTGATGCAGGGATATTGCGTTTGCCATGTTTGCTTTTTGTATTCATGTTTCAACAACACTACAGGCCTGTGCTACTTGACTGGATTACTCAGATAAAGCAGCATAAATGTTGCAGATTAAATGAAACACAAGAAATGTATTTTGTGTCATGCGCTTTTACAGTGTAGACATAGTATGGCTGCTGAACTAAGTTTGCAAGTATGGCTTTCAGGATGTTATGTGTCACTTTATGTAATTGTGAGTGCACTTGCATTATCTGTGAATATTGTATTTGTGTTGATTTGCAGTGTATTGTCTACATTCCCTCAAATGTGTGATGCTACTAGAACTCTACGTACATCGACATCAGAAAAAACTGTGCTTTCTCTAAAAAATACACAAACTCTTTTCACTGAACTTACAATAAGTAAAATGTAGCATAACTGCTCATGCACACACAGTCAGAGTAGTAATATGTATACACACAAACATGTACAGTTTATGTGTACAGTCTATGTGTGTCAGCAAATCCCTGCTGCCGAACTCATTTTGCAGGGGGATTGTTTTTGCATCCTCTTGCCATGTTTCATCAGTTTTTTGTTCATGTACAGAAAATTTGTGTAAGTACAGGCATTCTGTGAGAATGATGTTCGTGTGGTTGTGTGCAAACAGTATATTAGTATGGCATCCTGTACACTTTGCTCCCCCGCACCGCCTCTTTCTCAGATGATCTCTGGCTCTGTGAATCGTACACACATATTATGTTTTTGGTGTTTTGCTAATCCTCTTATCCAGTGTGTACAACTACAAAACAACAACATTACAAGCAACTAGCATGACGTGTAATGTTGAGTGTAACGGTTAAGTCTGCAGTGTCCAGAGAACTCATGTAACCAGCATTCATTGGTCTTGTTTAGATCAGAGCGAGTGGTTCGGCTGCTATTGGATGTTAAAAATACTGGACTCATCCATGTAGAGAATCTCAACACTGGACTGTAAGAATTCAGTTTTTTTCGTGCCAGGTTGAACTCAGTGACCCTCAGAGACAAATCTGCTGTTGGACTCTAAATGGTCACGGTACAGACACGCACATAGTTGCACATGTTGTACACAGAGGCACATATTGAGGCTAAGATAGTAATTTCTTGAGTGTGTGTGTGTGTGTGTGTACGTTAACATGTCATAGCTGTAGTTAATGTGAAAAAAAACAACCTTTAGAAACATGCATTGTAAATTCTTTATTGCTGCATGTTCTTCACAGACTCCACCCTTGTTTCCTCCCTTATGTCCTTTCTCATTCCCTTTCTGGCTTCTTCTCCTTCAGTGGACGTGAGCACGCCAGCACTGCCCACGCAGGTGCCTCCTACCAACACAGCCATCCTTCCCATGGACCTGCGTGTAGTGGACCATACTCACCACCATCACCAGCAGCAGTCCCCCTTTGGCCTGCTTCCCCAACCTCACCCTACACCACCTGCCTCTACACCGTGTCCCACATCCACTGAGCAAGGCCGCGGGCCACTCAGTAGTAAGCAGGGTAAATCTCTGGTTCTTTTGGTTGGTTCAAAGTCCTATTCTGACTAACACACCTCACTCCAGATGCTCACCGTAATAAACTCTGTTTAACCTCCTACAGGCCACCAGGACCAGCAGCTGCAGCAGGAGCTGGTGGCGCTCAAACACAAGCAGCAGCTACAGAGACAACTACTGATCGCAGAGTTCCAGAGGCAGCATGAGCAGCTGTCACGACAACATGAAGCCCAGCTGCAGGAACATATCAAGGTGAGGTGGTGGGGTGGGGTGTGTACGTAGATATAGGTGCTCTCCTCTCCTCTGGATGAGGGATACTACCACCACAGGCATGTTCTAGGCAGAAATCCATCTTGGGAGCGCAGGAGGAAGCATGTGCATGTGCACAGTTAAGTGAGTTTGGTGGCAGTATTTTGCTGCTAAGTCATCTCAGTGGAAAGATCACTCGTCCCCGTGTATGTGCATTTTCTATGCTAGCCTCTGGTGATCCTTCAACCACAATGTCAGCAAATAAGGACAGTCTGGGATGAAAATAACTCTGATGTGTTTCCTGCAATTTTCTCAGAGTCCAGGTTAGCACGGCCCTCATTATTGGACTCAAGCCTAGTGATGTCATGTGGTTCATTAAAAGCTATCTTTTGAATCATAGTTTTGCCAAGGCACAGCCGTGGCTTACTGTGAATGAATCAGTGTCTCCTCTCTCTCTCTCTCTCTCTCTCTCTCTCTCTCTCTCTCTCTCTCTCTCTCTCTCTCTCTCTCTCTCTCTCTCTC
>JAUMHL010000014.1:23047450-23071615 GCA_032362345.1 Sandelia bainsii
CTCTCTCTCTCTCTCTCTCTCTCTCTCTCTCTCTCTCTCTCTCTCTCTCTCTCTCTCTCTCTCTCTCTCTCTCTCCACCAGCACCAACAGGACTTACTGGCGCTCAAGCACCAACAGGAGCTCTTGGAACATCAGAGGAAGATGGAGAAGCAACGTCATGAGCAGCAGCTGGAGAAGCAGCAGCGGGAACATAAACTCCAGCAGCTCAAAAACAAGGAGAGGGGACAAGAGAGTGAGTAGCAACTGTTAGTGAGATTTGGTTTTTGGTGATATGACCAGCGTTTACTAGACGTTTACAGTCACATTATCACAGTAGACTTCCAGCAGGTTCTTCCAGCCTCTCTGTCACAGCAGTTATAGCAGCCTGACCTCACACATTTACCACAGGGAATATTAGCATAGGATGACCCAGACAGCACAGAGAGCAAGTGGTACACATTTCTTTGTTTGTGCAATTTGTTTGTTTCCTAGTGTGATTTTTGAGGAACAAAACAACAGTGATGCAATTAAACCAACCTGCCTGGATTTTATCCATTTATTTTGTCTCTTTGTGAAAGATTTATTTCATCTTAGATTTCATTTTTGTTCCATTGTCCTATGGCATTTGAGACTACTAAGTGTAACTTTACTGTTAGAAGTTATGCTGATCCAGCTGCAAAGTGCTCTTACTCTTTTTTATGACAAACTCCTGTTGACTCTGAAATGAGCTTTGACACAGTTACATTATTTTTGGCAGGAGGAAATGTTTGTGGCAGGTTTTTTTAACAGTGCCAAGCCTGTTGCTTTTCTTGTTCCTGTAATTGTTTTGTACTTAAAGCAGCATGAAAGTCTTCAGTGACTATGTAAAACACCTGCAGTTGCCCTGTTGTAGAAAGGCACTGTACAAATAAACTTGCCTTGCCTTACCATGTCTTACTGAATAGTGTCAGATTGCACCGGATGCATGAGTCAGACACCGGTTAAAAAGTTAAAAGTACTTCACCTTTATTATAAAGTATGTCAGACAAAAGTAGGCAAGGCAGAGTCGGTAAACAGGCAGTGGTCCAAAAACAGGTAAGTAAGCCTGCACAGCTGCAGCTGGGAAAGAATCTGACAGACAGCAAGTGGAAGTGGACGAGTGTGTAGTCGGAAGCTGAGGGGAAAGTAGGAACAGGTGAGTGAGTGGGTGAGGAAGTTTGTGGACATGGCAAAGGGAGGCAGAGAAGAGTTCATATTGCATGAACTGTGACAGAGAGACACGTTACATCATATTTTGGAGATGGCTGAATACACTTGTACATGTGAGGAAAAACTAACCAACTTAAATTACGTTTAATTTAGTGCTTTTACTTACAAAGTTTAAATTGGTTCTTGCTACTATCTGCTAATATGAAAACTAGTATGATGGGAGAAATTTCTGTAATCATTATCCCATTTGTGGATTTTATAAATCAATTAAACAAACTTCTTAAATAACCTCATTAGCATGCAGATTGTGTGCTATTATGATTATTGTTGGTATGCTGTTAAAGTCATTTTTCTTCTCCATTTTCTCCTGAATAAAATGACCCTACAGTTGGACATCTATGGAAAGAGTATTGGGTTGTGAACAGAGGAAGCTTTGTTAAGGACTTCAGTAAATTGCATAGAAGGCAGTCTCATAAAAGCCAATTTGCTTCAGTGGCAAAGCAGACATATTGAGATGTCAGCACTTCCAGCTGCACTGTGATTTAGGGAGCACATAGTAGCTGTTCTCACTCTCACATACTCAGTTTTTTAATCACCTTTTACCTCAAGCATTACACATCACCTGTTATCTCTTCCTCACAATTGCACTGTTTTTTTAATTTGGAATCCTCTTTCATTTGTTTTGCTCACTTTCTTCTTTCTTTTTTCTCTTGGTCTCTCTCTCATTCCTTCTCACTCTTCTTCCCCTCTGGACAATTTGTCTGTAGCTGTGAAATGAGGGCGGTAATTGAGGAGAGACCTGGAGCCAAGTGAAACTCATGATGTGTGTCTTCAAGACGAGTTACCTAGCACGGCTGTCGTCTCTGTGGAATTTCAGTGAAATGCTGATGCAAGATTGGGGGCTCTGTGTGTGGCTGGAAAGCCATTATCTGTCAAAACATGAATGGATGTTGTTATAATTTTCATGTTAGTGTCACAGATTAGACGGGAGGTAGAGTGCTGCAGAGTCACTCAAGCAGGAAAGTCTCCAGAAAGGCAGCACTGAAAGAAGTGTTTTGGTGGGCAGGACTCTGTATAAGTGTGTGTGTGTGTGTTTGTGAATGGAGTTACATGTGGAAAAAATATGTAGTTGCGTTTGCTCATTGTTCTCCATATATCTCTCTGTTTAGGTGCAGTCGCCAGTACAGAGGTGAAGATGCGACTTCAGGAGTTTGTCCTGAACAAGAAGAAAGCTTTGGCTCAGCGAAATTTGAACCACTGTCTGCCCAGTGACCCACGCTACTGGTATGGGTGAGTATCAATACCAGTCACCACAGAACTACTTGCAGTGCACTTTGGAGTCTAACCTGTTGCACACCAATGACAAATTTATGCACCAGGAAGCCTAAATTTAAGTCAGTATAAAATTCCAAATTACACAAAATTTGATAAGTAAGAAGTAGAGAGACAGAGAGGTGAGATTTCCTCTCTGCTGCTCTACATGCTATCAAATAACAGCTCGTATTGACTTTTGTGTTCTAAGTCTTTTAATTGTTGCCTTTTCATATCTAAGCTCAGAAATGTGCTGTATATGAAAATCAAACATAAATCCACAATGATGAACAACATGAAAGTGTCTTTGCAAATGTGGCAAACCCTGTGGTGTGGGTGTTTTTCATGTGCGGTGAATCCCTGCATGTGTAAGCAGCTTCCAGCAACGACATTAGCCTCTCAGAGTCCTCGCCAGTTGCCTCCGGGTTAAATTACAGAGGAAATGTTGAAGGAACGTCAGTGTTTGTTGCCGTGATTGACAGCTGGCTCTCTTTGAGGTGTGCTTGCATGTGCGGATGTTTGAAGCGGGTAGAGAGAAAAGACAATGGCATCTCTCCTGTGCTTTAAATATTTGAAGAGGCTTTAAGGAGTCAAACATTTCTGCCAAGTAGGAGATGACAACATGAACAGACTGTGCTAACAGAAGGAAAATGGCTCTCTATCACTGTCACCATCCTCGCCCATTGCCTTCCCCTCAGTTCTTCCATACATTTACCCCTCTTTTAGCCCCATCTTGCTTCTCATCCTGTATCTCTCACTTTCTCTTTTGCTATCTCCCTGTGTTCTTCACTCACCTTTCCAAAGGAAACAAGGCCTCTTTGCCTCTTTACTGTCTTAAGAAGACTGAATGAAGGAGAGGATACTTTGAGCTCTCAGCTCTGAGACTTTCTCTCTGTGTGTCTCGTTCTCTTTCTCTGTTGCACTCACACTATTGTCCACAGTCTCCTGTGTCTTTTCAAGTATTTACCATGGGGGCACTGCACCTTTTGTGTGTGCATGTGTGTTTGTCAGGTAAGGTACAGTAGGTATACAGAAATTACTAGTCATTTTGCATGCTATATTGACATTTAATATTTCTTTACATCTTTTTTGTAGAAAAACCCAGCACAGATCTTTGGACCAGAGCTCTCCTCCCCAAACAGCATTGTCAGCCTACAACCACCCAATGTTGGGCACATATGACTCAAAAGATGACTTCCCTCTGCGCAAAACAGGTACATAATGGTGCCAAGGCTTTGCTGAGGTATTTTCTGATATCAATATTCCTCCACCTCTTATAGCCAGTGACCTATTGTATGTCCAGAAGGGAGTCTTAATCTGCCTTTTCCCTGCATTAGCAATTGAAATAGCTTATTGAGTTTCAAAGTGAGGCACATGAACCAGGAGTCGGCCAGTAGAGGATTAAAAACAGCTCCTAAAATATTCTTTGAAAAAATTATAATGTAAATGAGGGTGAATGGATGGAGAGTGGGACCACGTGAAATTAGAACATAAGAAACCAGAAAATCAGTAAAAATGGTCTTAAATCAACTTGAATAGTAAAATACACAACACATATAGGCCCAAGCTGATAGGTAGCAAGTAAAAGCAATTTAATTTCTTGTTTATCATTTATGGGGAAATATTAGAGGATATAAGGATATAAGGCAGTTGGCTATTCGCCTGTTTTCAACTCATTCACACAGATACTGGCACATTCATCCACAGTCATTCACAGACATTGTAGATGATACTGTTCAACAAAACTTAACTACTCTGGAAAGCACATAAAAAACACAGTTTCTGCCTTTTGGATGCATCAGACTATTATTTCTCTGTCCTTCTGTCCATGTCAAGTACGGCCAAGCTGTGATTATTCACTTAGCGTCAGCAGCTGCTTTGGCAGTATCACTGCCTCCTCTCACAGCTGGAGGCCAAACTCTGTGTACTCTGCACTCCTGCCCACCTGCTGTGTGCTGGAGGCAGGAAATATTTATCTTGGCACACAACCTCAAGCAGCAAGTTTCAACTTTCAGTGACACTCAGATGTAATTCAGGAACTTCTCGGGGTGCCGGTGGTGCTGAGAAATATACACAACTTGTAGTTTCACTGTTGATACTGACACAAATCATACCAACACGTATACTAGACTTGGAGACAGAGAGCTGAACTATGTTCAGAAGGAAGTGAGTGACAGTGGTCTCTACAGTTCTGCGCCGATCTGACGAGTGTAGCTGTCATACATGACGTTTTTGCTTGTGGTGACACATGTTGGTAATGTATGCGTGTAAATTATAACTGTACGTTAAGAATTCTTTTTCTGTCTAGCAAGTCCAGGCGTACAGTGTAATCCAACAGGGCTTCATTGTCCAAGTCTGAGAGGCTTTGTGATAATGGCTCATAGAACACAGAGGGCCACTTTGAATGCTGCAGCAGGAAGTCTGTTAGGCCTTCATGACAGACGCAGACTTGTCATGGTGACCCCCTTTCTCCCCCATTCTTTCACACACTATCACACATAGTGCTTGAATATTTAAACCAAGCAGGAAACCCACATGTTCATGTTCTTTGTTTAATCCAGGAGTTTAACGATTTGACACTTCTATTCAGCTCAAAAGACATTCAGTAAGGTAGTGAATTTGTGTCAGTGGCTGTAGCACGGTGCCCGTGACCATGATGGCCTCACTTCCACTCGTCCATGATCAGAACAATCTCCTCCTCTGTTGTTGTTCTCATCTAACACTCAATCTACAGACTGTTGTATTGTTAGCACTTCCTGGTATTTAACTAAACTAAATCAAGCTGGTATTTTATAGATAAAATCCCAGGCCACGTTTTGCTGTTTGTGTTGGAGATAATGGAATTTAAATTAGATGTGCAGGCGCCCTCATGGGTTGCTCTGGATTGATATAAGTGGCAGTTAAATAGCAAAAATGTAAATAAGAGAAATATCGACATCTGCTTTTCCACCCACCTCACTCATTTACCACTTGGGTGTCATAGCAATCAGTAATGGATGCCAGTGATTCTATATCACCTCCATGAGAGGGCCTCATTAGTTGTAAGTATCACAAGGAAAATGTCAGTCAGCTCTTATGCTCATATCCACTTTCTATACTCACAGGAGAGATGCCTAAATACTGTGATGTTAAATTTGTGAGGACAGATGTCTTTTGGAAAATGTAACTAGGAAATGGTTTTTAATCATAATGCACTGTTTATTGAATAACTGTAGAAATTTACAGTCCAATCTGAGCTGGTTTATTTGCCTTCATGCTTCTAGGAAATGTATTAATGTGACTGCTATCTATGTCTGTCTGTCTAAGTAATGTGTCGTCCATATAGGATTTCTGGGAAACTCCACTGATGAGTTTCAGAAAATTGCTCTATTGATTTCCATACTGTAAGTTTCCCTCACTCTCTTCCTTTACTTGCAAGAGCAAGACGGCTTCCCCCAGCATGACTCTTGCACCTCGGGAATCCCATCTGTCAAAACAGATGAGCAACTGATCAATATGTTTTGTATCATAGAACCAGTTTCCTCCATCACTCTCATTTGAAATATTAAGCACCACTTATAGAGATGTTTTAATCTAGTATTGATATGCCATCAGATGGATAGGTTTAGAGTGTTGTACAGTTGGCTGTTATCAAAAGAGACCCTAAAACTTTTTGTTGTATTGAGCAGTGTAGAAAATCGCATATATAGGCGAAGAAACTGCCCTGCTGTGATGTCTTTTTGTGAGACATGACATTTATCCTGTTTTATTAGGACATTTTTGAATCTGAAATAGCTCATAAATGTATATGTTATTTCACATCCTCCTTTTTAAAGCTGGTCTGGACACCCGTAGCTAGTATGGAAATGTCTATGGGTTGTTGAGGCCCAGCAAATTTTCTGCCTCAGCAATTAGTGACCCATCCATTATGAGAGCTGCAAGACCACAGAAGAAGACGTTGTTGCCTTACAACAAATGCTGAGAATGCTCCTTTGTGTCTGGGTCGCAGGGCATTGATGTACAGTATGATGTAATAAGGTGCCACGTCCGCCTTTGCCAGGCTTCCAGTGTGTACGTATACTTAGAAAATAGAGTAGGGTGCAGAGGCTCAGCTCATAAAGGAGAGATAGAGGAGGTAAAGAGGGAGAGACAGAGGAGGGGATAGATGGAGGCGAGGCAAGGAGAAAGAGCTGCAGTAAAATGCCAGCATCAGCAGTAAAACCAGTCTGGGCCCTCTGCAGTGAGTGTGTTCGCACATGTGCACACTGTTGTGCTTTTGCCCAGTCGGCATTTACACCCTTCAAAGTCACTGTGTCCTGAGGTGAACACCCCCATTGTGACCAGAGCTCTACCTCACTCTCCTCGTCTTTCTGCTTTACTGTCTTCTTCCTCTAACGTTCCCCTGCTGTCTATCTTGCCACCGTCTCAGTCCACTACTCTTTTAATTTGCCCATTTCCTAATTACTCAAGATGCACGATCTTGACCGTGCCCCTCTTCTATTGGACTACTTCTGTGTGACCTGTTTCTCCTTCCCTGGCTTCCACCAGATTGTGCACAGTTTCTATCGCCTTTGCAGTCATAGTTTTATAATGTTTCCTGTGATATCTAGTTAATATTTAAAATAATAGAACAAAGCATATGTTAAACATAATGTCTCTGTATGATTTTAGCACAGACATGGTGAGAGATAACCATGTTCTCCTTTGATGGTGTCAGTTTCAACACTGTGCCTCACATTTGAGCTGTTTTGACTGTACTACTTGAGGCACTTTTCTGGAGTATTTCTATTTTATGTTACTTTCATGCCACTGTAAATATACACAGTCAGTAAAAGATGATGAATTAACCACCTATTAGTACATACATGATTTGACCTTTAGCAGCTGTGTACTTCTCCATAATAACAGAAATCTTTGACCCATATTTATTAATAACTTGTAGCCAGGAGGAACTGGGTAGCGACCACTGACCCTGGGGTTCGTAGACGACCGCACCACCAACTGAGCTACTGCCGCCCCAATACTTAAACTGAAAGATTTTGAAGTGGGACTTCCACTTTCACTGGGCCTTTTACTTTCTGTACTGTACTTCACCTCTGGTAACATATCACAATTCTACAAAAGGCCTCTTTATTAACTGTGTTATAATTATTATGGCAATGATTGTAGTGGTGTTAAAATGTCAAACTACTATAATTCCCTGTAGAATAGACTAAAACTGAATGTACTGTTGAATGTACTGTGCTGTATCTTTCAGTCTATTCATCTCTTCCAGTTCAGCTAATGCATCCCATTTTACCCTGACTCACCCCATCCCTCTTAACAAAGACTTTGGAAGAGTGCCCTCCACTTAGAAGAAGCTCAAATAATTGAGTTTCATAAGTTCAGCAGCATGTTCCCCCATGTTAAAATTGAAAGTGCATTTGAAAAAGTACTTCGACATTATAGATTAGCATTTAAGGCTACGGGAAACAAGGGCCTCAGGGTCTGTAAGGTAAATCATTACGGTGTACAAATAAGAATCATTTACTTCCACTTGGCTGTACCAAAAACTCTCAGCTCCTTCTTTGAGGCTAATGAATGTGGCATGCTCTGTTTGATACAAGGTCGTGGGACAAGCATAGGGTCAACCGTTGGTCAACTGTCCAGCTTTGACTAATTGAATGGAAGAAAGCCAGTGGAGGAGGGAATAAAGCTGCCTGTATCTGGGGTAGTCTGACAAAGAGACACCAAAGCAAGATTAGCCAGAAAAGGCCAAGCCATGCATCTGATCCAGAATATATACTTGCATCAGTTATTTCCACACCATAGCATTCACCAATACAGCTTTACAGTAAATCCAGAACTGGAGCATCTGTTTGCAGGAAGACACTCAAGAAATCCAGAGCATGACATACACAGATACTCATACCCAAATATGAGGACACACTGGCGTTTTTTACAACTGAAATTGTCTGGAAATAAGCAGTGTTCATTAGCAGAGTGTGGAGGCAGCATCATTAACAGTGAGGTCAAGGAAGCTGCCAAGTTGGCTGCTTCCGCTTTGTCACATGATGACGCCTAACCTCAGCTCATGAGTTTGTCGGCCAACACATACAGCGTGGCCTATAGGGACGAGCTCATTAGCCCCAGTACATGCTCGCGAACAAGCTTCCGCTTGTGTGGCCCAGCAGTCTACCGCCAAGCTGAGTGTTAGAGCGACTCTTGAGAGAGAATCTGTAATTTTCAACACATTTATGAGGCTGTAACACATTCATATTTTTAGAATGGGTGGCCGAGTTGGAAATCAAATACTTAACCCTGGCATTGCTTAGTTGTAGCCACTTAATTATCTGATGCACATTTGTTAAATGGAATGGCATCAGCCACATTTGTAGACACAAAAACACATGTTGACAAACCGAAAAATTCTGATGGGTTTTCATCAGATGTAAAAAAGTCTCACTTACTATTTTTTTATTCTACTTTGAAACTCCTCTGCCTTTTGTGTAAGTCCTCCATTGTGTCCTTGTTCCCTTCTGTGTCTTGTCAGCCTCCGAGCCCAACCTGAAGTTTCGTTCCAGGCTAAAGCAGAAGGTGACAGAGCGTCGCAGCAGCCCTCTGCTCCGCAGGAAAGACGGTCACATCACTACTGCCAAGAAACGGTCCCTAGACATGGCTGGTGAGTACTTATCACACATGATTTCATCTGTTGCTTTAATTTGTTACAATGATGATTTGCTCAATAGTGTATTTGGCACATCAGTGATTTGATTTTGCCTAATCAAATTATTAATTTTGGATACAAATTAAAATCTATAACATCAGCCACATTGTGCTAAGAAGGCTGTGTGGCCCAGCCCAGAAAGCTATAAAACATCTCATTTCTCTGTGTGTATTTCAGAGTCAGCATGTAACAGTGCACCAGGCTCCGGTCCTAGCTCCCCCAACAACAGCTCTAGTAACATCCCAAATGAGAATGGGATCACTATCTCCGGCAGCCCAGGAGAGGTAACCAACTTTGCTGCCCATGTGTGCATCAGTTTTCAGTGCATCAGTTTTTTGTGTGTATGAGGCAGAGGTGTGACCTCTCTAGGAGGAGACTAGCATGCTAGAGTGCTTAATATTTGTGAGTGTGTTTAAAAAGTAATGTACTGTATGTAACATGGCCTTTCTTGTGTTCAAACTGTTAGTATTTATTGTTAATGTTGTGTGGTTGTGTGTGTCCAGGCCTCCTTGCTTCATAGGTTGGCTGCAAGAGAGGGTTCAGTTAGCCAGCTCTCTCTGTACACCTCCCCTTCTCTGCCCAACATCACCCTGGGACTGCCAGCTACAGGTCCAGCTAACACTGTGAGTAGTTTTATTACACATTATTATACCATTCTAGAAGATAGCATTACTAACAAGCAATCTTTAGTTTGCAGAATATGCAACCACAATGTAACTTGCAACTGTAATGGTACCTGAACACACGTTTAATGAGTGCTTAGTTTACTGCAGAGAAGAATGTAGGTTTGTCTTTCTGGAGGCTTATTACTTATTTTTGGCATGACTTTCAGGTCCCTTTCTCTCTCGCTAATTCACTTTCTCCCTCTCACTCCCTCTTTGTCTCGTTTGACCCTTCTGTTTTCGTCCATGTGTCTCTTTCTGTGTCTGACGGCCTCCTTTCTTCTCCGTCCTCGTGTCTCAACCTCTATCTTTGTAGGTGGTGTCAGCACACCAAGATGGCGAGAGTCATCTGCCTGCCTTGCAGCAGGGCATTCCTCTGACGCCTCCTTTCCTGCCCACTGCTCACTTGCCTTCCTACTTGGCATCTTCAGCACTGGAGAGGGAGGGGGCTGGAGGGTGCACAACTGGTCACAACCCCCTGCTCCAGCACATGGTACTGCTGGAGCAGGGCCATAATCCAATGGGTCAGTGTTTACTGCAACATTTATTTTGCTTACTTCTCAGCAGTCAGGAGCTACAGTATATACATATTTGTTCTATCATGGGTACTCCACATTTCCTTAATTTGACTAATGTAATACATGCACAGAAATTATTGGAAGATTATATTGTATGTCAAAGTGTCCATTGCAATACATGTTTTATCCATCCGTTATCTATACCTGCTTATTATTAAGGGTGACAGAGGGATAGTAGTTGATTCCAGCTGACACTGGGAGAGAGGCGGGGTACATCCTGAACAATTCACCAGTTTTTCATTCTCACCTATGGGCAAATGAGCGTCACCATTGAGCCTAACCTGCATGTGTGTCTGGCTTTGGGAACAAGCAAAGTTAAATTGCAGGGATTTTTAGATGCTGGAAAATCATTAAATATTGAAGTCCATAAGGGCACTGGGCGCAGTTAAGTTGAAAAACATAAAAAAGAATGGTCAAGCTACTCAACTATAGAAAAGTGACCCACCTTATTGAAATAATAATAAGAAATTGCATTAACCTCTCTGTGTTTACCATAGTTGGTCTTAGTGGCCTTCCGCTACCATCACCGTCTGTCTCCAAGCTTGCGCTGAGCCACCGTCCCCTGGGGAGAACCCAGTCGGCTCCTCTGCCCCAGCAACAGTGTGGACAGGCTCAGGCCCTGCAGCAGCTGGTGGTCCAGCAGCAACACCAGCAGTTCCTGGAGAAACACAAGCAACTATTCCAACAGCAGCAGCAGCAACACATCATCAACAAGGTAGCGCAGTGTGTGTTTGCATGGCTTAGTACCACAGTTAAACAGGTGCGAAGGTGCAGCCAGCAATACACATATGTAGATAAGTATGTTTAGGTCTCTGTGTGTTTAGCAGCATTCGTTTCTTTACATGACGCTGATTCTGTGAATCCTGTATTTGCTCTAAGAGCAGGATGAATCAGCCTGCAATCAGCAAGTCTTCTAGTCAGTCTTTCTTGTCTGTGTTCATGTTTCCCTGCTTCTCCCTGTCACCCTGGCAACTGTGCCCAAGAGGAAGCTGCCTCCATATATGGTCACACAGGAAATGTGATTTACTGTATCATTGTGGGTGTGTTTGTGGAAGTGTGTGTGTGAAGCATTATAAGGTCACTGTACAGAGGGAGATGTGCGTGTGCGTGCGTGCGTGTTAAGCATCATTATGTCTGTGTTGTTTAGCTGTCGGTGACTCCCTCTGCACCTACTCTCTAGGCTCTTGTGAGTCCAGCTAATTAAGTTAAGCTCAAGTGTAAAACCAGGTTATTTTCATGTAATGGTAAATAAAACAGTGTTACTGCTCTTTTTCAGGAAACTTAAAATGAGAATGTGGCATAGTGTGGCATATTAAAAAAATGTAACTGCATTTGAACCGTTAGGAAAATTGTAATATATTTTCTTGTAGTCTATGGAATGCTGTTATTTATTCAGAAAGATTTGCAAAATCAAAAAGTTAAAGATACTTAATGTGGGACAATAATCAGTTCACGCAGTGTGGCTGATGCACAATATAAATCTACAGAAACTAATGCAAAGCTCCCCGAACGAGTAATGGTGGCTTATGAAGTGCTGTATGTAGTAATGTTTGCTTGCCTGCTTATGAGTGTGCCCATATTTTTGTGTTAAGTTGGATTACATTAAAACAACATCAACAACAAAAAGATAACTGACTGACACAGGAGTACTGATAAGGGAGTGACCACAAGGCCAACATCACATGGACATGGAGAAGTACTTTATCTGTTTTTGAAACTGTTATTGTTATAATTCAGGCAAATCAGATGTTTATAATGTCAAAAATGCAAACCAGATGTGTAAATTCTAGTCATCAGCAGAATTGCTGTGACGGTTTCTGTTGGATCACTGAGAATCTGCACCAAACATTTAACTCTACAACAGAACACAACTATAAATTATTACTTCATTGCCTTTTTTCATTACTCTTTGAGAGTGCATAAATATGGATGTTTTAAAACTGTACTGTAGATGAGATTGATGTTATTCACATTGCTAACTCTTTCAACAGTTAAGCAGTTACATTTGCAGTGATACTATTGTTTAACAACATACAGTATTAGTACACAATCTTCAGTGCTCTAGCTTGTCTGGATTGCTTTACTACTGTGATTCACTCTAAAGCATGTGAATATGGGGCTGGCGTGGAAGCTTAGGGGTTAGCCCACTTGTCACACCAGAATTATGTACTGGACGTGAAAGCCATCTCAGGTCTCTTTGAGTGTATGTATCCTTTCCCAATTATTTGTCCACATATTCACTGCATTTAGGTGCACTTGAAGTATTTTCACATGTAAACACAGTCCACTGTTTTACTTAAAGGCACCTAGACAACTTTTTCCAGTGTTCACTTAACTCTGTTGTTGTAAAGCTGTTGCTATGGGGTGACAGAGGATAGAGGATGGTGTTCCTTCCTTTCACTGGAATTGCTTGAAAGGTTAAGTTAGCTTAAATCATCTGGCTGACCTCGGCCTGTTATTTCAAGTATGAAGCCCACACTCTGAATATCACCTGAAATATACACTTAAAGTGTTTTTGTTTCCAGTCAATCCACCAAAACGAAAATGCCTTGACATGCAACAGTTCTATTTAGGTTTGACGTAATTTGTTATGATGAATAGCTTTTGTATTACTTTACCAAAAGACAAAATCTATGATTAAACCAGAATAATCCACGGTGGGTGACCTGTGTGATAGTGCCACAGATGATGCTTAGTCAAAGTATTGTCTGATTCTTTTTTCTTTTTTTCTGACTTTTTACTTTGACGGCGTTCCTCAGGGCCAGTGGCTGCAAAATAATTTCTGATAGGTTGGCTGCTCTGGCTTATATATACTTAAATATATTTTTAAGTGGATTGGATGGTTTTCTAATATTAATATACAATGCTGCAGACTTACTGTAGCAGCTGTAGCCACGGTAGGGCCATTCTTACAGAATGACTCACTAAATAGAATATATGTTTTCAGCTAGTCACTGCCTTTGTTTTGCTTTTTACTGTCTTTCAAAGAACATGTAAGTGGCTACAGGAAGTGCTAGTGATTGCTGCATTATAAAATCAGGTTTTTAACATGAAGAAGTGCAAAGTAGTGTTACAGTTATCCCAGTGGCATGTTATGTTTAGATGCATTTATTTACCCTCTTCACCACTGAAGATCCACCACTTTGCAAAACATGAATCATCTGTTGCCTTCCTTCCTCTCCTTGTTCACATATTCAGTCAAGTCAGCAGTGAAAAGAGAACCTTCCTGTCAACTAAAATTTGGCTGAAACAGTTCAACATGTTGGCAGCAAAGAAAGAAATGAAAGAATCTTAAATCTTGGAACAATTCCAACATGAGCCACCCGAGACAGCTAAGGTAACACTGTGGTATATTCAGTCACCTAATATTGTTGTGAAAGAGTGTGCGTGTGCGCATGTGTGAGAGATTGACAGATTGAGTCAGCTAGAGTCAAGTGTTTGTACATACAAGCACCTTTCCTCCGCCCTCTTCCAACTGATTCAACAGGCATATTTAGCGTATGTCCTACTTAATGTTCAGCTATTTCCTCTGTGAACGCGGAGGGATAGAAAGAGAGAAAAACAAGAGGGAGAGGAAGAGAGAGTCCGTGTAGCGTTAGTGGATGAGTGTTTTGAGTTTGTTTGGAGAAGAGGGACTGGGATGAGGCAAGAGCCTGTTCTCTGACGTCAATGGACTGTTCCCTGGGCAATATGCCAGCCAAATGTGTGTGCGTCTTTTTTTTTCTGTGTGTTCCATGCACAATCAGTGGTCCGTTCCAATCATGACCTGCACATCAAGGTTGAGGTCTCTGACGACAGGGACAGTTCTTCCTGTCTTTCTCCCTCAGGCCCTTTGCTCAGTTTTGCTTCTCATACAGACTCAGTTATTAGTGAACTTAGCTATATAAATTACAATTAGTCTTTGACGAGTTTTGAAAAAAGAAAAAAGACCAATCAGAGTGCAGATCTATCTCTGTGTGCACAAAAAGTACAAGTGCCCTTTCGCGTTGTTTTTGTACTCAAACCAATCAGTCGGCCATTTTTGGAATGAAAAACATCTTCAGTGGACCAACTGGTGGTGCAAGTTTTCTGGCATCATATGTTGTTATCCCTGAGTTTCTCTCAGCTGAAAACGCCAGTCTTCCCCTCACTTCTAGTCTCATGTTGTTCTTCTTTTGTCCTAATTGACTTGTGGTTTGTTGTGTTGTAATTTATGTCTGAAAACTATTCTTAACATGACAAAATGACTAAATATATGTAGTGGTAACATTTTTTACATTTCTCCGTGAATAAATTTGCTATTTTATCACCTTTATGTCTCGTACCAACAACAGTTGATGCGTTTTTGGTGTACATTTGACATTTGGTGGGCAATTTTCTTGATTTTGTTTATTTTAACACAAGACCCAGTTGAAGTAAGATCCACAGTCATAGCAGTGCTCTGTAAAAACTTCTTACCTTAACTTCTCTTTTCCTCCATCTAGATAATGTCTAAGCCCAGTGATCAGGTCTCAGCTACAGGCTCCAGCACCTCAGGGCCTGCCAGGCAGCACCAGAGTCACCCAGAGGAGACGGAAGAAGAGCTAAGGGAGCACCAGGGGCTGTCCTCCTCCTCCTCGTCCTCCTCGCCTACCTCTGCACAGGAGATGGGTCCTCTGCGGGGACTGATCATCAAGCAGGAGCCGCCAGACCTCCAGGAGCAGGAAGGGAGAGAGCAGAGGGAGAGACAGGCTGAGCAGGACTTCTTGTTCCGACAGGTTAGAGTGAAGGATGGGGAGAAGGTGAAGGGGCAGGCGCAGGAAGCAGTGGGAGTGGGAAGAAGATACAGGTAAAGCAGGAAGTTGAAAAATGATACAGAAATAGAATATATGATTAGTAGAGAAGGAGAACAGTGAGATAAAAAGCAAATGATGAAATTAGATTCAGTTTAAATGCACCTTCCACAAGGCCAATCAGCTTATCTATAAAAGTAAGAAAGAACATGACACTGATCTGTGAATAGATTTCATACTTGCATGTATCTGAAGGTGGAAACAACTTCTGTCTGTTATATTATCTCATAATTTACCTGTAATAATACACTATGATATTAACATTTTCCACCAAGTTATACAAAAGCACTTACACACACTGCACATCCTGCTGATGCACAGTAGTGTGTGTTACATTACAGATTAACGCATGTGTACCTCCTCCACACTAGTCCCTTGCACAACTCCATGCATAGTCTACACCCTCACAGAAACCCTGTGTTTATTACTTTTCCATGGATCCATACAACATGTGTTGTGTGCATCTATATCACTCGAAATCTATCTGCGGCCACACAAATGCACACCCATGCCCAGGCAGGACATCATGTCCTCATCTGTGTAGCCCATCCCTGCTGTCCGCTCAGCCAAATTCAATCAGACACTCCTAGTGTGTAAGCGGCAAACATAGTGAGCATAGTGTAAGCAGACACGCCCATCAGAACATAGTAACAGGTTAGCTTTGTCACAGTCTTTTGAGTGGAGAGAGCACCCAAATGTTTTAAGTCAGGTACATACAGATACTTTCCAAGCGCTGACATGACACACTTTCAGATAAAATCAATAGTAGGTGTTTCAAAGCTCAACTGATTTCTCACTTTGCTTGTTGATATATAAGTGTGAACTCTTAATGTTGTAGCCTATGTTTATTGTATAGTGTGGCGCCTCTAGAATTTGCAAGTATCCAGTGCCGCCTTCTGGCAAGGGAAAGATATTACAGTCAACGGTCACTCAGTGCATGCTACTGTGTGTGTTTGTGTGTGAGAGCAGCAGGCTCTGCTGTTGGAGCAGCAGCGGATCCACCAGCTAAGGAACTACCAAGCCTCAATGGAAGCAGCCGGGTTATCAGTGAACTTTGCTGGACATCGCCCGCTTTCCAGGGCTCAGTCATCTCCAGCCTCGGCCTCCTTCCCCATGGTGGTACAGGAGCCACCTGCCAAGCCTCGATTTACTACAGGTCTGTTGAAAATTAGTCAGTCATACACACTGCAGCTAATTGCTGTGTTTTATTTGTACGTGTATGTATGCTCACCACTTAGAAATTCATTATGAAGTGAAGCGACAATTTAATAACACTCTTTGACCCTACTGATTACAGGCTTTTTGTCAGACATGCAAACAACAACTTTATGTTTGTGTGTGCGTGTTTATCATGGTTTGTGTATTTTCCAGGATTGGTATATGACTCTTTGATGCAGAAGCACCAGTGTATATGTGGTAACACCACCAGTCATCCAGAGCATGCTGGACGCATCCAGAGTATCTGGTCCCGATTACAGGAAACAGGCCTCAGGGCGCATTGTGAGGTAAGGCCAAAGCCATGCTTATAGCCAGAGGTATGGCTTAATGACACAAGGGATAAATCATCGCACCTTGTGGTTAATCATCTGCTTTATGAGAGTGTAGCTCAACTGATCAGCTGGTTGTATTGTCTTGTATATTATGTGCATTAATGACCCCCACTTTCAACAAAGTACATACACATGTTTACTTGTAAATACATTGTTTGGTTTATATATTGACCAAATTAAACACTGAAGAAAATTTAACTTATACAAACTGATCAGTAAACAGCTTTAAGTAACAGATGCAGTTTGTTATATTGACCAGAAGGGGGCAGTGTTAAACCATTTTGTGACACTTGTTGGCTTTACCAATGAAAGCCACACACTTTGAGGTTATGATTTGAAAATGAATAATATGGAATGGAATGAATAAATGGTGTCCCCTCCTAAAGTCTGACCTACAGGCACCATGTGGCCTTTCTATGTGCACTTCTTGTTGTTGATTGTAGGACACAGTATCCTGCACTTTACACAGTGCTGTATGAAAGTTGTTTCACTCCACTCATGTCATAGAGACTTACAGAGATTGAATCAGGTTAAGCTGTTTTTTTTTGTGTCATCTGTTACATTCTTCTCTGTGCACAGTGTATCCGTGGCAGGAAGGCCTCATTGGAGGAGCTACAAACAGTTCACTCTGAAGCCCACGTCCTGCTGTATGGAACTAACCCACTGCGGCAGAAACTTGACTGTAAGACACAGATTACCACTTACACACATTAACACACACTGTTGTTCCAAATGTGCACCGCTCCACCACATCCAATATATATTTTCCACTAGATTATTCTAACAAATTGTGTAAGGTTTAAACACTGAAATTAATAAGGGCTGAGTTTGACAGTACTCATATGTTTCACAGTACTTAACACACTTGTTAAAGGCCCAGTTAAGCCAAAAATTCAGAGAACTACAGAGAACACAGGTTACACACAGAATGTACTAAGTATACATGCAACATTACTGTTAGTACTCAGCATGTCCATTTGAGAAGACTGAAGTCTACAACTAGGCTGTCGTGTGAATGCCATGAATATGCGGCCTATGTTAAAGGAATAGACTTTAAAGCTTAAACCGTGTCATAACAAAAGCTCCACTCTAATAAAGTCTTGGAGGTACGACGATAAGTTGGGGAACCGCTGAAGCCGTTGAACGAGAAGTCGCATAGGCTGCTTAGTCACTTAAGTCTGGCCTGTGTGGCTTACGTGCAGGTGTAGTCAAGATAGTCTCTGCATGTGTGTTTGAGTGTGCGTATGCACTAAAACCCATGGAGACATAAATTCCCCTTAATATTTCTGCTTACAGAGAAGCATTCAGATTCTCTGAGGCTCAACACAGGCAGGTTTACCAACACTGTGGAAATGGAGAGGAGCAAAGTGAGAATGCAAACTGTTTTAAACCTACAAATGGCAGCTAGACACTGTTTGGAAGAAATCATTTTAGCAGTTTAGCTATTCATTTTCTGATATATCAGAAATGTAAAGTTTATTCATTTCAGTTTTCTATGACAAAACAGATCTTGACTCCCCCTGGCTAGGGTGAGGGTTTGATTGTGAGCGCAATGATATACTTTTTTTTCTCATCACCTCACCCAATTAAAGCATGCCCCTGTGTACTCATGCTGTTAGATTAGGTCAGAAAGTCAAATGCTCAGTTTCAGGGGTCATGCACCCGTTCGTCCGTTTGTGCCTGCAAATCCACAATGTTACCTCCTAACCTCTTATTCTTTCTTAATTTCTCTATTACGTTTTTTTTAATTCTCATTTTCTTTCTCTGTGCCTCAGGTTCAGTGAACCCCATGTTTGTGAGGTTACCGTGTGGAGGCATCGGCGTAAGTCATGTTTCTTTTCTGTCCGTAAATGTGTTCTTTTAAGTGCAAATAAGTCCTTTTTGCAAGTATTCCCAGTCTAATTGAGTATTTGTAATTTGTGCGCCTGATATTACTTGGAAATTACCGGTGTTAGTCATGCTTGTTTATTCAGTGGAAAATTGTTGTAATAGACTGCTACGTTTTTACTGCATCGTGTTAATCTAATCAATACCCGACTGGCAGTGCTCCATCTGACGCTGTAATGAAAGAAATCAGCATAGTTTCAGCATCATCAAATAGTAGTATAATAACTGTTTCCTTCGCCCACTCTTTCTCTGCCCCCTGCCTTAATAATGGTCCCATTTGTTCTTGTTCCACCAAACAAACGCACACACACACAAACACCGGCCCTCAAGGACCAGAGGCAACAAAAGCTGTTGCTTGCCTTTCCGCTGTGTTTGTAATTATAACCAGATGTTGTGGAGCTGTGTGTGTGTGCACTGGAATAGTGGGGGGTATGTTTTTGTTTGTGTGCTTAGCAGTGCGTTTGGGGATGTTTGTGTGCTAAGGCAGTGATTTAAATGGTTGCTCAGAGTTGGAAGCGCTGTCTTCAGAACAGTTGCACACCTGTATGTGTATGCATGTGTGTCTTTTTCAATATGTCCCACACACACTCACTTACACCTACGTGCATATACATTTCCCTTTACTTGCTCTTTCTACAACTATTTTATATCTCTTCCATGCCTTCAGACTATCTCCCTCTTTCTCTTTCTTCTTCTCTCCATCTGTCTTCCCTCCCTTGGGGCTTACTGTTGCTGCTGTAGTGGGAACAAGAAGAACCCGAGTACTGCGCTGCCCTGTTCTGCTCTTTATAATGGCAAATGGGACTAAATTGTTGTCTTCCTGTCATACACACACACATACAAGTTACTAAACACAGACACACACACACACTTAGAGAGGAAGGGGGCAGAAATTAGGCTGTCAGCCCGTGGAGAACCATCATTCCGTCATACCAGCACGTTCCCGCTCTTTTCTACCTCTGACACACACACACACAGGCACACATTGTTTCCCTTTCACTTTTTCCTGCCTAGCATGTGTCCCACTCTTTGCTTGAGGCACAGCTAACATCAACATGGGAAATAATAAACCACCCAGCCTCCAAATGCTGCTTTAGAACAGCATCTGTTTGTGCTCATTAACCTGACTTGTATATGTGATTCAGTTTCCCATTCAGTCACTCACTTGGCTCTTCACTTGCTCACTCTCTCAATCACTGACTCTGCTACTACATACTGAGCTCCCTGTTTAGCTTAACTTTAACTTCTATACCTCCACACTCCCATTTTTTGGTCTAAGGTAAATGCTCCACAGTTTTATTTCATGACAAATGCTTTCTTGGCACAACTTAAAAAGAGCTTTGTTTCTTCCTCATGGATGTTATTATGGAGTCCTCGTCCAGCCTTGTTCACCCCTGTCACTGGAGACGAGTGGAAAGCAGGCTGGTTGGCTGTGAAGCAGTAAAGTCGCTTGACACACTGACTCGTTGAAGGTGTGAGAAGCCGACTGGGTGGCGAGGGTTAGGGTGCTGCTTGGCCAGTTGACTGACGGGAAAGCCGTTAATGTGGATGAAAGGGCAGGCTGTCTGACAGTGCGGATGACTGGCAGGTTAAAGTTAACACATTCAAAGGAGAAGAGCCCTGGGTTTACATCAGAAAGCCTCGCTACACCTCTGACATCGGCCACTCCACACATGTGTGTACAGTTCAAACATATTGACACGCAGACCCTCCTTTTCTTCTTTTCCTCTGCCAGCTTATTCTCACTGTGTTTATCATGCGCTCCATCTGCCTGCAGTATCTGCCATGCTTGATGGAGGGTGTGTATATTATGCTGTGAATGGGCCTGCGTACAATCAATCACATGGAATATTGTGGTCCATTTGGCATGTATGCACGTGTGGGGATGTACTGTTGCTATTGGTGCTGAAGGCCGTCCGTGCCTCAGCATTAATCAGGCTTGACCACTGAATGGTTGCTCTGTGACTAAACATTCTCATACACACAGGGCGCCCACGCACACACACTTACGCACATCCGCACAATCAGTCCTGAATTTTTATCTTTAAAATAAATAATTAAGGCCCAAAGTTTTGCAAAAGGCTCATATTTTATGCCATTAGTGACTAGAAAACTGATGTAAGCTTAACCTTAAAGTTGGCGTATAAGAAGTTACAATCAAAGAAAGTGATTCACCCATTGTGAATTAAGAAATATTTCATGTTTTCATCTTTTTTTTTTCCAAATTCAATCTTTATTTGTTGATTAACATGTTAAAACAAAGATTTATAGTATCCAGCTGCTCCTGCTGGTGAGCTAAAATAAATGTTCTGAAAGTCTGTTCTGGTACGTGCCGATCTGACCATTTGTCTGAATGATTAATCTTCTAAGTATGTTTTACTGCCTTGTAGTTTCTGTCTCTATTGTTTAACAAGCTAAATGATTTCAAATGTGCTCACAGTTTTACAATTGCTGTCACACTGAAGCATTGTAAACCACGCCATCAAATATCCCTTAATTCCTACATAAAAGGAAAAAAAACAAAGTCTGACTTTTTTTTTACTCTATTTAAAAATTGTGATGTAAACAAGACATGACTGCATGTGTGTTTACATGTGTGTTGGCAGGTGGACAGCGACACCATTTGGAATGAAGTTCATTCATCCACTGCAGCTCGTCTGGCCGTCGGCTCTGTGGTGGAGCTGGTCTTTAAAGTAGCAACAGGAGAACTCAAGGTTAGTTGGATTATTATATTAATAACCTTTTAAGATGGAGCCAACATGAAACTAAGCTTAGATGGGCATCACAAAATACATGTCAAAAAAAAAAGAAACCTCCTTCCAGAATCATCTACTCCAAAGTCTCGTTAGCACCTTCCAGACAGACACCCCACCCCTATCATGCCTTGCCCACCAGCCAGCCTTCCTGTGTCTGTGGCAAAGGCTGCTTACTGTTTGAACCCAGCAGGGAGGCCCGGCGCACAGGCACTGCAAACACTAACGTGCCCACTAACAGGCCTGCTTTATTAGTATTACACCACAGCCACCTGCAGTGCAGCCGTCACACTAAGCGTTAGCTTAGCACCAACATACCACAGACTAATGACATTCCTTAAAGAGACAGTAGCACACCATGCTAATAGGTTTTTGGTTTTTTTGGCTGTATGTGCTAGCATTTACAGCCAAAAACCTCTTATACGTGTGAGTGTCATTTTATTAGGAAGAAATAGTAGTGTGGTCTCCCTGTACAGCACATTGTGTGATTGGACATATCACAGTTTAAAAGGAGAATTTCACGTATTGTGTGACATCCAGCAGGAAAAATACTGAATTAACATGATATGGACATCCTCTTACTAAGGGTTGAAGTTCACATGTATTGACTTGCCCTCATCTTAACCTTATCTTAACACATACATACACATGTGCATATGCTCACACATACACACACACACACACACACACACGCATGTACACGCATGCAGATGGTTCTTTGACAATCCTCTGCAGCCAAATTACCAAATTCCACCTGCACCAGCAACTCTCTGAACTCCACAGAATGCCATAAATCTACTCAAGGCGCACACAGTCACACATTTCTGTCTCTCCATCTGCGCTTTCTGTTTCCTTCCCTATGTCTATTTTGATCCACTAATTTTTTCCTCTGCATAAATAAATATATTCTGTTTCACATACACTACACATCCACATGCAGCATTGTGTATCCTCCGTTAAGCGGGTGTCCTCAAACCAGCTGAGGCACTTGTCTCTACAATAATCTCCCGGCAGGCTGCTAATCCACAACAGCTGACTCAACATCATTAGTCCAGCTTGCCTCGCTCTGCATCAGCCCGAACATCTATCTAATGTCCCCACATAGCAGTGGGCGCCCCAAAAACACTTGCTGGGAGTCCCGCAGGTACTTGCCTTAACAAAGCTCCCCTTAACTGACCTGATGCAAGCATCTGTTTCTGTGTATATATATGTGTGTGTGTGTGTGCATGTACTCTTTTGGATTTCTCTGCCTGTGAGGAATTATTAGTAATCTTGAACTAAGTCATTGTGCTAATTTGGAGTATGGTTGTTGTGGTGTTAAAATAATTTTGCCTTTAATTTATTGTCCTTAAAGTCTTTTTATTATGTGAAGAAGGTTTCTCAACATCGTCTGACCTCTGTAGAGAAAAAGTATCATTAGGTCATATTGAGAAGGTTAAGGTCAGGTGCAACTAATTTCTATTGAGCACAGCAGTGTAACTCTATGTAATGTGCTGTGTGTGTGAATATTTTTGTTTTCCCTCACAGAATGGTTTTGCTGTAGTTCGACCACCTGGACACCACGCTGAGGAGAGCACGCCAATGTAAGTAAAGATCAGATCCGGCCTGTATAACAGCAACTTTATCAGACTTTTTCAAAGCTTATAGTGCTGTCTCGCTGTCATCTCTCCTCTGTGTTCTCATTTTCAGGGGGTTCTGTTACTTTAACTCAGTTGCCATAGCAGCCAAACTCGTGCAACAGAGGCTCAATGTCAGTAAAATTCTCATCGTGGACTGGGTAAGTTCCACACCATATTTAGCATCGTACTGTAAATGATAAACCCTTTGGATTTTAAGGACCCTTTGTCTGGTTAAAACAAAATCTAAATCATCAGTATCTCTCTTCAGTAATTTCATAGGTTTTGTTGTTATAGTGACAATTGAACATTGTTATTGTGTTGTGAGTTTTCATGCGTTTTTATATTTCAGAAATAGACTAGGCTATCTTGTACAAAAAAAAAAATCAAACCCAGGAATATGTTCTGAATCAACAACATCCACAACCCCTATACATTGTGTGAGAGAGAGAAAGGGCTCAGCATGGGGATGTTTAGGCCTGCTATTTAGCCCTGTCCTTTTTTTCTCTCAAAAACAAGACCGATTTGTTTTTAAGAGGACATGACAATTCTTGGCCGTGTCCGGGATCAGTGCTCTTCGGTGGTGTCCCCAACTGGTCAAAGCCTTTCCCAAAAGCCTTTGAAGGTCCTTTTCATTTCCGCTCTGTCTGTCACAGGGACTTTAAGTGCAGCTAGCAAACTCATTGTCATGCCAGTCTGCCTCTGGCCAACAGGGACATTTTTAGGTTTGGTGTATTAAAGCATTCTTGGTATATAGACAGTAAGGTCATATAAATTGATGTCATGTCGTTGGCAGAAGTGAACCACTATTGAAGTTGAATGTTTTATAGAATCCTGCGGACCGTCCTTTTCTGACATCCCAATAGGTTGCAGCTGAAATTCAGATCTGACTATCCTCTGTCTCTGAGTGTCATCTCTTTAGTCTTAATGCAGGTGTAAAGTTAATGGCTCTGTCCCTGTTAAACTAATTCCCCTTCTTAGACATATGATGTCCTATTTGTCAGAGGACAGCTGCTGTAATATGTGTATTGTTGAGTTGGTTGATTTGACAGTACAGTAAATGTTCAGATATACACTACTCACAAAAAGTTAGGGATATTCGGCTTTCGGGTGAAATTTCAGGACGAACCTAAAATGCACTATAA
>JAUMHL010000014.1:23077574-23122624 GCA_032362345.1 Sandelia bainsii
TGATATAATATCACTGTAGTGTGAACTTTTTACGTTTTCCATAAATTTCACCCGAAAGCCAAATATCCCTAACTTTTGTGAGTAGTGTATTTCAAATAGGATCACCATGTAAACTGGACTGGATTTTCCAACCACAACTTGCAGTGAATCATTACAGTGTCCAGGGTACCTCCCTACCAGCTGTGTGTAAGATGAAGACTGTACACAAAGAGCCCTCATTCACCACACCCATCCAGTGTTAGAATTATCCTCCGTACTTAACACACATAGACACATGCAATTATATTCCTCCTTCCGTTTCTTCTTTTTACTTAAGGATACTTTTGGTGTATTGCTGCCTCCGAATTTCCAAACACCCCACTTCAAAAAGTGTATGTGGTAACTGCCACACACATACTGTACATAGAAAATCATTAGGAGGATGTTTGTTCTGAAAACCATGAATGGGAGAAAATACAAACAAGAATAAAAAAATAAAGTGACTGACAATTGACAACAAAATTCTCCAGCTGAGTAATGCATACACTAGAGTTAAAAGGATGGTTAGCACACAACAGAGGTATATCTCAGTCAAAGTATTTTATGGCTAATAGTCTTCTAAAATGACACTTGTGCCTTTTGTTAATCAGAGGTCTCAGAGTTCAGTATGCATTTAGCTTGTCTGTATTTAGTATTTAGCCGAGAAGACAGAGAAGAAAAAAGTGCCTTAAGTACTTCAATTTTGGTACCTCTTTCTATTCAGTTGTCATTTGACACCAGCATTTTACATGTATTGGAAATGTACAACCCCATCACCCACTGTGATCTTAATAATAAACATAAAGTAGATGTATCACCTTTCTGACAGTTTCACCAAAAACTGAGAAGTTATAAACGTGTAAAAGTAAAATTATTTTTGCTGAGCAGCTGCACTGGATTGCATCTTATTATTCTTGTGTACCTAATAAAGTGGCCAGTGAGTGTATATGTTAATGAATGCTGAAGCAATTAGTGTTTGGTTGTAGCCCAGTGGTCCTGTATTTCAACAAACCTATGAAATGGATGACCCTTGCTATTGCCAGAATATATGTTAAGGAAATACAGTATGATCATTTAATAGGCTT
This sequence comes from Sandelia bainsii, assembly GCA_032362345.1. NCBI lineage: Eukaryota > Metazoa > Chordata > Actinopteri > Anabantiformes > Anabantidae > Sandelia > Sandelia bainsii. Next base: position 23,078,678 of record JAUMHL010000014.1, read on the forward strand.
CCTTTCCAAACCAAACTTTCTATGCTGTTAGTATTGTTGAGTCAGAAACAGAATATTTTAAACTACCTCTAATGTCTGGCCTACCTCTGAAAAGCAGCAAACTAGAAATGTATGCACTTGTTTTCAACCAAAGTACCCTACATAAAGCAACAATTTTATACTTATATGACTTGAGAATTTTTTTATTAGCAGCCTCGAGCATAAATACGTTCTTTTGTTGATCTTTTTCTTGTTGAATACTCTAGGACGGTGGTTATGCCTATTGCCAATGAGTTCGCTCCAGACATGGTACTGGTATCTTCAGGCTTTGATGTGGTAGATGGACATGCTCCACCCCTGGGAGGATACAAAGTGACAGCCAAATGTAAGTGCTGATCAGCCAATTAATTACTCCTGTTTTCTCTTCAGCATACTATATCTTATAGATAAGTTATTCAGTTTATGCATGCAATTTATGATGCATAAACTCTACATTTTACTTAATCCTGTGAATTGCATTCTCCCTGTGCATTTCAGCACAGATCAACAGACACGCACACACAGATGCACAAACACGCACTCCGTGTGTTTAGTTTGTGCCTTTGACTTGTGTATTCAGATCAAGACATGGGCGTACCAGCAAAGAGCTTTTCTAAAACCGTCAAGACGAGGGGACTTGGTTGTGAAGGGGGTGATATGGGTGGTTTGGAGAGGATTGCAGGAAGAGGGGATATTGGTAGAATTCAAGGGAGAAGAAAGTATGGCTGAATGCATATTAAAACCCCTCTCCTCCTGAAAAAAAAAAACATCCAACGCTGTGACCAAGCCTTACCGCAAAGCCACATTTATTAAAATTAAACCTGGCTCATATTATAGCTTGTTTTTTGGCCCCCAGTAAATCCACAGAGCACTCGTGTTCCCTCTTCCTCTCTCTGATGCAGTCACCCCTTCCTTCATCCATGCTCAAGTCCCCTTTTTCTCTTTTTTCTTTGAACAATATCCAAAAAGGAAGTCAGAGCTTGAAGAGCAGTGCCCCTTCATCTCACTCTTCTTCTCTGCCTTTACCTTCTCCTCGCTGTCATTTCCTGTGTGTACAGGCTTTGGCTACCTGACCAGGCAGCTGATGAGTCTGGCAGGCGGGCGATTGGTGCTTGCCCTGGAGGGGGGTCACGACCTCACAGCCATATGTGATGCCTCTGAAGCCTGTGTCTCTGCTCTGCTTGGCAATGAGGTAAGATGAGAGCCCAGATGGGGATGAATACATTACCATCAAAATGTCCTTGAGCAAGGCACTACAATATAACAAATACATTTGGACTAAACAGGCTGGTGTGCGATTAAATACGGACAGAGGTTCATGATGGGACCTTTGTACAGGCAGCACAGATTCTTTAAACAGAGAATATAATCTGGTTGTATGAATTGGCATTAATTTTTCTTTGATCTAACTCTTTTTTTTGTCCAGAGTTCATATAAATTCCAGCCAAATGTTATGTTTATGGTGGAAAAGTCAGGTCTAATTAATGCATAATGATGTTTTATTTATAGCAACACTAGTAGTTTCAGTTTAATTGCATCAAAGTCAACATACATGACTTTAGGCAGCTGAAGAGCATCTGGTTTATTTTTGTTGTCAGCATGACATTTTCAGAATGCAGCTACACTCTGATTTTGAAAGTTAATCCTGAGCTAAATTTCCAGGTGCAGGTCATTTTGTCTGACTTTACAAATCCTGTTGCAAATAAATGTACGTAAACATTTGACCACTCCTTTTCTTACATATTTACATCTCAGGCAGTTTTGACATTTTATGTAGCATAATTGGATTACTCACATGAATAATTTCAAAACAAATCCATCAACAGTTAACAAGAATTTAAAAAAATACAGTACTTGTAAAAACAACATCACTCTTTTATATGAGCCAAAACCATTTTTCTTCACTTTCTGTTTCTCCACACACACACATGCATGCAAAGACGTCAGATTGAGAGGATTTCCAGGCAGAAGGTTAGCTGTGGGAGTGCGTAGGTCGGACTGTGAAACTGAGCAAACATCGGCACTCTGAGTCACTGCGCACAGAACAGAATAGCAGCTCCTCACAGCCGCCCACTCTTTGCTTCCAGCTAATGGAGAGGTTTGAGTGCTTTTTGGAGGGAATACTCAGTCTCATTTTCTCCCAACACATTATGCATCCAAGATATATCAAAGCTTTTACTGTTAGATGACATCTGAATTATGGTGCAGAATGGAACTTTATGAGAAGAAAGAAAAGACAGAAGAAAGAGTGTGACCACTTGTTCACGACAATTGTCTTATATTAAGGTACTGCCAAGATTGCATTGCAAGTCAAGTCATCCAGCTTGTAGTTCACATCTTTCATCAGAGCGTGTTTCTGAAGTCTGCTAGTAAAGAGATTTAGCTTTTTTGCTCTGACCACTAATAAACAAGGACAAAAATAAACATTTGTTTATAGGCATACAGCCAAAGAGGAGCAAGATGGCAGTTTGGTACCTCGCTTTGGACACTTACACCTTGTTGAGTTATTTTGTGTGTGTTCCTCACTTAAGTTGATTTAGATAAAAACATTTGCAGAGTTCATTTCAGTTTCATTCAGTAAATATTTTGAAACCAATTTGCACATTCACTTCACAGACAAAATTGTGCTCTTATTACCCAAGCTAAAAGTATAGTGCTCCAACACCAAGAGTGCTAAATACAGTATGAGTGAGTATCCAGACTGACAGTCTCGCATTAACTTATTTTATTTTGAGAAAGTGACCGCTCTCAAATGTTGCTGCAGGCCTAGCCACAAGCATACCCTCAGAGTGTTGGTTATCACTGGAATAGTTGCTGTACCTGCTAAATCCATTATCTTCTGCCCAGTGAGGCATTCAGAACTGTTATACTAGTACATGTGGTTCTACACTTCTGATTAGGTATATATTTACTTTCCTTACCTTACTATGAAAAAAGTCATTTATTAGGTAAGTATTTAACTATTACCTCTTAATCTGTGTCTGTCATATTGAAAATGGTATCTGTGCATCCCTAGGCCTCTTGGTTCAACTCTCCAGGCAGTTCAGGCTATAAATGACTTCTTGGAATTGTAAGAAACTCCATGAACTTGTTCCATGTTGATCTTGGAGCTAGAGCAAAACATACAGAACAATAACATAGGGTCACATTAATAAAACTCAGCCACTGCGACCAAACAGTCCACTGTCTGCGGAACACGAAGACACTGAGCGCCACGCACAGATAAACCTGCAGGAACTTTGAAATGACACTGACTGAAGCTTATATTTAAATCACTGTTTCTTCTAAAGAGAAAAACACTGTAATGTGGCAAACTTGTTTGCATGAGAGGAGAAAAGCACAAACAAGAGGCTTAATCTAATAACTCTGTTTACATGCACTGTGCCCACCAATGACTTACACAATGCTGCCGTTACAGCTGGTAACCACTCCTCAGAAGGGTGGACGCTGTTTGCTGTCACTGAAGTTTGTACTTAAGACTTCCAGTTTGAAGGACACTCTCCTTGCTCACAACACCGCCCTTCTGCAAAAATAATGGATTTGGATCAGGGGTTTTGCTTCTTAGGTTTCAGCAGCCTGCAGAGCACCGGTCTCAGCAGGGGTTTGGAGGAGGTCACTGGATGGGTGCCACAGGGAGCTGAAAATTCGAAAATAGGCAGGAGGCAGGCGGCGTCAATTGCCTTAGCCCTGCAGGACACGGCTCTCACCCAGGGCCCCATCACTGGTACACATCTGAAAATGGTTACACTCACACCTCTTCCAGCAGGGTCAGCTTGGGCCTGCGGATCACATAATAAAGGGAAACTGAGTAATCATTTTGAAGTTGTGAGGGAGGAAATTATTGTTACAAAGCAGCTGTATAGAGTACTGTCTCCATCAGCTCCAGAAAAGTACAGAGAATTGTGTGGTTTATTTCTTGATTTTTATTTAAACAGATTTATATTTGTGGATGTAATTTTATTTATTCCACAATTATAAATTTAGTGCAACATTCCCCATATTGAATACCAATCATACTTTCAAGTTAACCTCTGGGTAACTGCACAAATTCTTTTATTTTTGCAGGGACATTTATAGCTGTCATGACATCAGCCTGATGGAAAGAGCTGTACAGAATGCCTCATTAGCAAAAGATGCTTTGATAAAGCAATGAACAACACGAATGTCGTAGATGTTGTTGACTTGCTAAGTATAGACCTAGAGTTCTCATGATGTGCACCGGTTGGCAGCAAGTGATGTCAGCTGTTTGAACAAAGGCAGATCATTCAGTCGTGTGGAGCTCTGATAACCGATAGCAAAGAAAAAAAGAGGCTGAAATGTTCGTAATCAGATCAAAACCACAGGAAGCAAGTGTTTTTATCATAATCTCAGCGAAGGTCTCTGTAATGGACATGGAATGTAGCTGGAAAATGTCAGTGGGGAATTGAGCTAGAGGAGGAGAAAAAGGGCCTGGTGTGTCTGTTTCTTTCTTTGTTTTGGACAAAGTGTGGTAATGGCCTTGGATGTCAAAAATGAAGAAATCTTAAGCTAAGAGTTTATTGTTATTGTAGCGTCACCAACTAGGTTGAGCAACAAAGCAGACCTCGACAACAAGTGGCTAACAGTCAAATTCATTTTGAACTTGTTTGAATGTGTCCAATGAACAGTTTTTTTCTAGAAGATATATTTTATGTGTGTGTGCGTGTGTGTGTGCGCGTGTGTGCACTGAGTGAGTGTGAATGGAGCAAATGAGTAGGCTCAGGAATGGGACCACAGCTGTATTAGCCACTCAGCTGTGCTTTTGTTTGTGAAGCTTCAAACTGCCTGAGGGTTTGTATTGTCTGGAAGTGTCCAGAACCCAAGACGTCACCATAATATAACTTTCTGATCTAACAATAGCATTTACTGTAGTTTAAGACACAAAGTATGTGTTGAATTATACTGTGCAGTATATGCCAGTAAGTCTTCAACTGACAGATCAGTTGCTATATTGCATAAGTAGACTAGAGTTGCACAGAAGTTAATAAATATATTAAATACATAATTTAAAACCAACATAACTGAGCAAAGAAAAAAATGGTTGGCATAAATGCTTAGGAAATCACAAATGTCTCACTTTGTTTGTTTTTTAGTATGTGGTAGTCTAAAAAGGCAAATTTTGGAAGCCTCCTTGTAGCCAAATCGTCCCAAAGGTTTTCCTCTTCACCTCCTGTATAGGATTTACTTCCAGTGTTTTACTGTTTACCAGTGTGAGAAATATATCTGTGCTTTTATTGGCGGGGCAAGCTTTGCTATAATGAGCATTAGGTTTCCTTTGAAAGCAGCTCATATTAGCTGGGAAAGAGAAGGACGAAAATTGCTGAATGGACTTCCCTGGCTCTTTTATTCAGCTCCACCACTGTAGTGCGTAATTTTGAAGTCTTTCTAGTTAAATAGCTCATGAATGATGCATTGGCGGCTACACTAGTCAACTCTGAACTTGGGATTAATTGATGATTGCTTGCAAACACATGTTGGCTCAAACTATGGTTGTTAGAAATTATTTGATAAACAACAGGCTAATATGTTAATTGTTACCAGCTTTCAATGAGGTTATTCGATGTGTTCACACTCCAGTTACAATAAGACGCTCGACTTCACCTGTCCCCCTTGGGCCTGACTGTTCACCACAACCACCCCCCAACTAAAAGCTAAACCTACACCCATTCCAAAAAGGTCACCTGATTTGCACAATACACATCATTACCTTGTTCAGTTAGCATAACATAATCAGCCTGTTTTAGTGACTGCCAACACATGCACATGGACATAACAGTAAACAATGAATGCCTTGTGCACTTTTCTTTTGCTGAATTTCTCTTCTTTCCACTGTTTTGGTGTCAGCCTCCCTCAGGAATGTTTTTACCGGAGCACATTCCTCGCTCTCAGCTCATGGCTTTCCGTGGTGTCTCCGCTCTGTTGGCCAGGACCTCATGCTTTGAAGACCTGTGTTACACAGAAAAATAGGCATACTCAGAAATTTGTGACAGCTAACTATCCTAAAAGGACATTTCTCTCTCTCAAAACCTGCTGCACATATGGTGGTATGAAGATGCAGCACTACAAACTCAAATAAACAGAAATGTCGCTGTGAATGAAGTGGCAGACGAGTATATGCTAGTGCACATGCTAGGCTGTGTGTATGCGTATTTGCCATACCTGCCAGGTGGGGGCCCCCACTGACAAGAGCCATTAAAGTTTATAAGCGTGAGGCCCAGCTGTCAGTCAAGCTGACAGGCTGCCCCCATCCAACCCTACACTGAGGTGAACCCCAAGAAACCCTAGAGAACCCTTGACCCTGCTTTGACAGGGAGCTGCGTTGCTATGGGTGGGTAGGTCTGGGCTGGGACTGGCTAAAGCTATGGTGAGACGTTGGCGGATGCAGCCTGAAGGTTGGAAAAGAACAATTTGAAGGAAAGATTAATGGGAGTCCCCAGACTGTCTGGGAAATTTTGAGATGGTAGTGATGAATAACTGCTGCTGTCCCCCCCACCCCCACTCCCAAATCCACCTCAGCTTACCCCATAGATGAGATTCGTACTGTAGCTGACAGTTCTGGGCAGCTCCCAGGTGTGTGTGTGTGTGTGTGTGTGTGTGAGCGTTGTTTTTTGATTGGCCACTCAGACAAACAATACACCCTGCATTAATAAAACTCAGGGGGTGGCCCTGATATGTGAGCACAGTTTCACAATTGTGAGCTAAACTGTAGAAGTGCATTATTCATGTCAGAAAGTAATATTCAGGAATGTGAATCTTTGCTTGCTTATATTATATTGGCCGATATCTTCAGGCAACTTTTTTGCTGGAAGTCCCTGCCTTTTGTGTGTGCCTTGGCAGCAGTCTTATTGAAATGAAAGAGGTTGCATTTTGTCGGTCCGACCAGGGTGTAAGAGTTTAAGTGTAAGTAACTAGAGACTTGGTCTGTTGGTTAACCTGGTTGGAGTGATAATTGAAGTTAAATGATCAGTTTACATGGTGATTTTCTTTGTGTTTTAAGAGGTTAATAGAAAAAGTAATGTATCAAATATAAAATTAAAACACATTCTTTGTCCTATGGTTGTGTCGTAGTTTTGAGCACCGTAATTTCTGAATGTCATATTAAATAAAATTGTCTGGCATGTCACTTTAAGAGGCAGTCTATCCCTTTTTTGTTATTAGAAGTGCAGTTTAGGGCCTTTAGGGATTTACATCCACAGAACAAAATCTGCAGGTTGCCCGTTTAACTAAGCCTCCTTTGCTGTCAATCATTTTTGTAAGTTGCTCTGTGTCAACCAAATAGCAAATAGACCAATGTAAATATTTGTGCACAAATTGTGTATGTGTTTCTGTGTGCATGCACCTCCGTCCGTTCCTGTGTGCATGATGTGGCCTGCCGTGCCACTGCAGGATTAAAGTATCGCTCTCCCCAAACTGCCTCTTCCCTCAGCCTGTGTGGACCCCTCCCACACACTATTTGTTTTAATTAAAAGAAATCTTCCAGCATTGGCCAAGTGAGTCTGACCAGCAGTGACTTTTTCCTCTTCTCCCTGGCATTCTGCTCCCAAATCTAAGGCCAAACCTTTTTTTTCCACCTTTTTTTTTCTGTGGCTCTCTTTACATGTTTCTCGGTTGGTCCTTTATTCCATTGGGGTTATGGCTGAAAAGAAAATGCATGTCATCTGTGTTGGAATGCAGAGCTGAGTGGGCCTGTTTGACAAAATAGGATGAGAAAGTGTCGTATGTGCAGTCGGCCAAAGGGGAAATTGAATCATTCCGGGTTGGGAAGGCACATTGGGGAATAGCCTTGTTTCCTCTAAATTGTGGCTTGGAGAGTTTCACGGGCTTAGCAGTCCTCCCCGAGGTGTGAACGTTTGAGTGTGTTCATGAGCATGCATGTATGTGTGAGGAGGCAGTTTTCCATTTATGTGCATCTGTGTATACGAGTATTTGTCCTTAGAGTGAGACACAGTACAAAGCACACATTGTAGTTTGTGTCAAAGAGTAGCACAGTTCTTGGTGAGTGGGAGGAGATGTGCATCTGCAGGTTTATTTTCTATTGTGTCAGCAGCTCAAGCTTGTTCCCCACCTCTTGGAGTGATTCAAGACTGGGCTGTAGTCCACATTCAAAAGTGATCCTTTAAACCAGAAGGGATTTAGGAGCAGTGGTTCCGAACACCTGTCAGTCACATTCATAAAAAGATATTTCTAGCCATACCCACTGTCTCTCAAAAATGCCTGTTACTGTATGATGTGCTGATGTGCTTGCATTTGTTACAGTTGGATCCCATTCCTGATGAGGTGCTGCAGCAGAGACCAAATGCCAATGCTGTATGTTCAATGGAGAAAGTTATCGAAGCTCACAGTGAGTGGATTATTAACATGCTATCATTGTACCTCATTTTCTTTTCATTTTAAATACAAACTTTGCTGTAGCTGTCCTGCCTGTTCTGGTCTCTCGTAGGTAAATACTGGCGTTCGCTGCAGCGCTTCGCCTCCACACTTGGTTGCTCACTGAGCGAAGCCCTGCGACATGACACAGAGGAAGCGGAGACAGTCTCTGCCATGGCCTCATTGTCTGTTGCCAGCAAGCACATTGGAAAGAGGTGTGGCATGCAGATCTTCTCAGTGACTGATGAAAAACTGATAGCTTGCATTTAAAGTTCCACTCATTTTTTAATTAATCACAACTTCACTCTAATGTGTGTTGGAGTACGACACACAGTCACAGTATCACAGTAGGTTATGTTTTTAGTAAAGTTTTCATCTTTAACAACATAAAAGAAATGCGCATAGCTTCTTATTACTTTTTGGTACTATGGTTACTGTTTTTGGTTGCATGCTATATTTAAAACAGTGTATAATGTTGAAACTGTGCAGTCATGCTACTGCAAGGCAGTAGTATTACCGCACTGATTGTATTGTGTTTTCCCCAGGGCTGAAGAGGAACCAATGGAAGAAGAAGCTCCCATGTAAAGACCTATCCTCTGCCTTTGACCACTCAGACTTAATATTTGACAGTGTCCTCATCCCGTCAGTTTCAATTTAAATGCCACTCCTCTGTCTCACCCGTGCCACAGTAAATGGCATCTTATTGTGGGAGAGAACAAGCAGAGCAGACAAAAGTGGCCATCAAAGGGAAATTGGAACACTGGAGGATGAAGTGATGCATTTGCTGATCAGCAGTGCACAGACTGATCAGCATAAATGTGTTGCATTGTCTCTTCAAGACTTTGGATATACCGGGATCAACAGTCGTACAATGACAACCTCGAGTGCCAGTGCTTTTAAAACACTACACACACACACTTTTTGAATGCCAGTCAGAATCATGCACATTTGATCTGCAGCCGTCTACTTATCTTACTATTCTGTTTTTTCCGTGCTTTACTGTATCTTCATCTACTTACTGTCATCAGAAACCACCGGAGCTAATGTGATTGTGACTCTGCACTAAAGATGGATCATTCTGCTCTTTTAAGATGTCTGGATGAAAGGAACAAAGTGGTGGAGTTCCCTGCTGTTTGCCAAGGTGGTTGCAGATGAGAAATATCAGCAGGTGTTGTTTCCAAAATGACTGATGGTGAGAGACTGTGTGTTTGTGCCTTTAAAAAAATTCTGGTTTTAAAAACCTTTTCTGCTGAACTCTACTGATAGAGCTTTGCCTTAAAAATACAGGTTTGGGAACGAGACTCCCTCTCCAACCCCTTAAACATTTTTACTCTGGCAAGACATCAAGTGGCTGCATGTTGTTGGCACATAGGCTGGAGGACTGTGGCATGTTTAGCTGTAATTCCCTGCAACCAGCCTGCTGTATCTCCCTGTACCTCCATCCTACTCAGCATAGAAGGTAGTTCCCAGCCACAAGTTGGAGTTGGTTCCATTTTTGAGGTTTGAGGTGAGATTAGGATGAATCAGTGTAATCATGTAATGGGCATCAGTTCACCTCAGAAGAGGGGTTAAGTAGCACACACTGTACTAGAGCAACAGACTTCTGAACACTAAAATGTTTTTCATGCTGCATGTGGTGATTAGACAATAATGAGGCCGAAGCATGATGCAATCATCTCTGTAGAGTCAAATCACAAACAGATAACACAGACTGTAACACAACATTTTTTTACATTCAAATCAGTGAATGAGGTATAGACAGGAATTAATATCATATGGGCCAATTTGTTGAACCAGCCCTCTCTTTAAGACAAATGTGTCTCTGTGGTAACAACCACAATCCTAGGTACCACCTAGGATTTTCCAGAGGATCGTTCCTGGGCCGCACAGGCTCTCACAGCTGGTTTAACATCTCGTGCCTCTTGTTAAGCACATCTGCTCCCCAAATGTCAGGTGCTACTAGGCAGGTGTGTTCACATCTTTTCACATGCAGTGAAGCACAAGCTGCTCTTTTTAAATATTCAACTTTACATAGCACATGTAGCTTAGATTCTGATTCTAGGTAAATCCTTCTGTAGTTTTGGGTTTCAGACTTATATCAATACTGAATACAGTATCAAATTTTTCATCCATGAACCCCAAGATCAGTGGTTCAATTCTCAGTTCCTCCTGGTCACATGTCAAAGTGTGCTTGAACAAGACACTAAAACCGCGTAGTAGCGCCATCATGTATGTGCTACTGTCCAACAACAAGGAATTCTGAATCCAGTTATATGAAAAAGAAGACAGGAAGTAAAATGCTTAAAGTGCTTACTGAAACACTTTTTTTATGCCTTTTTAAAAGAATGTCTGATAATGACTATACTGTACCAACCGCTGTCTGTAACCATCCTTCCAACTTGTGTTTTGCCTCTGGGCTACTACCTTCTGTCTTTGTTTCATCCTAAAGCTAATCTCATGTTAAATGTATTTTTCAGTGGACAGAAACGGTCTTTACTGTTGTTTACTGTACATAGGACACTGATATCCTGAGTATTCCCGCCACACACTTCTGTCAATGACTACTGTACCTTTGTTGATTGTTGTTCCTCTCATCCGTGTCTTTCCTCTGGTTTTCTGTTGTGTCTTCTTTTCCTATGTCTTTTTTGTACAAGTTTTTTACAAGTATTTTCCTTTTTGTTTTCTACACTTTGCTCACTTTGATCCTCTCAGTTTCTCTGTTACATTGTAAAGGTGACAAACTTCACAACAGGTGAGAGTTTAGATTCTGTTTCTAGTAGACATTACATGATGATGTTTTCTGGGTTCAGGGTTTTTTGGGAGGTTTGGGATGAAAATGTTTCTACTTTGTATAATGATGGACAATTGTGTATTTACTGTCTGTTCATAGTAGATTTATATATAAAAAGAAATCAGTATATTATATATATATATATATCTATCTATCTATACATCATGAAATACTATGATCTTGTTTTTGAAGCTGGTATGGACAAATGATACATTTTATTGGTCTTACAGATGGTTAGCTCTTTCAGGGTGTTACTGAAAGCACCTGGTTGTCTTTTTGTCTTTCAACACTGATGACTAGGTTTTGACTTAATTCATGGCATTTATACCACGACATTGTTACAGTAGGCGTTCAGTTGCCCACAGCCATACATTTTCATACAATTCCATACTTTTTGGATTTTATGCGTGTATATGTTACTGTTGAAAAACACAAATTTCTGGCACCAAATAACTATTTTAAGAAACGTGAGACTAATTTGAGAATTTAAAATCTGAATTGTACACATCTTAGTAATGACCAAAGTGCTGATCTGTTTTGTCATTTGTTCTCCTTCCTTCACAATTCTTCAGAAAGAAAATGGGAAGGGTGAATTTGAGTTAAAACAAGGTCATGTTCTTCCCCTGCATTAAATCACTGTGATGGTCCTTTCCAAATTATTCCACAGAATCATTATTTATTTACTTGTCGGGCCCTAGTGTATATAGTTTTATTTCAAATTAACATCCCTTGATTCATCAAGCTTCCATGCGCCAGTTCAAATCTCAGTCACACTTGCAGGAAGTACATTGTCTGATTTTAACTGAATGTATCTGACCTCAAATGGCAAATGATGTCTCATGTTGCAGATATACCTTTGATTTCACTTAGTCATCTCCCTAAATCACCTCCATAGATCCTTTTCACTGGCTCCTGCAGATTGCCATTGAGGTCAAAGGTCATGTTAAGACTGTTTCCATTGTGTGAATTTACAAGAACAATGGAAAATGTTTGCCATAAAGTAGGTTTTACCCAAAACAAAAACAACGGCAAACTATTTAGAATTTGTAGGGCATCACATCTTTAGTTTTATTTTGTATGGTTTAGGCTGTAAGGTATGTGATTTTTCTGTACATTACCTTTAATCCCCACAGAAATACATCACTTTCTCTTGTATTTTGTATATTTTTTGCACAATTTCTTTCTAGGAGAATATTTACATTATCATAATACTACTTGCATTTGTGGTTGGGATGGGAAAATGCATAGAATCAGGCTGTCCTGAATATTACCTTAAGATCTGTGTGTGCGTTGATACGATGCTTTTCGGTCACCCACCCCCGAACATTCCCAGAACCTTTTGCACAGCAGTGCCATTCATGGGTTTTCTACTGTTGAATGCTTTGGTTTCTCTAAAGGAGCCAAAACTAGCACACTCTGGCTACTCTGACTGTCTGTCCTCACTGTTAGTCTTAACACAATGTCCAATAACAAAAAAAACAGCAACATTCCATTTAGCTGTAATTTCCATCTATTAGGAGCAGGCAGATTTTTCTTTTAACCCTCGTAGTTCAGTCCAGTCATGTCCAAGAAATGTCTGTTTTATTTAGGTGGGCTGGTCCAACTCCATTCCATTCCTATTTTCTCTCTGCATGATCCATTTGTCTGCATGCACTGCCTACCTGTCTCTCTGTCTCACACCACATATCAGCACAAGAGATCGAGCACTGAAGGACATTACTACTTTCACTGTATCCAAACTGCCTCATCTCTTTTACTGCTTTTTTATTTCTGGTGTGGAAGAGTTTTGGTGCTTTCCATGTTGTGCTTTTAATCGTAGCATGTGGAATCATCAAACCTATGAGACTTCAGTTCACTATTTTACAAAAAAAGGATAAAAATGTATCTAGCACTTGTAACACAGGCAATAGATTTTCTTGTATTTATGTAGAAAACTAATTGTTTTAGGGGGACGCTTTGTAAACTGCATCAACAGAATGGACAATTACACCAGGCTAGATGTGACTTTGATGGACTATCTGGGAAGACTTTTTCTGTTCTTTGTTACATCTGGATTTATCAAAGGGCTCCATCCAGATGCCTGGTCATTGTTGCGGTTGTCCATTCCGATAAATAAGCCAGTTATCTCTATGACCACTGTGGTTCAAAAACAGTTCTAGGTTTACATATGTATAAAATGCATATTCTTTTTTATCAGTTGTTTTTGACTTGTTCCACCATTGTTACAGAAATAGTACATTTTTCTTGGATCTAACATATTGTCTTTGACATCTACATTATAAAGTATTGTTTTGGAAAAACTGCAATGTCTGCTTTTTATGTTAATAATGTTGGTTACTGGTTTTTCATTGCACAAAAAAGTTCACTGCCAGGAAAACATGTTTCCCACTGCCAGGCAAGAAGGCAGTTGTTGAGGATGTGCACGTGTCCTTAAACAGTATAAAACAGCACTGTACTGTAACAACATTACAGACAGAAGATCTGTGCAGATAGCTTGTTGATGGCACGCCTATTTAGCTTCATCCAGCGGGCGTTCATGCAGATCACATCATAACATTGCACTCCTTTACAGTAACACTGTTGGGCTTCATGGTGGAAAACTAATCAAAATCAATGTTGCAGAACCAGAACTATTTTCATCTTTTACTTTGTTCATTCTTTCTTGCAAAAACATAGCACCTATGTTTCCCTTAATGCTCCTTGACTGCTTAAAGTTTGTTCAGAGAGCTTTTCAACCAACAAAAGCTTTATGTTCACAAACCAAATTCTGAACATTTTGACCAAAAATAGGTTGGTTTACTACCTAGAACCAGTACCTGAGAACCAGATTCCAGACAGATCCAGACTGCAATAATGATGACATTAGTTTTACAGTGGTGTTGCCTGGTCTTCTGAAGAAACTCAACTTCAGAAGACTCAGATGTCTACACTGAAAGGCAAACTGAAGAGTTATCAAAAGCCGGTTTTGCTGAATTCCAGATCAAATCATTAACAAGCTTAAGAACCTGGTGCTGTGTTTGATTGCTCCAGGGTGTTTGGTTCTGTGGTTCCTGAATAAAACTGCTCAGCGAATGAGAACTGGACATTCAAGGGTGTTATGCTGGTAGCAGCTAATGTAGCCTAGAACCAATCCTAAAGAGAGATGGTAGGTGGGAAAATAAGCTCATTTATTTCTAATTCTCCACCCATGATAACCTGTTGTCTTCAGCTTCTCAGTCGAGGACATTTCTCAGCTCCCAAAAGACTGTGTGCAACTTTTTCACATATGCAGTAACACTATGTATACAGGACCTTATTTGTGTAAAATTTTGCAGTGTTCCCCTCTAAGTCCAGAGGGAGGCAGTATTAGAGGAAACACACCAAGGGCCCCACAGTAGCTTTAACCAGGATTAGCCACCCATTTGGACAGGTCAAAGGTTTGAGCCAGTGTCCAAATAAACAGTAGTGAATCAGTGTTGGTGGTAGAACTAATGCTAAGACAACACTCCAAAAGCAAACAACATCAATCCTGTCCTACCTCCCCTCAAATAAGCACACATTCCACTGCTTTCCTGTCCAGCTCTGAATTTAGTGACTAACAGTGTAAATAACACTGCTGCCTCAGGCTTGGTAGGCTCAACACAATCTCTGTAAATCATGGAGGCATGAGACACCATGCTGAGTCAAAGGCAAACAAAAAGCAGCACATCTCTGGTTCCTTGAGAGAGTGAGGAACAATATTTACTATCATACAGATGCTGAAAAGAGCTCTACAGGCTCCTAGCAGTGAAAAAAAAGAATGACGTTAAAGCTGGGAATGTCTTCTTTATGGTTCTTCAGTGGCTGGGGATGCTCTAACGACCGCGCTCGTGACACACAGACTCACCGTCTCACCTTTGGCTCACCATAGGTGTCAACGCGTTCATCATCTTTGCTATGTAGCAACACACAACCCCTGTGACCTCACTAAGGTCAGGTCAGCAACAAGGTGGAGCAGTGCTAGTTTAACTTTCCTCCCTCCTGAAGGCCAGCCCACAAGATGGCCGCCTCTTCCCCACAACAAAGGGGTGAAATGTCAGTAAACGATGAAATCTGGGAAAACCCCCCTATCTATTTTCCCTCTCGTTTCCCCGCGGTGACATTCTGGTCTGCGGCAGCTTGTCTTCATGCAGCGTCGGCCGTTGTCAGTTCGCTCTGTCATTACCCGGCCACCCATATGTGTAAAAAAAGGCCTCATCCTTCCAGCTGTGCTCATCACAGCACTTTTTAATTGCAGGTTCGACTGACTCGAAATGGGCGATGAGGCTTTGGCCAGCTGCTCAGATGACAAATAAAACTAATTACAGATGAGAGTTATTAGGATCAGTTTTGACTCATCAGCACACACAAACATGCACTGTATGTGGGGCATCAGTATCACAGGAGATATAGAAACACAAGGATTCTTTTAGAACTTTCTTTACGCCTTACGCCAATTGTTGCTGTCAAAATGTCGAACAAATTCTCTATTTAATCTTAAGTCTCCCTCAATTTATTTTATTCCAAGCACAGATTGAGAAACAATGATAATATACATGAGACACTCTGCGACCGTTTGCTGTTCTTTCCATGGGATGTTCCACCAGTCCGGTTGGGACTTTTGATCCATGGTGTATTTGAAAAGCTGTGCAGCGTTTGCTTGTCTTGCTACTGTATGTGTTTAGTCTGGTGTTGAGCATGTACGGACATCAAAAAGACAGGGACACATGAGGCCATAAGGAGCTGTTGCAAACATAACACTGAGGCAGTACAGAGGTCAGTAACAAAAAAAAAGTATGCTTAGCTTCATTTTAAACACAGGACACATCAAAACACCCAATCGCCATTTATTTCTTAACTCCACTCACATGAACAACACTAAAACTGCTCTTTAGATCAAGAGAAGATATGTTTTATGGTATATCCTTTATGGCAAATGTGACTAACCACGACATGAGGTCACTCAGGGTCATCTTACGAGCTTTTGTCCCACTGTTCGCACTGATAAATGGATCAGTTGGATTTATTCTAATGAAGACCATGTGACATGGTCTAAAGCTTTGGAAGAATCTAGTAAAAGAGTCTTGTGTTGAAAATCAACAACAGGTTTTTCTTTCATTTTCAAAAGCATACTTGCGGTACCACCGGGGTTTGAATGTTTTTGGATTAAATATGAGGTTGAGATGGTTGAGTTTGGTATAAAAGTCCTGTTGTTGTTTGGCTTTTGCTTGTTTCAAACCCTGCCACTAGAGGGGTTTCGTCAAACACTACAAACTGTACAGTGTGTATATCATGTTTAAACATTACAAGGTTTCTTTTTGGGCCTCACACTGTCCAGTGGCACCTTGTTATTCCATAAGCAACAGCTTTGGAACGTGTGAATTAAGTTTTTTAATGAAATATAAACCTTGACTCTCTTTTGATCTTGTTCTTTCCCACAGTGAAAAGGTTTAACAGAAGCAAAGATGTTAGATGTTGTCTTTTCACCTCTTACGAGTGAACTGACAACTATAGTGAACAAATGAGACAGTTGGCTCCTGAACTCGTGCAACCTTGTGACCTCTGCTGACCTCTGTGCTCATCACTGGTGCTAATGAAGCACAAAGCAGGAGGGGAAAGGAAGTTGGCATGTCGCCCCACAAACATACCCAGAACCACCACCCCCCGCCCCCAGCCTGGAGCCGAATCAAGTTTCACAGCTGAAGGTGAGGAGGATGCTGGAACTGGTTTGTGTTTATTAGATGCAAATGGAGAAGGAAAGAGGAATGAAGGGGACATGGGAGGTCTGGGTCCCACCCCAAAATACAGCTTTTTGATTGGCTCAAAGCCATGGTGAAGGCAAAACTATCAAGTTTTTTTTACACTGTATGGCACTGGAGAGCAACACTATAAGATAAAAGCAGTGCCTCTTTAGGTCAGGCTGATTTATTCAGAAACCAAACAGAGCAGTTTATATAATGTTGTTATTGTCCACTGCAGTTGGTCTTCACTCTGTGCATGTGTATGTGTGTGTAAGATGAGGCCAGATGGACTGTGGACAATGCCAGAAAAGAAGATGTGCTCCGAGGCTCGGTGCCAACAGCCAAATTACACACACATAGAGTAACGCAGAACAGACACAGTCCCATACATTCGCTCCAAGCTAAAGGCAATGTTCACATTTTAAGTCTAACAGAGTTCAGCGCTAATGTTTTATGTCTTGATTTTGTTTATTTATCACCCAAATAATCACATTTAATTTTGAACATAGTCCAGACTCGATGTGGATTGGAACAGCACGTTCAAATGAATAAGAAAAGCTTTTGTTTGGGCAGTCTGTCATGAAAGACACCTAATCCCACATCATATGCCACAGAGGATTTGAATCAAAGCATCTGCACAAACAGGATTTTATTTCACAGTGTCCCCCTTTCGCTGCGTGCCAGGAGTCTGAGTGATGGCCCTCCATAATTTTTATATGACAGTGATCACATACAGAGGGACACAAAAACATGACAGATCAGACTTTGTTCGCATAATAAATGATTTAAAAAAAAAACATTATTTATGCAGCATTTTTCAAAACAGAGCTACGTAAAGGGCTTTAGATTAAATGCTCCAAAACAGTGCAGTGAGGTAGATAAAATAATTCAAATAATTTCAAAATAAAAGGGAAAACTGAAATGCGCGTTATTGTGTCAAGTTAGTCTCCAACATATCATATTTCTAGCAGGACTGTTTTTTACAGCTCTGTTTCCCAGTCCAGTCTTAATCCCCGAGCCTCCAGAATCAGACTCAGTGTCACCAGTTTGTTTGAAAAAAGAATCTGAGTCAGAATCAGAAACTGTTTTATTAGCCAAGTATGCAAGCAGACAAACCGTGTGTTTCAGTGTTAGCATCCCAAACGTACATATAAGACGAGAATAGAATTAAGAATAGAAAACACAAAGAAGCATCAGGACGGAATGAAGTCCAGCCTCCACGAGAAACCCATAATGATGAGAGTGAGATTTAAAAGGACTGGAAGACTGAGGAATAGCAGTTTTCCATTTTGTTGTGCAGAACGTTGCAAATGTGGGTACCCAGGATGTTGTCCTATCATATCCTGCCACAAACATTTGTAGACAGTTTGTTTTTCAGTGGGATTGCAGTCAAGCAGTTTGCTCGTTGGTATCTAAACAGTATCTGTATTCATTCTGGATACTAACTTGAGTGACAGCTACAGATAACACATATGTGCTTTCATTTCTGACGAACTCTCCTGTACCACAGTTAGGGAGTCATGCAGTATTCTAAAGGATGCACAGCACAGTTGTACCATATATCCAAGATGTTTGAGGCTGTTTGCCAGTTTCTTAAAAGATTAAAACTTTAATCTAGACAGACGGAGAGATTAATGAATTTCAGGTCAGTTAAACAGAAGATTGAAGATAGATAAAGCAGCACTCAGCTGCAAATGTATATCATTGTATGTGCTCACTCTCTCCTGAGAAATAAAGTCTTTAAAAAAAATCAGCAGCTTGAGGCCTGATGACAGTGTGGCGGGGCCCTTCTGTGCTGGATCAAAGTCTTAGGGGCCCTGATTAAACGATGGAATGAAGGAAAGGCGGAGACAAGCTGAAGAAAATGGCCAGGACCTCGGCTAAGTCCTCAACATCCGGGCAACCTTGACAGCCAACACTCTGTCAGGTTCCTCTCAGAGGCATCACACTCTCCCCCAGGTTTTGTCAGTTTTCCATATGCAGCAGGATTTGTTCGTTCTTTTAGTTTAGACATCACAACGTGTTCACATGCTAAAGCAAAAGCGCAATTGTTGCAAAAGGCAAATAAAGTACTAGTAGTACACCACGTAGCACTGTGCACACATGTCACTTACTGTTCTGACTTATTTATCCTCAGTGCTTTACACAACAAAGATATAATGATTCAAAAATGGAAATTGTGACACGGTGACCTTTGGCATACAGGTTCTTTCCTAAAATAAATACATAATAAGAAACAAATATGAAAACTGCTGTGAATGTCATTTAGCTTTTATTATTCGTGAATGTCTTGACAAAGTGATTCTGCACAATGGGAGAGAGGAAAAGAGGGATCAATACTTGAGGCATATTTGAAGTCTGACTAATGCTTTGTTTATTGCCATGGTGGCAGCCGACACAGCTGACACACACACACGCAGAGTGGAAGTTCAGTTGTGCCGACATCAGTCTCCACAGTGGTCTAAGCCTAACCTTGACTTTTTTTTAACTGAACCAGACGAACACAGAAGACCGTTTGAGGCACTCAGAGTGTAAACCTTTACTTTATTCCCTTTTTTTTACTGCAAATTAAAGTTTTGTAGCTTTTTCCGTCTGATTTTACGGGAAACATCTGGATCTCTCGCACCGCTGGTGCAGTGGCCCCCGGGTGATTCTGTGCTGCTCAGCTGTGAGGACCCGGGATAATGAGCAGGTATCAAACGGGCTCCTACGGATAAGCTGGACTAGGTGGGAAGGGCTGTGCAACAGCATTTCAGACCACCATGCCAAAAGTGACTGTGGCATTTATTCATTTTTGAAATGTTTAACAAGAAAGGATTTCACCAGATATTATTTGAAATATTTGTTAAAAACGACACATTATTGAATATTTGCATGAGAATATAGTGAAATGTGATTTTGTGTACGGTCACACTCCCTGTTTAACTTCGCTCAGATTGACTGGAGCCTGATAAAGGGTCGTCATGTCATTCTTAAAGCAGCACGAGATCACAGTGTCATCCCAGTCTCTGCATCACATAAACCACAATTTTTTAAAAAGCTTCAAAATGAATACAGGTTCTACTTTTATGGTCCTCCTGTGCAGCCAACCTGGTGAGCAGCAAGTTAGATGGTGATGCAAGTAAGTGAACATCAGTGAAACCCATTAACTCAGATGACTCACTTCAGAGAAAGTAGCATTCAAATAGTCCTTCTGCATCACAAAGTCTGGATGCCCCCTCTGTGAAACTACCTCATATACATTTATGTTGGATGGTGAGTGTGTAAACTCTCATAAATCAGTTTAGAATGTGAGTTTGGTGCATCAGCATCTTCACAGAGCAGCAGGAAGATAAAGCCACTGTAGCTGCAGGTGTCCCCCCCTCTTCACCCAGCCTACGCTGACCTGGAGAAAATCAGCCAGTCTGCACAAGCATTGAGGCATATCTATACAAGTGTAGGATTTACCTGTGGAAAACTGTCATTTTAACAACAGCATCAGCAAAATATGGGACAGTTATTTTTCACCATTACATATTTTGTATTGGTTTTTTGACACTGTCCAACCTGTGTCCATGTTTAAAACTTGAAATAAGAGATCTGAGCAGCACAGCCACAGAG
Organism: Sandelia bainsii; assembly: GCA_032362345.1. Classification (NCBI taxonomy): domain Eukaryota; kingdom Metazoa; phylum Chordata; class Actinopteri; order Anabantiformes; family Anabantidae; genus Sandelia; species Sandelia bainsii. The sequence continues at coordinate 23,099,210 of JAUMHL010000014.1, forward strand.
AGTCAGCCTACCATTTACACTGGTAGCCCCGCATTAACAATGAGGTCCTTTCAGTGTTTAGATTGCATCTAACCACGTCTGGGAAAACGAGATGTAAACAATTTTAATGTTTTTAAGAGCGAGATTCAAAGGAATTTCTCCAGTCGTTTAGTTGGGCCCCGTTTTTTTTTCTTCTAAGCTGCAGACTGTGAGTTGTTGACCTTATCTGCTGTTGTTGGGGCTCCCTGCTCGTTAAAGAGCCTGAAGGCATCGCTATTTGAAATGAGTACTCGTTATTTAAGCGGACACGTATTTTATAAGCCCGGGTTTGAAACTGGCTCGAATTTCCTCCTCGGTTAATGAAGCTGTAGATTTTTACGGTGGTTTGTTTTAATGTCGCCGTTTTCTTTCCATAACAAAGAGAGGGGAGAGAAAAGAGGGAGAAACTTCTCACACCCAGCAGAAAGAAAATGTACAGCGCTTATATTTTATTTTCTTAGTCAGGTTAAGTTTATGGGCTAATTTAGATTTTTGTTTTTTATTTCATTTTGTTAAATGGGAATAAAATGGAAAATTATAGAATTTTTTTTTTTAACATCTGAATTACATGTTATTATATTACAACTTCAAAAATACAGGTAAAATAAAAAACAGCAATATTTTGTTCAAAAATATGTGTTTTAATAAATAAGCCAAAAAAAAAAAAAAAAAAGTACATTGGACGGAGATTTGGAGACTTGCTAAAGAAAGTCAATGAAATCCATGCAGCAAATGACTCTAAATTGCATTGGTCCCTTTGCAGGCTATAGGCGAACTTACACAGGTATGTACAATATGCGTTCATTTATATATATATTTATATATTTATACTTTGGTTTAAAGTCTTTGAAAAACAAAATATATCTCCTTCTAAAAACAATTAAAGGATGGCTTTGGTGAAATGCAGGCCGTAAATCCGAGCTCTTCACATCTTTGGCCTATACACGCTGCATTCAGGGCCCTGTCTGCCACAAACATCTCCAGACGGTCAAAAGCTGCGTGGTGAATCTGCATTCGCACATACACACACACACACACACACACAGAAACACACTGCCTCAGAGTTTGTAATTGTGGGTCACGTTACGTCTCTCCGCCATGCCTTTGAGGTCGATGAGTTCTTCAATATTCCCTTTGGTCTTCAAACCTTGTAGAAGTAAACAGTCTGTAATGGAAATAAAAAAATAACATTACTGATCAGTTGCTTAGAGGCACAGAAGTGTTGTTGATTTTGGCGTTTTGTGAGGGCACATAGGATGTTTTTTTTTCAACATTCACTGGCTCGCTTAACATGTGGGAAGTCATTAATGAATCAATTATTAGCCACTGAGCTGAGTAGAACCATATGCAAAAGCGGGGACGTTTCGTGTTTGAATATCGTCTTAAAGCTGAACGCACCATTCCTGATTTCACTTTAAAGCACATGAGCACATCCACGCGTGAATGGACGATCCTAAAACATGAAAATCTATGTCCTCAGAGCAACATTAATCCTGCTTATATCTGAATATATCACGAAGTTGTTTTAGATCACAAATGTTGTATTTTATTTTGAAAGGAAATGCGCATAATTAGGAATAATATTAATAGCACTATAATTTAGATATTTCATTTAGCTTTTTTGAGTCGACGCAGAACAGAATGAAAACTGTAAGACTGGCGGTCCATGAATGTCCTCACAGCGTCGGTGAAAAAGCACACCTTCATTTAAATTCCACTAAAGTCCCTGAAACTCAGATCAACGCAGGAACAAAGAAAAATCCACCTTCAAACGTACTTACACAAACCACCATGATGAAGCTGATTCCTCTCCTCACAGCTGCTGACTACACGTCAGACCCATGAGAACTAAACCTACTCTGCTTCAGGTTATTTGAACTGAAATGTGTTATTTTGTGTCACTTTGTGATTTCACACTGGGGAGTTAAAGCATCTAATGAGAAGTAGCCTTTAAACAAGCTCATATTTCACTGCCTCCACTTTTATTTTCATAATCTGGCTTAGAACAGTCATGGTCAGGGCCTCAGTCTCACTGTTGTATTTACATTTCTCTGATCCTTCTAAGAAGCTCTAACTGTGGGGAGAAGTGTTTCCCGAGATGTTTCCAACAGAACTTGGTCAGTGTCACGATTTAGAGCTTTATGACAATGATAAGTGAATTCATCTTCATAATGTCAACTTAGCTCCTGCCTTTTGTCATAACGACACCTCTGAACTTTATTTAGGTTGCACTGTGTCTTCGAGCTCTCCAGACACGAACAAACCAGGATGCACATCTGCAAAATTACGTGACCAGCTCCTGACTGCCTGTTAATACGGGCCTCTGTTTTTATTGTCTTGCACTGGCTTGAACCTTCATGTCCAGCCAAGCAGCTCATTCCTGCGGTCTCCACACAGGAAAGCACTCTTTTGTGGATGTAAATTACCCATGGTGGCACTAGGACGGCCCAGGACTTTTCTTTTCTTTACGCTGCTCATTATAGAATGCTGTTAAGAACCACACGACTAACTGCACAAGTCACAAGTGGCTGATTTAATGGGCCTGTGCTCAAAAGTAGAAGCAACAGAAACTGACGAGGCATATTGTTCACTTGGCCTGGCATGCAAAAATGGTCCAAAGCCATTATTTGTATTAATTCACCCACTTCCCTCCGTCTAACCCCCCTCTCACAATAAATACAGTGTTCATTTCTCCACATCCTGAGCTCGACTTAAGGGTTTAGGTTTAACTGGATCCTTGAGAGGTCTTCAATGTGTCAACAAGTCATCTAACGGATCAGTTGTCACCATGGGCGCACAGCAGCATCCCAGATGCAGACGCGCGGTCAGGCGTTGACAAGATGCTGAGGCCCTCGCTGTGAAATCTGGCACGCGCGTAACGAGCGCGCACGGCTCTGACATGCTTTTGAGAACACCAGTTCAGTTTTTTGATGCCCAGCTCTCTCGTGCGCTGTCAGAGCGTATTTTATCTGCATCATATGGCTTAAATGACAACCTGCAGATCTAGGACGAGAGGCCGCATCGCCACCACGCTGCTGCTGGCAATTCTAAGTGTATGAACGTGTGAGGGAACCTGTGAATCTGTGAATGTGACTCACATACACTATATTTATGTCTGCTTACAGTATCATGCTGTCCAGTTGTCTCTTACCTTCTTCGTTTTCATCAGATTGTCTTATTATTATTTCTGCACCAGTACAGTCTAATAATAAATAATAAATAATATATGATTTTCTCTGCTTCAGTCTCGTGGTACCCACCGCTTTGGCATTGTAAGTGAAGGTCTCTGGGTGCTAGTGAGATGCTGACATAGACCATGCGCCCTCCATCCTCCACACGGAGAACGCGTAACTGAGTCTTTCGTGCGCGACGTAGCTGCAGCTGGACATCTTGCTGTCCATCTCGTCGCTCTGCAGCACCTGACACAGAAAATCAATGTATCTGGAGGCGAGCTTCAGCGTCTGTATCTTGCTCAGTTTGTCCGACGGCAGCGTGGGGATAATTTTGCGCAAAGACGCAAAGGCCTCGTTCAGAGACTGAGTCCGTTGCCTCTCCCGCACGTTGGCCAGGACCCGCTGATTCTGCAGCTCCTCGAACGACTGAGTGCTGCCTGGACTCGGTTTTTTCCCCCGCTTCACCGGACCCGGGCTGCTGCCGCTGCTGTCCTCGCTGGACTTCTTACTGTGTCTCCTCTTCCTCGCGAAGCGCTTCTGCTGCCTGTCCAGCTCCTCCTCGCTGGTCACCAGACTATCCACAGGGGAGACCGGGGAACTGGAGCCCTCTTCCATTTCTTTCTTGAAGAAATGCAGGGATAGAGAGGAAAAAACGCTGTCCACCTTTGAAGCCGTGGTTACAAAAATGTGTAGATATCCGTAAAGACGAGGGGAGTAAACTCAAGATGTCTCACTCTCTGCGCTTCTCACTTTAGACGACACTGGAGGTTGGCACACTTCTCTTCTCGCAGGAAGTTTTTTCCTTAAATTTTTGGGAAACTTTATCCTGGTTACAGATGCTAAATAGTTTTGAGAGTGAAAGGGGAGGGGTTGTTAGGGCGGAGGGGGAGCTAGTGCGCGTCTTGGTCCGCTAATAAGCAGGAGGGACCAGTCACGGTTTCATGTGTCTGGGACATGACTGAAACAAGGCTGTTATTTACCGTCCGGAGCTTCGGAAATGCTTTCTTTTGTTAGATTTTTCCTTTTTTGCGTAAAGTTAGTCCCATCAAATCCATAATTTCTTTCTATGCTGAATTATAATTTTATTATTTTTTTAATTTTCACTGATGTATTTTTTTAATAATAATTAATAAATTAAGATTAATTGTGGATTAAAATATAAAATACTAATGTTTTTGCACGTATTTGGACACTTATATTTAAATATTGTTAATAATATTAATATGAAGTTTAATTCTTGAACTCATATTTGTACAATTTGACAAACATTATTTCTCTATTAAAATATCTATTTCGGGAAGTAGATTTTGTATTAAAGTAAAACATCAGTCTGACTCAATAAATCTACCGAATTAATTGCTGTATAAAATCCATTTGCTCTTGGACTGTTACTGCTGTGTGCCAAGGTTCAGTCACCGTTTAAGGCCTCTTCTAACAAACCATCCATGTACAGTAAAGCTATGTTTTCACTGCAGCGTACAGTACGCACTCTGCGGAGGGCGGTTTACGCACAAATTCATGGGACTGGAAGAAAATCTATCCGCTTGATCTTTAATCGAATCAACTTTGTAAGCTCTCACAGTTCCTATAATGTGGAAGTCAAACAGGAAGGAGGCTTAAACTAACCGAGGAGCTCTCCAGTTTCTGCGGATACCTCCAGTGAGCGGTTTCTCCGTGCGTTTTGTCAGCGGTCCACCTCTTCATCTGTCATGTCATGTTTTCCCTGCACAGAGCGGCGCACAGGTGGCTCACATTATAGAACTGAATTTATCCACCGCCAATATGCAGAGTTTGTCCACATCAGCTGACTGACCTCTACGGATTTCCGAGGCGCTCTGCTGTTGTGGAGTTTTTAACTGCTATAAACTGCAAACATGTGATTTCATTTTAGTTTTATTTTAAAAGAAAGAAACTGGCTTGCAACACGTTTCTTAAGTTAAATACATTTATTTGCTTTATTGTCTTAATATTAAATTCAATTATACCTATGTAACAATTCTGAAATAAAGCATTTTAAAAGAAAGCTAAATTATGTCACAGGCTACACTCCACAAGTACAAAAAATTATATCAGTTGATGTTCTTGAAATTATTCAGGAAATAAGACTGTGGTGAATAATTGCGTCTTTTTATGATTAAATTGTTCTAATTTAAACTGCAGAGTTCAGCAAAAATATCTTATTCTGGTTTTCCCTTGAAAGCTCCCATGGCCTCTAAGATACCTGTTCTGCTTCGTGTTCTGGCTCCCACTGGTAATGGTGACTGTCACACTACTTTTACTCAATGCCAGAGCTCTCCATTCAGACCCTGGAACGTCTCAGCATAGGTCGAAGTGTGGTTACAGTTTACTGGTGTAGATCATAGAGAACGTAATGTTTCACACATGCAAATATGAAAGAAATGGTCAGATACAGTGTGTGCAAGCGCACTGTAAAAAAAAAACAGAAAAAGGAACATCCACACACAGGGGCACACACACACACACATAATCACAGACGCTTTCCCTGATTATACCCTCTGACCTCCTGCTCTCTGGCTCAGCCTCCAGGAGGCCTCCATGCCCAGGGGACACTGGTGAGAGAGTGAGGGGCTGATCCTGCACAGTGTCCGTGAGGTAGCCTCCACATATACACATTTCACAAGAAAGAAAAAAAAAAAAGAGTGAGCGGGGGGCCCCTAGCCAGCACTTTTCCATCCACTGTGTAAGCTGTGGGCAATGATAAGCAAGCTTGTAATCAGAAAAGCAAGCAGCGGATGATGAGGGCAGCTTGCCCCAGTGTCAAACATACTGAAATTCTTGATCACATTCCACTTCAAAATGTGTAAATAATCTAAATGCTGTAAAAATATTTATTCACTACAGCATAATGTATAGTTGTATCTTAATTTAATCCTGTTTTCCTATTAAGAGTTTGAGCTTTTTCCATTTAAGAATTTCTTTATGAGGCATCAAAACGTTATGGTGACCTGATCATGTAGTGTAACTCAGCAAAATCTTTTGATGTGGACACATGCCGGTAATATCCATAAGAGCTCTTTAACCCCCTGTGGATGCTTGTAAATGATTCATGTGCATCTCACCCAATGCTCACTGGAGTTGAGAGGAATTCTTGGTCCCTGTGGCTCTCACAAGAACCTCCTGAGAGAGATGACGAAAGCGAAGACGGCAGAATGAAGTGAGGCAGAGGCAGAGAGAGGGATGACCTGCCTCTCAGATCAAAGATGAGCTCGGGTCGTAATTCAGCAGAGCAGGATGACGTACCTCTGTCTTGTCTGACACCTTTAAAACCAGCTCCACATGGGCTGAGGGCACGGCCTTAATAAGCCCAGATCCTTTCTGCTGTCGTATCAGTGAAAACGCATCCTCGTCTCGTGCACAAATCACAAACAGGAACGAGTGGCCGGGAGACAAGAAGTGAGGCTGAGAGGTGTTGAGAGACAGAAAACGGAGGGAGAAGGAAAGAAAGGATACAGAAGTAAACAGGGAAAAGAGGCCAAATGTATGGATGCATGTTGATTCACAAAAGTCTTTGATCTGACAGAGAGAGTTATGGATGTGGGAGAGAAGTTATGGAGGAGATGATTTGTTAGGGGCTGTGATGAGTGGAATTTTACTGTCCATGTGCCTGCCAGGGTCAGTTACAGTACCTTTGACTTTAACCCATCCCCCTAAACACTTGAGAGGTTCACCCAAAATGATCTTGGCAAGAGAATCTAAAGCCAAGGCCTGTCTGCAAGCATATGCATGTGTCTGCTTGTGTATGTGTTGTGTATATGTGCTTTTAACACATATACAATATACATTATCACGTGATTAGTATGTGCATCACTGACTCTACAGCTGACTATTCATACATGCGTTTGTGTCTGCACATGTGTGTATGTGTGTGTGTGTGCATTTCAGAAAGCAATTCAAAATGAGACAAAGATGTTCAGCAGAGGAGAGGCCCAGCTGGTTCTCATTGCACAGAATACAGTGTCTATTACCAGCAGTGCAATCGCTTTTAAAGCTACTTGTAGCCCCACTGTTTTGATTAGGGCATCCATTTACATATCGATTCTACTGTACAACTCAGCTCTGTAACAAAGACAGGCCAAAGAACACCTGATGACAAGGTTACAAAAATTTGGAATTGTACGTGGTAGTTTCACATTAATGGGAATTTGTTTACACAGTACCTAAAAGCGTGACAGTTGCTAATGAAAAAGAATGGTGTATACATGTTAAAGCTGCCAGTACTGCTTTATTTATTCACTGCTTTCAACTAAAATTGGTCTAAGACGTGGGATAATTCCTTAAAACAAACAAACAAACAAACAAAAAAACATCAGTCTGGTTATTGCGCAGCTCTTTTCCAGTAAATTGTGAAAATGTGACTCACAAGTCCGTTCTTACAACTTCCATGTCAGACTCAATGCCAATCCAAATTTAAAGTTTAATTAATCCAAGGTAAATCTGAAAAACATTGCTGCCTTTATATAAAAAAGCAACAATGGTATCAATCAGAACTCATTAAGCTTCAGTTTCTTTCTTGCTAAAAGTAGTGAGATGTTGTTCAAGTCCTTCCTCAGTGTCCCAAATGGCACAGCCCCAGGCTTTCATTTATGTTAAATAACAAGACTGCGTTTAACAATATCAGTCACAGGCAGTGTTTCTAATCAGATCCTGTATTTAGCAGAGGCCTCTTTAGTGAATGAAACAACAGGTGATATCAGCGAGAGCTACATGTTGGCCTATAAAACCATGGGCACCCACACTCATAGAGTCATTCTTCACTAACTCTCACACCAAGAGCCCATTCATTCACATATCCACACTTCGCCGTTCTGCTGCCCCGAGGCTGATGACAAGGTGTTTCTGAAATCGCATTAGGGGCCCTTTCATAAAGGTTTCATTGGGGAGTGTGTAACACCTTGAAACATTTAAGCTTTGTTTAATATGATGCAGATTTGCTGCTCGATGCTTTGTCTCCTGTGTGGAAGGGGGTGCAGGATGCCAGAGACCCCTGCTGTAAGAGTTTACTTTGATATCTAGAGGTGGAGGGGGGAAATAGGGCAGAAGGACCCCCTCTCTTCTACACACCACCCCCCAAAACATGTATGCTCAATACCTGACTCTGGCCTGTTGCCCTGTAGAGTTATGATCATCCAGTGAACAAGCCAAGCTGTAAAGCTCAGTTCTCTGAGGCTTTACACCCTGAGGGAGATGTGTGTGGAGAAAAGAAATCATGATATACAGTACGATGTCCATTTGAGACACACACTGTACCACTTAGGTAAGTTACGCTTGATCAAAAACACTGCTTGTCAGATGTGTAGCTTAGAGACACTTCAGCACATGGACAAGGGTATTTTAGATCAAACCACTACACACATGATTAATAGCCAATCCTCTGCACCATCTGAGCTACATATTTTTTTATATTTATATATGCATGTATATTTTATATTTATGAGTGTATACGGATATGGATTAGCTGTGGATGGGGCAGATCAGTTTTTTTAATCAGTTTTGTCCAGTAAGGCACCAGTCCTGGCACAACGTACCAAACCTTAAATCCAACACATGCTCAACTCAAATACACTTAATTGACATGACAGTTACAAAAAACAGTGTTGCCAGAGCAATTATGTTGGCTATAACAAAATTATATTCATTACATATGTACTACTTCCAAAATCTGAACTTAGCCAGGCCAAAACAGGAGAGGAAGGGGGGCAGGTCTTGTTGATAGGGTCAGAGTTAATTTGCTGAACAAATGACAGAGGGACTGCGCACTCGGCTGCTGATGGGGCGGCCTGCTGCACAAATAATGTAGTGTAATTAGTGCTGCACTTGTGACCCTGGTGCCAAGGTTAGCTGGAGAGTCGGCCCAGGTTCACAGTGCTAAGTGTTAGCCAGGTGGCCTGACTAGACTGGGCCACAGAGCGGTTAGACTGAGCTCAGGCAGTCTGGGGGAGGCAGTGCAGGACGGCTGGGCAAACAGAAGTGTTGTTTGTTCTGTTGATTGGGCTGGAACTGGCAGGGTGAAGATCACCAGATGTCAACACGGGGGGGTGGGGGGGTGGCATTTACAGTCCACTGTCACTGCCTCAGCGTCACCTGTGTCACCACCAACATCCTCAACTGTTGATTTGTCCTGAAGCTACAGAACAATAAATCTACTATGTGTGGTCTAATCTAAGCGTGAAACAGTTTGATTTTACTGAGAACCCTGATGACCTCTAAACTCATTCTACTGACACAGTTTACTTCTCCATGATCCAAGGAGGAAGTTATTGAATGTTCCAGTGCTCATCTGAGATGGCTTCAAATGCGTGGCCCCCTGACTGTTCAGGGCTCTTGAGTCCTGGCCCCTGGGACATGTTGTAAAGACGACACCGCATTTTTCTTTCACACTCTCTGATCTGAGTTATTAGCTCAGAGGCTAAAAGCAGAATCTTGTGAAGAGGAGCTGTAATGAGAAAAGCAGGTGAGCTGTATAACTAGAGTTTCACAGCTATTAAAGTGCCAACACACTGTGTCACCATGGTGATGAGAGTGGGGTGGAAAGCTTCCGGGAAGTTTTTGTTTGTGAGGGGGAGGATGTTTATTTAGAAATTTAACTCTGAGTTGGTGTATTTGGATACCACACATCGGGTTTGACAGGATGAGTCTTTACTACTGAATTGTCAGCCTTTCTTTTAGCATCATTTACAGGTTCAATATACACCTTTATGTTCTAACAGGTACAGCTCTTAAAAACCCCATATATGACAAAAAATAGTTTTCTAATGTCATGGACGGTAATAAATGCAAGTAGTCATTGGACTCTTTAAATTCAGCTGTAAAATCTGTTTAGGAAAGATGTAAATGCAGGCTTATGTTTGCATGTTTGAACCTTTGTCTTTGTCTCTCTCTTCTCCTGCATGTTGTGTTTGCCCATTGTTATAATTAACTTAACAGTTTGCCGGCAGTTTATTTACATGTGAACAAACATAAAGATTCACATACCTGCAGACAAAATTGCAGGGAGGCAAAGACATCTTCTTCAAAACATTTTTCACAAACTATAGTGCTTTTTTAAATATCATATTCAGTGGCAGATGTAATGATCACGTGTTGTCATGTGTTCTAATATACTGTATACTATAGTTGAAACAACCCAATGATTTTACACAAGAATCCCACAAACCTTATAATATAGGTTTTAGTGGAATAAGAACAATCAATGAAAAACAATAATTATCAGTAGAGAGTCTCTTGGTGCTTTTGACCATTGTGTTCTACATCCAAGCTACAGCAGGACAACAGGACTTTTTTGTACATTGTACAATTTATAACAATATTGGTTTGTATAGAAAACATATGTTTTCACTGCAATGAAGCTCAGGATATAAGTGATATAATTGACTTTTTTGTTTTTTTGCCAAAGCCATGTGGTCTAAACTTAGGCTTCACAGAAAATGGCAAAGTCAGCTCAAAGAACATCAGTTTCTTTCTATTATTTTGCAACAAACTTTACAATAGAGTTAATGTATATATATCTGACAGATGAAACACGTGTAACCTTTTGACAGTACAGTTTCAGATTCCTTCTGTCCAGACCTGACATTGTTTCAACAGGATGTGATGCACTAATTATATTTACGAGTGCAGGGCCCAGAGTTACACAAACACGATAAACACACCTGCTGCCTGAACCTCTCAGTGTTTGTCAGTGTAAGTCTGCCGGATGTTAAATCAATAAACTACCTCAACACAAAGTAGAACGCCTGATGAAGACCACAGACTGGACGAGTCTTACTCACTCATGTATGTATATACATTTGTCACCTGGTTCTAGACGTCAGGCAGCCAATGACTGCAAAGAAGTTTTGCACAGTATTAATGTTATGTTAATTATTTTATTCCATTATTTATGAGCCTCCCAAAGTGGGGGTATGTGTATATCTTGGATGGTTAATGCCACACTTTTGTCAGACCCCTGGAGTTAATGCTGAAAGTCTTGACTTCGCTCACAGGTCGATTGTTTTATTTCAGAAGAGCAGTTTTTTTTATTCTTTGTCAAGAAGAAGAAGAAGATACTGACACTTAAATATTTTTTTTATTTCTCACTGTGTATGTTTAAAATAATAATAATAATTGATACTTAATCCTTTCGGGGAAATCCTTGTGGACAGGCTGGCCCCTTAACGCACAAAGGATTCAGTATCTTGTCCGGGGACACTTCAACATGTAGCCAGGAACTGGGGGAACCAGCTATAACCTTTTTTCTTTTTAACCATGACCTGGACCACTGAGAATCTTCAATCTTCAGCTTTGAATTATATTATTACTAAAGACACAGATCTTAACAAATATCAGACCATGTGACAACAATTCTTGATGAAGCCCCTGAAGCTACTGATTCCTACACAAAGCTACATGATGTAAGCATCACGTAACATTTTAACCAACACCACTACATGGATCCAGGGCCGCTGAGCACCCACAGAGGTCCACTGGGTGATTCACATGACCACATGCTTTTTGTAAAATTGTGTTCTTTACAACAGACATCAAAAACACAGGCTCTCTGAGGTGCAATTACATCCAGGTTTACAGTATAGAAAGTGTCGTGGCAACATCTGTGACACCTGTAAGAGCAGTGTAACATGAAGGTTCCTGCCTTAAACACACAGAGGAACAAAATGAACGTAATTGCTTGACATGTTGCCAAAGAAACTGCTTTTAATTTAATTGTACCCTCTTTTGCTGAGTGGTACCAAATCATGTTTGATGTTTACTTCATATTGTCTTAAATTAGAAATAAACTGTGCCAGCACATAATAAATAAAAAAATAAATAAAAAGGTTACATCTCGACACTCATCTAGGGACTCATTTTTAATTTACTGTGACCAAAACTCCCATACCAGAAATACTTAAATGGAGATCTCATAACGGCCTTGCTTCTTAATTGTTTCCTAAGGGCTCCATTAGTGGCACTAAAATTACATGTGCTGAAGAAGAATGGGCATGTTGTTGACTCCCTTCGCCTGTTTTACACATCTGACTTGTACACCTGGAGCTGCAGCAGCATCTGTGCTCACGCTATGAGAAACTACACTCTTCGGCTGTGGCCTGTCACCATCTTCACATGCTGTGTTGTATAGAATGATCATGACACTAAAGGTTATTTTGGTGGTTGTGTGGTTGCATGTGGCAATGTATAGTCATAGTCCCACAGTCCCATGGGCCTGAAAAATGAAGATAACAAGAAGGGGAAGTCATAAACATTGTGCTCTGTTACAGGTTAATCTAGCCAGCAGTAGTGAGCTCTGCTGCAACATAAGATACTGCTTAAAATAATCCTGAATGTGTACTTCGTGCTTTTGTTACTCCTAGTCTTCCACCACTGTCCATTCATTAAAAATTTCTGTAGTTTCATGCAAGTTGTACTGTAGCTCTTAGGATTTTTGTGATTCTGGTGCTAAGTATTAGGCATTATCAAAATATCTACTAAAAATATATAAAATATTACCCAGGCTGTTAGACGTTTTTGCCTTCTGAATATCTATATGAAAATAATTCCTCCTGTTTAATAGCCACTTTGAAGATTGACTGGACTAGTACCAGCATCTTGCTGTTAAGCACAGCAGCACTTTAAAGCTGAGGCTGAAGAAGAACTGTATACCTGAGATATATAAGAAATATACATCCAATCTAGTCTGATTTTGAGTCATCTAACATGGAACTAACTCAAGAAAGTCCAATTTAGTCCAAGTGACAGATTTTCTGTAGGTGCCTGACTGAGTCCTGTAAAAGATTAATGACCTCATTAGAAAAAAAAGATAGAATTTATGACAAATGAAACCACAGTGTAAATGGGTTGCTTCTTTTACAATCTTGACTTTGAGTAGAGATCACAAATATACAAAATAGGCATTTTTCATCTGAGTTACAGAACAATAGGTAATCAAGTTCAAGTATTTTACATCATAAATAAGCAATAATCAATTTAAATAAATAAATAACACAACAGATGATAGAGGTTTCACACAAAACAAACAGAACACAACGAACCTTACAGCCATCTCTGGGAACAGCACCTGACATGCTAAATCACATTGCACGGATCTGGTTCACACGCGCATCATCTCATTTACATGATCAAGGCTCTTTTTAACACATCGACTCGCAGCCTAATGAGTGAGAGTCCAGAAAACACTTCAGTGCTACATGCACAAGTATGAGCCCTTAGGAAGTCCATTCAGTCTCATGCCAGTGTGCCCCTCTCCCTGTGTGACAAGTGCCATCTATTTGGGCAAACAATGCCAACCCTTTTTCCCTCCCCAGCCCCAGAAACAATGGCTCTCAATTACCAGTCAACAACAAATTAGAATATTAAAAGTGATCTGGGTTGAGAAAGCCTGAGATGTGTGAGCCAGTGAGAAGTTTGCAGATGTTGAACAGTCAGCTCTGTCGTTGCCGGCTGCCTGTCTTTGACATGTAGAGAGAGAGAGAGAAGTGGGAGGAACAAACCTGGACCACCTCCCCGAAGACTCCACCACACTTTGGGTGCCCTGTGTTCCTCAGTTAATCCCACTTTATCCAGGAGAGGCGGGCTGTCAGATCTGTGAAGGGGGAGTATGGGGGGCAGAAGGAGACAAAAGCAGGACAAACACATACGTTTGGATACATTTTAATGGCTGTTTAACAAGTCCTGGGTCTGGGTCTAAAGAACGGGGGCACACTTCTACCTCAAAAGCCCCATGGAGAGGCTTCAGAGCAGATTCCCACAGAATTAGTTAAGTGTCGGGAGGGAGTAAGAATAAATGTACTTGTGTTTTGGTAGGATGAGGCTAATTTAAGAGCAAATGCCCCAAGGAAAACACACCTGGGGATAAAGGTCTGCAACAAACAGACAGAAAGCTGCTTAAAATGGCATTAGCATGGGATTACTGTGAATAACAACAATGAATTCTTTAGGTTGACTGTAAACTGATTAGATTTTAATTAACTATTAAAAACTGTCCTGTAAATATAAGCTGCTGACTGAAAATGGATCATTTCACGGTGAGTTCAGTGGGTGTAATTATGTAATGTAAAAGTGTGTGCTACATTTTCTATCACAACATGAAGTAAAATATAAAATAAATATATAAGGGAAACTTTATCATGTTAATAACATGATCAATGAATAAATAAATATGTATTTTCCATCCTGATTTTTTTTTAAAACATTATCCTTTCAAAGACTTTAAAAAATCCTCCATGAGATTTTAAGACTCTACTTTAATAATAATGGATTGATAATATCAGAATGGGTTTTGAACACTTTTAAACTGCTGGCATTAGGCCTGGCGTGGTGGTTTCTTACACTGAGCTTTTCTGCCACTTATAACTGAGTTATTAGTTACTGACACTGTAGTTGTGAGTTAATGAGAGTGATCATCTCACCACTTGTGTTCCACACAGCAGCGGTCTGGTCCTTATAGCCGTTCTTCATGCACTCGTCCACATAGGACTTGGGGTCGCAGCCTGACATGAGGATCTCTCTCAGCAGGGCGATGTACGCTATGGCCAGTCTCAGAGTGTCTATCTTTGACAGCCGCTTCTCGTAGGGAAACGTGGGTACGTGGCAGCGCAGCTCCTCGAAGGCAGAATTGATGCTCAGCATCCTCTTCCTCTCCCGGATGTTGGCGGCATGCCGCTGCACCTTGTAGGGCTGATGCGAGACCAGTCTTCGCGCCCTGTGCTTGGTCACCTCCAGCGGTTCGTCCACGGAGGAGGTTTCACCTTCAAGGCAGATACCTGACCCCGGAGACTGCACGTCGAGATCGGTGAAGGTCAGCTGTGAGTCCGGGAACATGGACTGACAGCCGAGAGGGGACCAGGGAGACAGCTGGCCTGTGGCTGCTGTGCAGTCCAGCAGGAAGGTGTCCAGCTGGTTCTGAAACTGAACGTTTTGGTCCATCTGTCCCCAAAATGTAAAATCCATGGCACCATCCTGGTCGAAACAGTCGAACAGCATTTCCTCCATATTTGAAAAGGTATGGGAGATATATATAAGTCTGTGAAGACAGGGCACAGAGCTCCGGGGTTTTTGATGATAAACGGGTGACTGCGCACCTGCATGTGTCTGAATCTCCTCTGTGTGACAGCCTCATAGACACATCTCCTGGGTTAAATACTTCCAGAGCCTCCATATTCCTGACGGGTCGCTCAGGCCAATTCTAAAGGCTGAAAGGGAGCTCTTCAGAACACTTTACCCCTCCTTGTGAATAGTTCATTGCTTTAAAAACGAATCACAAAAGGAATCAGTTGATTTCTAAACGACAAAAAGCGGACAAAACACGTGTACAATTATAAGCCCCCACACCCCCTCAAGTAGTCCCGCTAATATTGACAGACACACGTATTTAGCGGTCACTGGAGGGCTTGTGCGGAGCATTGAGGCGCAGCAGGCCATGCAAGCCCGGTGGCCTCTGAATGGGATTGTTTCAGCTGACAACAGACACTGTCAGAAACACATGAGCGCTTTTTTTGTTTGTACAAAATCTATCAGGATTTTAGTGAAAGATGGACTTTTTTTTTTTTTTTTTATGTTTGTGCCTTTGGGTTTCTTCTAGTGTAGACGTATTTTAACACACTGAAATCAGATCCCGAACAGACCTGCAAGATTCAAAATATACCATCAGTTATCACCACAAGTCGTCCCACATAATTCGGGCTTTGCTGCTACATTAATGCTCCTACTTTGCAAATGACACGACTGACTAAATGGCAAAACCATAGAGAGGACGCACGCTGTAATTACGGTGGAGTTAATCAAGTGAGAGCGCTCCCTTCTTCGAGGTTGGATAGAGGGCAGCTTAGGGACTAACTTTAATTCAAGAAGGCTGTATTCCTCCTAACACGTGGTTTTGATTTGACAAAGTCCTTCATGGTGCTTATTTAAAGGGAATCTGCTCGCTGCAGTAAACACGATTTATCAGGAGGGAGAAGCTGATTTCACCACAATCATCCAGACGAAGGTGAAGCAGATGAAACATGTGACTGACAGTGACAACACCGAGCAAGTTACAGAGGATTGTATTGTAATTCAGTCTAAAGCTCTGTACATTCACAGGGCATCATCACCCCTCCTCACACAATGCACCTGTCCTCGCACAGAGGTCTTATTTCATGCTCATTTCCGCAAGGTGTTATATGTTCAGTACTGCGTTAAAATAACAGCGTTCCCCCTAAATTGTTGCAGATGTGATTTCTACAGAAAAAAACAAAACATGAATGATTTTTTTTTAGATGACGCACAAACTAGTTGTTTGGTTATACTGAAGGAACAATATAAAGGTCACAGTCCTGTCTGCATTCTTCTTCAGTGACTTTGATTTCCCTGTAGGGAATTCACTATTTGTCTAAGGAAACACATCAAGGTTGCTCATATTTTCCTACGGCTTAAGTTACAATTACTTAATGATCCTACAATTCCAGCGTTGCTCTCTAACCCCATTCTGCGGTTCAATTAACACATGAGACAGACACATTTGAAAGGACAGCATCCTGATTAATGGCCGCATTGTTGTCAAGCTAAACATCTCGTTACTCCTCTGCCAAAAAAAGCGTAAATTACGCATGGACCAGAAAAATGTACGTAAGGTTTAAAACGACTGATTTCGGATTGAGGAGTCGATTTTATTTAAAACTCTTCTAACCCTGGACCAGGACTAATGAGAGGAACACGTTTATTTAACATAAGTACAGAATATTTTCAGTGAATGACAGCAGGTATAAAGGAAAATGCCAGACCTCAAATAAATGTGTATTATTCTGTGTGAACTCTGGAGCAGGGTCAAAACACAATCGAATTTAACAAAAAGCTTCAAAATATCGCACTGAGTGAAATAAAGCAGGAGTCCTACTGTCAATGCTGGAAAGCGTAATGAATTCACAAACAAATGAAATGATCTCATTCCATAAGAACGACTTTGTAAGCGCGCAGTGCTCAGATGGACAGGTTTCACAGGCCGTCAAAGTAAAACAAACGTGGTAGTATAAACGTGTTTGCTCGCCTTTCTAATGAACGAAGAAAAGCAGACAGTTTGTGTCAGGACCTTCTGTCGGCGTGTCAGCCACATCTCTCCTCCAGCTGACGGTCTCGGTTTAGTTTGGTCCGGGCTGAAGAGACGCGCCTGTCAGATTCAGATCCCTCTTGTGGTTGAAGAGGGGCGAAGGATTAAAAAATAAGGGCTGATAGAAATCTTTAGAAAAATCCAATTAAATAAAGAAAAGGCAAGATAATTCAAAGTGGGCGTCTATACATGTGGAAATGTGGCTTTTTTATTTATAGACTGATACGTGAAATCGTTTTATTTGCGTAAAATACGCGTTAAAACCTTCGTTTACTGTGAGTTTTGTGTCCTGACATGCAGGCTGCGCCTGGGCCCAAATGTGCTCCTCCGATGGACGTGCTGTAGAAGAGGGCTTCCACCCCAGAGGACCGGACAGCCTGGAAAAGGAAAGTGCGCCTTGGCCGCCGCGCAAGGCCACATGATCGCAATTAGAGCTGTGGTTTTGAAGCTGTTTACCACCTGGGAGTTACTGTGTGGAAAACATGGACGTTAACGAAACTGTGAATCAAACGCACATCAGAACTGATCTGCACCTGCTCTTTCATGTCCTTTATTGTTATATTATGATTTTTAATCAGTGACATATTTTGGACACTTAGCTCACACAGCGCTTGTGTCATTTCCTCCAAATGACTGAGCTGTGTTGCTAAACTCTGATCAAGTTTTCAGAATCGGTTCCAAAATGCGGTGCAATAATGTTTCTGTTCTGTCCAAACCTCTGTCCCACTCTCTTTATTTCTCTGTTTCTCACTCTTTGTTTATTAGTCTCTCAGTGTTTCTGTTTGACACTCACAATGTCTGTCTTTATTTCCAGCTCATGTATGTTCCTCTCTCTCACTCACTCTTCCACTCACCATCCATGCAGTGACGCATAACTTGTTTGTTTAGGTACAGGGCAGATAAACATCTTGGTTCTGAAAGCCTCTGGGGTCTGTATTGGCTGGTATGAGAGAATGGCATAGCAGCCAAGTGTAATCTTTAACGTTGGCCACAAACAGCACTTTGATCCATGCTGGGATTGAGCCCATTACAGTGTCACGGCACATTGAAGCGATAGCTCAGAGCAGAAGTTACCCTTAACCACAGATTAGGATTCAGATAGCCCGGGGCCTTTACCTTTAAAGGTAAACTACACTCAGGATTACTGCAATGAACAGTACGTTCTTAGGCTCAAAGGGCATGCCAGTCAAGTGAATAAAAATAATTTAGGAAATGCTTTGACTGATTGCATGCAAATCAAAGTATTTGTGGATTTGGGGCCACATTCATTTCCTACATAAACTGTTCCTGCATCTTTAGTGCAACAACAAATCATTAGTCCTAGTCAGTAAGTGTCCTTCTGCATTTAAGTCATTCTGTCTGGCTATCTGTCAAGTGTCATCAAGACAAACTCAGATACTTCTACTTCACCTGATAAAGAAACAAATCCATTCTGATTTTACTGTAATATTAAGAAGTAGCTTGCTGGTTCAGTGTCCGTTCCTGTCTACATTTCATACTCAGGTCTGGTCTGGAAAAAGCATCACGGTCGTAAACGGCCTTAAGCAAACACCCCTCCAGGAGTACCACCCCTCTCCCTGGACATGCTAGACCCTGAAGCTGGATTTCCGCCCTTAGCTTGATAAAACACATTGCTTTAGCAGTGTGTATACACTGTATGACAACATATGGGATTTACATAATGTGACTTTATAAATGCACTTGCGTACATCTTATCATATGCTTCCTCTTTACTCCAGTATTATATTCTGTAATCCCAATCTATCTGTCATGAGATGTTTGTGTGTGTCCAACTGTGGAATGTGTGAAAAGCCATAGAGCCTGTCAGACTAGATGGTCCAAGATAATATGCAGAATGCATAAATGACACCTGTGGACATGTCAGTCTGACCCCCCCTCAGATCATCCGACTGTATATAAATGCATAATTTCACATGACAAGGATCCCATTAAAATTGACTTTAAATGTTCAAGTTCATTATGGAAATAGAAAACAAAACAGCCATGGCTGCAGTCCTGTCTTACTTTTGTTACGGCAACAATATTCCAGTGGTACTGACGAGGTTAAAAAGGCCTTTGCCAACTGTGTGGGTATTGTTAACAATATTAAATTAATTTTTTCTAGTTTAACTATTTTAAATTAAAAATATCTAGTTATTGTATGATGTAAGCACACTGCTCACAACTCTTTTTCCACCTGTGGAAAATGGAGATACTCTGTGATCAGAGAAGGATACAGCATTGAACTTAACGGAGTACTTGAGCAAACTAGTTTTGCATCTCAAAAAAGAATCGGTCTTCTAAAAAGAACAGTTAAAATCGAGGCATTAAAATTGGTGTAATTCCCACAAAACCACAGATTGTGCATTTCCCATAATACAACTTGATAATATCTTTCATTACACCATCCCTACTGAAAAATTCCACATCTCAAAGTTTTAGGCCAGAGTTTCCACTGTAAACTTTCATTCTCAATATGAAACAAAGAAAACCATTCAAAATATTCCCCCTAGGTACAGATTGTACAACTGTTTTCAAAGAATGGATATTAATGCATGTTCTTATACTTCATGTGTAAAATCAGTGAATTGTCCCTTTCAGTATTTGAGTGAATCAAGGAACATTAGTTAACCAATATCAGACAGTCAATAATTAATATTGACTGTCTGATGTTAACCAATATTGACTAATGTTAACCAATAAATAAATGGCTGTTTATTAGAAAGTCATTTGTGCACTCGTGGAGCTCAGTCATTTTAAATCTACTGGACAGAATGAAATATTGATAAGTAGCAGTAGCAGTGATGATTTTGTTGTGCAGTCTAGGTATCATTTATTGGGACATTCTCACTGAAACCAGATGTGAATATGCTCCTTCTGCAACTCCACTTCCTTGGGACAAAAAAACAACAACTATCAGTTCCACGGCGACACACATATACACACACAGGCCTGATACTCAGGAGATGATCTTAACAGACACGAGGGTGTCTAAGGTCACTGCAGAGACATGTCAGTGGACACACTGCCACTGAGGACCAGCTGCTTGCTTTGTCGTACACTCCAGTTGTCTTCATCTCTCTTTGTCCTGACCCTGTTGTTTAGGTCAGCAAGGTTTTGCACAATTCCTCATCTTGATTAAGACGGAAGGGAAAGAAAAGGTTTTTTTTTCTGTTCTGTCTTTGAGTGGACCCTGATCTGAAAATAAATGCTCCCTTCAGACATTCACGGTTGGGATGCTCCTCTGTTTTCACAGGTCGAGTGGTGGGCAGGGTATGGTGTCCACAGCAGGGCATGAAAGAAAATAGCCGTGGCTGAATTGAGGATAGCACAAAGAAAGTAAACATGTTGTTGAATGCTGAGAGACCTGACAGACTAAACAAAGAGCACAAACAGGCTGCATATCAAATATCTGATATTCCAATTCTCTTTTTTTATCTATGCAGATGAATGCTTCCCCTCCAGAGGGGAACAGATGCTCTGTCTGTGATGTGACTGATCTGTCTCTTGAAAGGGGAACATAACAAGTGACCTTCACATCAATTATCTTGACATTTTTTAACTATGTCCTTAAATATTAAGATTTATAATATAATATAATATATAATATAATATAAAAAATTTATATTAATATATCATATAACCATGGTTAAAAACCAACTTTATAAACTTATAAACAGCTAATTTAAATACACCTAAATTGTTACAAGGATTTTTTTTTTTTTTACTTACAGAAGCTTGTAAGTAAAAAAGGATTAGATTTTTTGCATAATTTAAGAGAATATCTTTTTGTGACTTGTATTAGCAACACAGCTGCGAAACACAGTTTTTAATAGAGTTTTGTGAGACAATTGTCATAACTGTCAATACGACTCTAGACTGTTAGCCTAGCTTAGCATAAAAACAAGGGAAAACATGCTGCTTAGTCCATCTACCAGCACATTTTTTCAAGTTGTTTTTACAATATCTTACAGTTTTTTTATTTATTTACAGACATTGTGTATGCGGAACTATTTGTTGACTGCTCTTGTTGTCACCATCACAGTCAGAACAACAGAACAACAGATTTATTGCTAAGTGGGTTTTCAAGTGCAATGACATTTGTCTTAGCAATTTACTGTAAAAATGGTTATTATATATAAAAAGAAAGTAATTGTAAGTAAATGTTTTTAAGTTAAAAGAAAACATAGAAAAATACAGTGTACATCGAATGTACCTGATTGAATGCATGACTTTAAGTGGGGATTAATGAAGCTGGTAGTTGTTGATAATACGTTAATATTTTCCATATAATTTTGAGAGTGCCATCAATATTCTCATCTACAGGAACTTAACAACAAAAAATATCTTGTTGTAAACTACTGTAGTTCTTGAACCCAGTCAGTCATAATCAAGTTCATCCAAGTTGGGATTTCAACAAATAAAAGTCAGTATGCAGGGGCGGTGGTTTGATTCCCGGCTCCTCCAGTCATGTGTCAAAGTGTCCTTGGGCAAGACACTGAACCCCAAATTGCCCCCATGTGTCAGGTCAGCTGCATAGCATCTCTGCCATCGGTGTGTGTGTGAATGGGTGAATGAGAAGCAGTGTAAAGTGCTTTGAGTACCAGTATAGGTAGAAAAGCGCTATATAAGTGGAGACCATTTATGCAGGGAATGTTTTTTAATGCTTAATTTATACACTCATTCCGTTTCATGATTAGGCCCCGTGATTGAGCATCATACTTTGAGTGCGCTGAGGTCATCTTCAAAAGATCAACAAACATTTTTAATGAGCCAAGCGTTCAGTCCACCAGTGTGCAAACCCTTGTGTAACAAGTAATACAAACCGACATCAGTAGATGTTTTTTTCTCCAAATACTTGATGAACATAATCAACAAGTAATTGCTTTTAAGTTAAATAAAGTTTTGCATGTTCTTACCACCACCAGTAAATTCTTTGTGATAAAGCTCTTGACCATTTTATTGATTTTCTAGGATTTCCTGAAATTAATACCCCTACTGCTGACAGTTTGTTTATAAGGACATTATGATGAACAAATGACAAACAACTCAGTGATGATGCATTAAAAGAAATAGTCCAGGATTGTTAGTCTGCCACAGAGGTAAGGTTTGTGCAAGTTATGTACGACAGTCATATGACAAACACATTGCAATCAAGAAGAAATTCCTGCTCATGTCAAGGACATAAAGATAGGAAAGAGAGTAGGTGTACAAAGAAAAAAGATTAGGCTGTTAAACATATAGAGAGCTTTTTCAAACAGGGCCCATCTGAAAGAGTCATGATGGCTCTATTATTTTTCCTCTTGTTGTTGGCATGATCAAGTGAAGCCAGCACGCTGGAGAGGAATCACGACTGCTCCGAGGTGCTCTGGAGGATAAAACTGGTCAGTCAGTGGTCCGAGTTTGTAACATTAGAAGTCCACAGCAGCTTGATCACTGAGGTCGAACTTACAGATAAAACTAGAAACGAGCCAGGGGACAATCAAGAAGTGATTGACTGAACTTTTGAATCGTTCACCAAATGCTGGGGAGACACAGTCTTAGCGATAGAGTTTCACATAGCAGCAGAAGATGAGAGGTCATTGCCACGACTGATTTTTCGTCTGGTGTATTTGTAAATCTTACTGCTTTCAGTTCAGTCTCACATACTCTATAGTATTTTCTAACATCAGAAATGCCATTTTTACCATAACCAAGTCTACCAAAAGCTGATGGATGGAATGAAAAAAAATTTCTTCTTTAGTTGTGCCTTTGTGTAGTGAATCCACTAAACACAAATACTGCAACCCACTGGATATTTTTGGAAGATTAGGTGCAGATTGGTGTTTTATTCATGGTCATGAAATTCTGCAGCCTTAAGCTCTATACAACTCAGAAGTGACAGTCATTTTCCAAGTAGCGTTTATGGTTTCGTGTATCCTACACAGACAACACATGAATGAAACTTGTCACCAGAGGTGGATAGAGAAGCCAAAAATTGTACTCAAGTAAGAGCAGCGTTACTTCAAAATAATATTACTCAAGTAGAAATAAAAAGTAGTCATCCAAGAAATTACTCAAGTAAGAGTAAAAAAGTACTTGGTGAAAAGACTACTCAAGTAGTGAGTAACTGTTTGATCGTAATGT